>JABFTP020000144.1:133672946-133993453 GCA_013387265.2 Cryptolaemus montrouzieri | reverse complement strand
CTGGGTTTGACCAGTTACGTAGTACTACATTTTGACATTTGTTTGCAATATTTCTGAAATATTCTTATTTCTTATTTTTCAAACCAATGAAACGTGTGCATCCCTACCTAAATGTTAAGTCCAACCTTAGTTAGTTTCAGGAAGACATTATAGATGTGTGTGTATACCAGACCAGGCAGAATCATTTTTAAGATATTATACAACGTGTAAAATCTAAACAAAATGAATTAAGTTAGTACAGCAGTGCTTCAACTTTAATTAAAACAACCATTACTCAAATAAATCAAGTGCAATATTATTAATACAAAACAAAACAATTCAATTCGCTTTAAGAGAAAATCAACGGTTAAGTTGTGATACTCCTGATCCTCAACATATATTAAAATCTACCTTTTGCATTGTCAAGTTCAGAGGTGAGATTGTAATCTGCCTCAACAATAATATCATGTAATGTGGACATTCTCTGTTTATCATGAAAATTTGAACGTAGATGAAAAATCTGTTTACCAGAAAGATAAAATTGAATAGAATTTATTCAGTCAAAAACTAAACATAATAGTATTGACACATCAAACCAATGCATCATCACACATTGAAAAGGCTAAAATTTATAATACCCACAGCATAAATAGGCGAACAGTATAATCACACCATAAAATTTAGGGGTCATAGGATGAAATTGTAATTAAAGTATATTTGATAGTTTGATTAAAATTTCTGTTGAAAAGATATACTTACAAAAAACATACATTAAACATTTACAAATGTTTTGTTTTCCGAACAACATTCATTCAACTCTTTTAGAGTGTAAAATAGATTAGTGCATAAAAATTTTCATCGTCACACGGAAAACTTTATGTTACTCAATATTACGCAAATGAGATGGTAACAGGTTATACAAATACTGAGCAGCATACACAAGAGATTTCCTATAGAATTCATGTTTGGGTGTCGGTAGAACTAAATTATGCCTCTGTCGAATCTTATAGCTACGGTTATCGGCTTGTTACTGTTATACTGAGACTGAGATTTGTAAATGACTCTCTAGCGTCTAGATACAAATCCACACATAACATAACATAACGGTTTTTTTTTATATTCAGGAGAAGATATTTTCGTCTAATCAAAGTTTAAACTGGTTAATAACTGAGTGGATTTTCCTTCTCAACTGTTTTTACAGCGGTCATAAATCACAACACATGAGTCGTCAGCATACATAAAAATCTCAGCATCTTTCATGAACTTTGGAAGGTCATTTATAAAAGGGAGGAACTGTAACGGCCCCAAGACTCTTCCCTGCGGAGTTCCAAGCAACTGGTCGAATACATTAGACAAAATATTGTCGACAACTGACGGTTACTCAGAATATATATGATCACTTCTTTCATAAATCCGCGTATTCCGAGACTCTCGAGCTTTTCAGGAGTGAATTTGCTGCTTAAACAATCGAATGCACGCGTTAGGTCGAGAAATAAGCATGCGACATATTCTACGCCATCCAATTTAACGTTTATGAACTCTGCGAAATCAATAATACTATTCTCCGTAGCAAGTTTAGGTCGAAAACCGTATTGTCTTGGGAACAATAAATTATTTGCAATACAAAAATCCATCGTTTTGACAGACATAACCTACTCAAATACCTTTGAAAAAGTAGCCAATAGAGATATAGGTCTGTAATTTTCAAATCATTGTGATCTCCTTTAATTTGAATGAGGAGGTCGTTACTTGGTGAAAAATTGTTATACATATAATATATATAATATATAACTGATAATTTTTAGGCCTATATATCAAAAACTGCAAATCTAAAATTGATAGAGGTAATAAATCCTGTGTTTATAAGCTGTCTTGCAGGATTTTTTTGTATAACGTTTATTGCCATTATACAATCTACTTCTTTTAGAGTATTAAGTAAAATAAGTGAAAGAAACTGGACATGAAAGAGAGATGCCCACTGGCATCAACACTTCTGCTTAGTAATGTAGGAGGTCTTCAGGCCAGGTTTTTTTCAGTCTTCTGTTGGATGGTCCATCCCTGTACAGGTTTTCAATATGATCATTGGTGTGGCCTGTTGTTCGATTTTGTTAGTTTGTCGTAACTGTTCTGATTTCTTCGCTGATATAGGGTACTTGGAGATCTTCATGTAAGGTTTTATTGGTTACATACCAAGGAGCATTTATTATGGAACGCAATGTTTTTGACTGGAATCTCCGTATGATATTCACTCTCGATGATTTTGCACATCCCCAGAGTTGCAGGCCATATGTCCAGATTGGTTTCAGCATTACTTTGTACAGTAAAACTTTATTCTTCAAGGATAATTTTGATTTTCTTCCTAGTAACCAACATTTGTTTGAATTTAATATCCAGTTGTCTCTCTTCGCTTGAATGTGTTTATCCCAGGTAAGTCGGCGATCTAAGTGTGAACCAAGGTATTTTATATTGCTTTTGGTAGGTAGAGAAACTCCATCAATTGCGACTGTGGGACAATTACTATGGCGGGTTATGAATGTCACTTGCACTGATTTGGATTGGTTTATTTTGATTCTCCATTTTTTGTACCAGGAGCTCAGTGTGTTTAGGTGATTTTGCATGTTAACTGAAGAGGTGGTTGGATCTTCATTGACGGAAAGTATAGCAACGTCGTCTACAAAGGCGGCTATGGTCGTGGCATTGGTAACAGGTAGATCGTAGGTATATAGGAGAAAAGCAATGGACCTAATACACTACCTTGCGGTACCGGATCTTATAGGATAATGGTCTGACATAGCGTCGTTGAGCTTCACTGAGCAATATCTTTCTGACAAGTAGGAACTTAACAGGAGGTAATAGTTGTGGTTCAAAGTAATTTTGATCTTGCATTTCAGGCCTTGGTGCCACACCTTGTCGAAGACTTGCAGGGATTGTAATAAAACTTATATTGGTAGAACTATCAGAAATTTCAAAGTTGTATTATCTGAGCACAAACGTAGTTTTAATTATCATTAATCAGATTCCCATTATTCTAATCACTTACTCGAAGAAAACTATAACTTTAATGATAATTTCACAAAATGAAAATAATAGACAAAAACTCAATGTATTGGAAATTTCAGAGATCAACAAAGAAAAAATTCAGGTACGTTACATAATAGTCAATTAGATCTAAATCCTTCCCCTTACCCAATCTTTTCAATCCATAAAGTAAGCAACTCTGATGGGTTTTCCAACATTCCCTTGTACTTGTATCTATTGTAATATTAAGTAGGAAATAAGACTAATATCTAAGGAATAACTCTGTTCATTAGTTTGTATCTATCTGATGAAGCCACAGTGTGGTGAAACCGGTCATAGTTTTGTTAATATAGTGAAAATATAAATACTTTAGTTTCATTTCATTGAAAATATAGTCTCTTTTCTTGAAAAATGGAAGTATAGTCGATGTTTTTAAAATATTTGGAAGTTTTCCTGCATAAACAGATTTATTAATGGCAGCAGATAAGATAGAGACAATTCCTTCTTATATTTTTTCAATAGTCGAATCTGTATGTTATCGAACTCTGTTGACGACATCGTTTTCAAAGAATCAATAGTTTTCGAAATATCAAATTCAGTAACCAGCAGGTAATGCCATCGAATTATGAGATTTTCGTGCACACTGCCGATAAATCATTTCTGAACTCCTTATCGAGTTTGTCATGAATAATCGTGGAAAAAAAATTTCCGAAATCATTCGGCTTCATCGTGGATGAATCAGTTTTTATTTTATCTTTACTTAAATTTCGATTTACTATCTTCCATATGGTCCTTTCCTTGTCTGATTGCCTGATTTGATTTCAACGTCTTTTCCTTTCTTATATTTATTTTAAGAATCTGTCTATTACGATTATTATTTTCTACTAACTCAGAGGTTCCAAACATGTTTTTGATCGTGCTGAGGACATCTAGATTAGCTATCTGCATCTGTATATCAGTAAAATATCTGACCTTCTACGACAATCCTAATTTGATATTATTTTTCTCAACGGAAATGACACATTGAAGCACTATATTACATGTTCATAGAAATCGTTGGAAAATTCACTCGAGTTAACATTATTGCTACTGGAAAGTTTATACTTATTCAAATAAAATTTTAATTCATTTAAATTATTTTCATCAAACGTTCTAATTGATGCAGTTTTATATTTTTCATATTAGAAATATTTTCGAACATTTGTGAACCAAAATAGGAGAATTTTACATGATCATCTGACAATCCAGGATCAAAGTTGAGATATCCTAGTAGCGGTATATTTGAGATTATATAATCATTTCCCGATTTTGTAACTATGTTGCCAAATCTGCGTGTTCTGGTTTATTAATTTTCCAATGAAATTAAGTTATTCGACTCAAGTACGTCCGACAAATAATACCTAGAAGACGTATCCTTGAATCTATCGATATTCAAGTCACTTGACTTATGTTTTCACCTATGGAAAATCCTTTAAAAAACATTTATTTTATTACAAACTGAATTAACTGGGAGCTATTGTCAGACTAAATAATATAAGATATACAAAGATAATTTATTACATCGGTCAACACGGTGTAGCCGTGTTCGTGAAATAAGATCCGCTGATCCAGCAGTTCCGCAGGGAAGCATCTCTTCCAGGAATGTAACTCCTCGATCCTTAGGGAAGATTTCTGGACGGGAAGAATAAAACTCGTTCCTTAACTTGGTCTAGTGATCGACTGAAACCTTGTGGAACACTCGAGAATCTTCTCTGGATTGTTTTCTAGAACTGCATTTTCCAAACGATTACCATAAAAATAATGATGTATACAGGGATGGTCAGTAAAGATGTGTATAAGCAGATTCTTTATTTTCTTCTGAAATCGGTTGGACTTTCTCGACTTCCTTCTGAAGGTGGTGTAACGTATCCAGTGAAATTTCTTGAATTTTGAGGGTTTCTGAATGGTGATCCCCTGTGGTTATTTTTATTTCGGATAAAAATAGCGGTATTTGATAAGAGGTGCCTTTTGTGTTGGTATGAATGAAGTTAACTGTTTGAATTCTGCATCTGCAAGGAATTTGGATGGGGAATGTTCCCTTTAGGGTTGTGAAATCTTTTTTCGCATTTCAGCCTTATTTTTTCTGGTTCTGGGAATATATCAATATAATGGCTGTCATTTACTTCTTCTATAAAAGATTTCTTCACTTATACTATCACTATTTTGCAGTCAGGAACAGTGGAAGAATTTTGGATCTAAAGTATTGAAAATGGGTAGTCGTTTTGATCGACGTGGCTTGTAAGCTTGTTTTCTTCGCAAAGATAACCAGCGTTGAGATCTGCATTGTTTGTCATCGTATTGGAACAGATTACTACTCATTGTGAGGTAGGTACTTTTCGGAATTATAGTTGTAAAGGTTTTGGATGGGATGGAATATAAATGGTAATGGTTGAATTGAACGGGATGTACAAGGAAATATTCAATACGTAATCGATCCGTGTTTTTGAGTAGTGAGCTTCAACGTCAATTAGGTCGAAATAATTGTGAATATTTTTTTCATCAGAAAAAATCAATGGATTTTTCGAAAGGTTTTCTATGAGGATCGGAAGAATATGTTATAAATCGATTTGTGAGATGAGACTACGATGCAGAGAGCCTAATTCAGCCAGAGTAATTGAATTTTCTAAATCTTCAAGAATAGATCCGATTGTTTCTAAGTTAGATTTCATTTGAGGAAATTTGGTGATTGACAGCAGAGATTATTCGTTCTTTATTTTCTTGTAATTTTTCAATAGCTTCATCGTAGCGTTCAGCATCATCAGCGTCTAAATTTCCTGAAATAGCTCTAATAATATTGCTCAGACATTAGACTACTCCACGTTTTCCATTTTCTATCTTCAAAGGATATATAGATTTAAATTAATTCCAAATGTAGTTAGTTTGATATTGTTTGTGTTGTTCCAAAGTTTCTGTAGGGTATTCGGATAAATTGAATCGATTTGAAAGAGAAGATTTGAAATTTCTGCATTGAAAGACAATAGTTTTCATTTCGTTTTCGATAGGGTACAGATCAACATAATGGAGGAATTTATTAGTTCCGATTTTGACTTTAGTTTCGCCATCAAGAAAGGGGAGGATACAAGGGTTTTGTTTAAGATCCACTATTTTTATCGGCTCCAACATGGACCGGTGGATCATTATCAGGATCAGGTTCCTGCAACAAATTTTTGAGGTCGTTTAGCTCACGGTTTCTTAAAAATATTTTTGTGATAAGTACTGCCTTCAGTTCTTATTTTAAGTTCCTCATTTTCTTGTACTCTTTCTTTGACGAAGGATGCTTTACCGCGAGCTTTAAGTGTCGATTGTTTTTGGTAATCTATAGGTTTTTCACGCTCTTCGGTTGCATTACTTATATATTTTTCTTCTTTCTCTAGCTGATTTCGTGAATAGATTTATAAATTAATTGGGTTCTTTGTTTGTGATGTTGCATGTAGTTGTTCATAATTTATTTGCCTGCGTCAACTTCAAAAAGAATCTTAGGTGTTCAGATGACCGCTAATAATATCGATTTGTTTTTGGTTGTGTTGTAGAATGAATACTATAGTTGACATCGAAAATTGCATATGACATTATATCGGCAACTGAAATATTTGGTTTTTCGATTTTCAAGACTCTCAAATGTTCTACAAAACTCGAATGAAAACGTTCTACAGGTGAATTGCTATTTGAATTTTTAGAGAAGGTTATGTGAATTTTGATTTTATAAAGATTGGCAAAATCCATGATTGTCGAATTGTTGAATTCTGTGCCAGAGTCAGTGACTATTTGTAAAGGTAATCCATAAAATGACATGAAGGATATTAACGCTTGTACAATTGCAGGAGCGTTAGCACCCATTAATGGAAAGGCTTGAGCGAATTTTGAAAATTCTTTTGAAATCGTAAAAAGTTTTTGGTTATCTGCTTTAAAGACATCAATATGTACTACCTCAAAGGGCCGTTTTGGAGTTGGGGTAGTTTTAAATTCTATCTTAGGTGGTCTTCGATCTTTTTTTACTCTCTGACAAATTTCACATTATTTATGTAAAATCTGACGTCATTTGATAAATTTGGCCAATAATATTTTCGTTTGAGTTGTTCAATAGTTTCTACTATACCTCGGTGATTAGTTTTTGTCTCATGGCTATAGCAAATCAATTCCTTTTGTCGATCCCCATTTATAATATTTTGTTAACTTTTATTACACTTCAAAAGCTTGAAAGTGAGACTTTTGAAAGTTGGTCTCATGAGATTCGAAAATTGTTTATATATTTCATCGTTGCCATTACTTTCGAAATAAAAAGGATAGGTCTTTTTCGGTTCACCAAAGTCTCTAAAAAATGAAATTATATAAGTAAGGTCGTTCTTATGAATGCAAATATTCCAAATATCCTTTATGTTTCGGTCCCATAAACATTTTTTGTTGGGTTTCGGATAATCAGTGAAGGAATTATGTGCAACTGATTTTCAAAAATATTAATAGAGGATTCTGTTGGACTTATTCCTAAAATAGGGCCCTCAGCGTTTGTAAGTACGGTTTGTCCATCGTAAGATATAATAATAATAATAATAACTGTTCTTTATTGATAATAATATCAAGAGGCCATCGACCAAAGTCCTTCAGCCCATCGTAAGATATATTTTCCTCTACTTCGGGGTTCTGATCCTTGATTTCGTCCAGAATGGTGATATCATTAATATTATTGGACATGGAGGCTGTTTTCTTATACCGATTCACCTGTTTCATATAATGAAAGATTGGTAAATCATTTTCCGATGAGGTAATATCTCTGCTCCTGTAGGGTGTATCTCAATCTTAGATAAAGCATCGGCGTTAGTATTAGCCTTGCCTTTCTTATAGCATATTTCATAATCATACTCTTTCAATTTGAGACTCCAGCCTGTAAGTCTAGAATTACAACCCTCTTTGAGTGACATAGGCCACTGAAGAGGTTTATGATCGGTCACAATTTTGAATTTTCCCCCATATAAGTATGGTCGAAAATGGCTAGTTCCATAGATTATTTCCAGAAGTTCTTTCTCTATTGTACTGTAATTTATTTCACTATCGTTCAATGTGCGTGAAGCATATGCAATTGGACGGTTATGTTAGGTTAGATACCAATGGGTCCTTGCGACAAAACAGCCGCAACTTACTCGCATCAGTAGTAAGGACAAATGGAATTTCAAAGTTGGGATATTGTAGTATAGGGGCAGTAAAAAGAAGAGATCTGTAGTAGTCTAAATATTTTCGGAAATCATCATCGTGTATGATTTTTGCTTTCGCTTCAAGACCTTTTTGCAAAATCTCTTATGAATTTACGATAATAACCTAACAGTCCAATAAATCATCTGATTTCCTTGACCGTTCTAGGAATCGGATATTCCATGATTGCCTTTATCTTGTCGGATTTGGCATAACACCTTCGGCGAGACAATATACCCTGAAAATGCATCCTCTTCTCGTAAAAATTCCGTTCTCTCGAGTTAGATTTTAAAATTTGTTTCACGAAAACGTTGAAATACTCTCTTGAGATTTATCATATGTTCTTGTAATGACGTCAAATAGACAATAATATCGTCCATATACACAAGACAAATGTCATTTTGTAAACCCCTCAATACGTCGTCCATCACTCTTTGCAGGGTGCTTGGAGCGTTTTTCATTCCCAAGGGCATTCATAGATATTCGTAGTGCCCATTTTTTACAGAAAATGCTGTTTTCTGAATATCCTCGGGAGCCATTTCGATTTGGTGAAACCCACTACCTAAGTCGGGGGGAAAAAATGGCGACATCTTCCTAGTTTGTCGAGAATCTCAGAAATGTTTGGAAGAAGGTATCTGTCGTCGATGGCCTTTTCGTCAATCTTACGAGAATCGACCACGATTTTAAATTTCTTCCTACCGCTAGCATCGGCTTTCTTTGGTACCACCCAAATTGGGGATGACCAAGGGGAATTACTTGGGCGAATGATGTTCTGTTTCAGCAGGGAATCAATTTGTCTTCGACCTTCGTCCTTGTATACAGGGTGTTTCCGAATAAGATGTCATAAATGAAGGATGCGAATCCCTGAATGATTTGAGCAAGAAAGTTCGAAGAACCAATGGTCAAAAAATGCTTCGTTGCCGAGATACAGGGTGTTAAAGTTGAGAAAATTTTTCGATTTTCTCTCGATAAAACCTAGACTTCTCAAGATTTCGGGCTCAAATTTTCCACATAAGCTAATAAACACAATCTGAATCACCAGGTGAGGCCAAATTTTGGAACAGTATACAGGGTGACACTTTTTCATGGGCCGTGTTCCATTTTTACCCTCGGAACTTTTTTTTGGTACGCCACTGGCACTAACAAAAAATAAAATCGAATAGATCATTCAATTTGAATTTTTTTTGACTCTAGCATTTTGATCGTAACTATCACCGTTTCTGAGAAATTGATTATTGAAAATAATCCAATTGTTTTCCCATATCGAAGCCATGGAGATATTATCTTAATAACTGATGCAATTTTTCAGGAATTGAGCTAAAATTTACATCGGATATCTCCTTATTGTATGTTTATAACAAAATGAGGCAGAAATTCCTGACAGTATACAGGGTGTTATTTTTTCACGTGCATTTTCCTCTTTTTGCCCCCTGAACTTTTTTGTGGTGCGCTACTGGTGTATTCTGAAAACAGAATCAAACAGATTATTCGAAGTGAAAACTTTTCTGTTCTTTGTATTTTTCCGTATCTGCCACCATTTTCGAAAAATTAATCAACAACGCCCGAACAGGCTACCCCTTTGCCTCCGTATATTTTTTCGGTGCATAACTGACGTTTTTCGTAATCAGAAATGGATTTTTCATTCAATTCGGATAATTTTGTGCTCATCTGGATCCTCATGTCTTTCACCGTTTTGAATTGAAAATCATCAGAATTTATCGTGTCTTCCTCATATCAGAACACGTTGGTGATTTCAAAAGGCTTAGTAGGCTCTGATACAATTTTGCAAATGAAATCATAGAAAAAAACTTGACACTTCAATGATTGTAAGTTTTGTCATTCAGTTTGTTGTGCCTACATTTGAAACAGCTGTAAGTAGTAACCAATAATCTTTGAAATGGTTTTCACTAATGCAGAAATGGCCGATATACATTTCATGTACGGTGTGGCTGAAGGAAACGCAGTGCACGCAAGGCGTTTGTATCAAGAACGCTTCCGTAATCGAATCATTCCTGATAGGCGTACGTTTTCTGACATCCACAGAAGATTGAGAGGACGGGGTACATTAAAACCGAATCATGACTTGAAAGGGGCAAATCGGACAATAAGGACCCCGGAAATCGAAGAGGCAGTCCTAAATTGTATAGATGAGGATCCTCTGCTGAGTAAAAAAAAAATTGGAAGAGAGTTGAATATCTCATTTGTATTGGTCTGGAAAATTCTCCATGATTTCTTGCTTTACTCATACCATATTCAACGCGTCCAAGCTCTACTACCCCGCGATTTTCCTCTGCGACTCAATTTCTGCCGATGGTTCCTTCATAACATTCCTCATAATCCCTTTTCGATAGCGAAATCATCTTCACAGATGAGGCGTCCTTCTCGAGAAATGCAATCAGGAACTTTCATAACAATCACTATTGGACTGAAGAAAATCCCCATATGATTGAGGAATGTCACCATCAAGAACAATTTTCGGTTAATGTCTGGGTTGGAAAAATTGGGGATTTCTGATCGGGCCATTTTTGTTGCCAGACAGGCTGAATGGAGCCTTATATCGCCACTTTCTAGAAGAGATTTTACCTGTGTTGCTAGAAGATGTGCCGCTGCAAACTAGAAATAGAATGTGGTTTATGCATGACGGAGCACCACCGCACTTCAGCATGGAAGCTAGAGAATATCTGAATATGACATTCAATAACCGCTGGATAGGGCGTGGTGAACCAGAAGCTTGGCCTCCAAGGTCGCCAGATTTAAACAGTTTGGATTTTTTTCTTTAGGGACATCTGAAAACTTTTGTTTATAGCTCTCCCGTGAATATACTTGAAGAATTGTGGAATAGAATTACAGCATCATGTGACGTCATCAGAAATACCCCAGGAATATTTCAGAGGGTGCGCACTAATATGCGGAGACGAGCAGAAGCATGTATTCTTTCAGGTGGAGGACATTTTCAACATCTTCTTTGATTTGTTCTGTTTGTTCAATTTTGTTTTCATCATTATGAGTTTTTGTTATTGAAATCATTCGCGATTATTTATGTTGTTTATTCATTTACTTCCGATTTATACACTCAATAAAACACATTTTGAATTCGAATTCAATGATCAGGAAATGATATCACCCTTTATACTTTCTCATAAATCCTACCAATCTAGTGGTGCAGATCTTAAAATGTGAATTTCGTTTGAAATTCGAGCTCAAGGTCTTCACAAATTGCCGAAATAACATGAAAAATATCTTCAAGCTTTCAATACGGAAGGACTATACGATTACTTTTCTTGATTAATATCTCGAAAATGGTGGCAGATACGGAAAAATACAAGGAACAGAAAAGTTTTCACTTTGAATAATCTGTTTGATTCTGTTTTCAGAATATACCAGTAGCGCACCACAAAAAGTTCAGGGGCAAAAGAGGAAAATGCACGTGAAAAATAACACCCTGTATACTGTCAGGAATTTCTGCCTCATTTTGTTATAACCATACAATAAGGAGATATCTGATGTAAATTTTAGCTCAATTCCTGAAAAATTGCATCAGTTATTAGGATAATATCTCCATGGCTTCGATTGGATTATTTTCAATAATTAATATCTCAGAAACGGTGATAGTTACCATCAAAATGCAGGAGTCAAAAAAAAATTCAAATTGAATGATCTATTCGATTTTATTTTTTGTTAGTGCCAGTGGCGTACCAAAAAAAAGTTCCGAGGGTAAAAATGGAACACGGCCCATGAAAAAGTATCACCCTGTATACTGTTTCAAAATTTGGCCTCACCTGGTGATTCAGATTGTGTTTAATAGCTTATGTGGAAAATTTGAGCCCGAAATCTTGAGAAGTCTAGGTTTTATCGAGAGAAAATCGAAAAATTTTCTCAACTTTAACACCCTGTATATCGGCAACGAAGCATTTTTTGACCATTGGTTCTTCGAACTTTCATGCTCAAATCATTCAGGGATTCGCATCCTTCATTTATGACATCTTATTCGGAAACACCCTGTATATACGGGTATTTATAAGATTTCGTGAATACTGGTATTTCATATCGAGTTCTTATATTATGTTTGATTTGATTAGTCAAAGATAAATTTCGTCCTTCATTATGAAAAATATTATGAATAAAATAATATATATATATATATATATATATATATATATATATATATATATATATATATATATATATATATATATATATATATATATATATAAATATATATAGGGGTTTACCCCGACGAGTTGCCCATATATCTGTTCATGCAGTCAAACTGATTTCATGAAAAAATATAAATCCACCACCCGGTAATTAATACCATTGCAGGCAATGATTATAATCAAAACATATCCTGGAGTAATTATATAGTAGGATAACGTTAAATGTTATGAGAATATATCAATCTACCAGAATATATACATACTATAGCATCATCAGACAATGATTTCAATGTACCAACGAGTAGTGTCAGAGGCTTTCTCCCCAGAAAAATCCAGTGTACGGACCTTAGTCAAGTAACACTGAATGTTACTCATTAATAGTTTTCCTTGTGAAGTGGTGAACGATCGAATAGAATACTGCTCTGAATATAAATATGACAAAATTGTCAGTTAATTATATTACATTTATATAAACAAATAAATAAAATATGAAATGAGATTCTGAGCAGTATAAACTAAAGAAAACCTATGACTCTACCTCATTATTATTTTCGGAAAGAAACCTACGAAGAATATTACAAGATTTGATGACTGTTATCTTTTGTAACTGTTCTTCAGACCCAAAATCTCAATACTTTTGTGAAGATTTCTTTAGGAATAACGCCTGTTGTAGAAATAATAATCGGTAGAATAAATATTTTCTTCATTTTCCACATTTTTTAATCTCGTCGCCAAGCATCATATATTTAGAAATTTTTTCATTGTATTTATTTTGTATATTATGTGTGTCGTATAGCAATATCAATTATATATGTTATTTGATTCTGTTTATCATTAAGAACGATATCTGGTCTATTGTGTTTTACAGCTCTGTTGCACAGAATTGTTTTATCAAAATAAAGTATATATTTGTCATTTTCACAAATAATCTCAGGTTCATATTTTTGAAATTTTTTTCTTTTGGGAATTAGGTCATGTTTAATTCCTAGATTGAAGTGAATAATATTAGCGACGGCATTATGTCTTTCTAAATAATCTGTTGAAGCAAGGACTGAGCAAGATGATAATATATGAAAACTGTTTCTGAAGAACAGAAACATCTACGGCAAGAATCATCTATATTTTGTTTGATGATATGTTTTCTATAATTCCTTGTGAAAACAACCTGGTCCTGGATCGCAATTGCCAAGCCTTATGTTTCAGCAAACAATTCTCCAGATACTAACCATTTATTCGATGCAATTTCATCAATATAATCATTTTTCAATTCTTTAGGTGTGTTTTCCGTGTAATTCCTTCTGCATCCAACTTTCTTTTTAGAATTATCATCAAATATATCAAAATCTACCTTTTGCATTGTCAAGTTCAGAGGTGTAAGATTATAATCTGAAGCAATAACAATATCATGTAATTTAGACGTTCTCTGTTTATCATGAAAATGGGAACGTAGATGAAAAATCTGTTTACTATGAAGATTATTCAAATCAATTAATCAATTAATATATATATATATATATATATTACTTGACCAAGGTCCGTACACTGGATTTTTCCGGGGAGAAAGCCTCTGACACTACTCGTTGGTACATTGATATCATTGTCTGATGATGCTTTAGTATGCTCCAAATATATTATTATTCCAGGATATGTATTGATTAAAATCATTGCCTGGCAATGGTAGTAATTACCGGGTGGTGGATTTATATTTTTCATGTTAGTTTGATTGATTGAAGTATTTTGAATAATTCGTCTGGTCTCAAGTTTATATATACATATATATATATATATATATATATATATATATATATATATATATATATATATATATATATATATATATCCCTCCTGATTATAGCTAGTTCCCAAATCTGCCCGCCATGCACGCAGCACCCAAGCGCTACAATAGTGCAACTAAGTAGGATGCCGAGAAACGAAGCGGCAGACTGCAGTTTTGCCTTATTAAGAGCTGAAATATGGATTTCATCATCCTCACGCATCAGTCAACAGACTCTACCTACCAAGGCACAAAGGGCGAAGAGGGTGGCTGATCTCGAAAGCGTCCATGCGGGTTGTAGAAAATATCTCCGCGAAAAAACACGCGGTTCGACAAGTCTATCTGCGAGATGGACGACATTTCACCGCTTCAACTGGCAAGCGAGGACCTACAACTGAAAAACCGCACAACGGAGGAGTTGACTGATGAGTGGGAGTCTATGGATCTACATGGAAGATACCCAAATGCACTAAAGAACACAAGTGTCGATAGAAAGGAGTTTCTCACTTACCTAACTGCTTGATATCTTCTCCCGGAGACGGAGGGGCGCCTGGCAGCCAAACAAGACCAGGTTATGCCGACCAGAGCCTATAAAAAACACAAAGCCAAACAGGATATAGCATCGGATCTTTGTCGGAAGTGCTCTCGCTCAACAGAATCGATCCAACATGTGACGTCTTCATGTCCCATACAGGCACCCAAGCATTACCTGGAAAGGCATAACGCTGTTGCCATAATATACCACCAAGAAGTAGCAATAAAATTGGAGCTACTCAAACAAAAGGTTAACCATCATCTTTATCAACCTAGTGGAGTGCTTGAAAACGAAGACTACAAAATGTACTGGGACAACACTGTTATCACCGAACGTGCAGTGCACCACAATAGGCCCGATATCGTAATATTCTATAAGAAAGAGAATAGAGCAGCTCTTATGGATGTGACGATTCCTGCAGACGATAATTTAACGAAAGCGTACACTGAGAAGATCGAAAACTATCAGAATCTGGCTTTCGAAATGAAGGAGATAAATCGACTCGAATCTGTGCCAGTGATTGCTTTAGTGATTACAACCAACGGTCTGGTGGAAAGTCATCTCTCAAAAAACACAGAGAAATTGGGCTTGGAGCGGAGGGTTATCTCGAACGCTCAAAGGGAGGATTGTGAAGAGGTTCCTACTCCAGAGTGCGTGAAACCAGAAAACCGAGTACACCTTGGCAAGAAATTGCCCGGTGTGCTTGATGAAACTACCTGGTAATACCGGTGAAGGATAAAAAAAAAACACCTAACACATAAGTTTATCTTGTTGCGTTCATTGATTATACCGGTTTTACTTGACAATTATCGAAGTTGTGCTTCTTGAAAATATTTATATATATCGAAAACGGTGTGAGCTACTTAAATAAAAGAAATGTGTGTTGCAAACGAAAAACCACGCGGGACATAATTCGTATCCAATTGAATATCTGACAGTATCCAGAGTGCTTTTTTATCCACCTTACATTTCTAAACGAATGAACATCGAAACCTTCGTTTTTTTCGAAT
Source organism: Cryptolaemus montrouzieri (assembly GCA_013387265.2). NCBI lineage: Eukaryota > Metazoa > Arthropoda > Insecta > Coleoptera > Coccinellidae > Cryptolaemus > Cryptolaemus montrouzieri. The sequence goes on along the minus strand of JABFTP020000144.1, from coordinate 133,977,757 downwards.
TGTTACCAATACCCTTCAATTTCGTAAAAATACTAAATGAAGTTCCCCATACATAACCTGTATATGAGATTTCAAGTTTTTAAGTTATGGCGAATTTTAGGTATCTACCGGAAGTTGGCATGGGAGGCTATATTTCTGCACGTGCATAGACATATCCCAGAGCATAGACAGGCTCTTGAGCTAGATAACAAACTGCTCAAACTGTGATTCGATTCATTTCAAACAGAATGGCTTGCTACACAAGGGCGGAAATACTCAATTTATGTTTTATTCATAAAGAAAAGAGGCGGAATGTGAGTAGAGCCTGAGGAGATTTAATTAATTTTATCAAAATATGTCCTTTATGGCAGCTAAAAGATTCAGAATATACCTAACAAATTTTCTTCTCTTCTGAAACGGTCTAGAATAAGACATCAATTTTAGCGCCTGTAGTCTACAATGAAGACAATTAGATTGCCGTTCTAGTTCATTTTGATGTTAATCCAAGAGCATCATTAGCAATAGCATAGCATGATCGGAGTTTACCTAATAGTAGTATTCACGGTGTTCTAAACAATTATAAACTGCACCGTAATAACTTTTCATTGTTCCAAACTCTAAAAGCAGGTGATCCATAGCTTCGAATAGAATCGTATAAGATCATTCTTCTCAGAATACAAGAGGATCCCAATTTTCTCATAGGTATTATCTGGATAGGTGAGCCAAATTTTCTAATGAGGAGGTTTTTAACCGGAATAACTCACACTTTTGGGCCAACATAAATCCTCATATTGCGAGGGAATAAAATCCTCAAAATAAATTTAGTTTTAATGTGTTTGCACTTTTGAACGACAAAGTATTGTTGTATTTTGAGTAGGATGGAAACTTAAATGGTGCACTTTCTATGGATATTTTGAGGACGGTAGTAAGTAACTTTGATGATACTTTATTCGTAACTTGTCGCCAGCTCATCGTACAAATAAAAATAATCGAATTTTAACTAATCTGTTTGAAGATGAATGGATTGAAACGTCTTTGTGGCTGCCGGGGTCAGCTGATCTTACGCCAATGACTTTGGTCTTTGGGGAACGCTGTAAGATGAAGTTTAGTCTGAACTTGTGTCTTCGAGGTATGATGTGCATAATATAATGCAAAATGCTTTCATGCAGTTGAATAGGGCGAACCACATCTAATGGTGTTATGCGTCTAGAATCACTTCGAACAATCATTATGAAATTTAGGAAATTAGAGTTCAATTGAGTTTGATATTTTTTGATTAAACATTGGAATTTCGACAACAATTGCAGTTTTGCATTCATTTTTTCAATTGATCAATTATCCGAAGACAAAAGGACAGTTGTTTGTTTATATTCTGGGATCTGTTTATAAGATATCTTATTTCCTCCTTCTACTCAATTGGTTGTCCCCTTCCTCTTTATTGTAATGAAATTGATCAATTCGTCGATATCCTCTTATACCCATTTTTTCTCTGTTGCTGTGTTTCTGTAGGATCTAATGATTACCATTTTGTGCGCGAACTCGCTATCTCAAAGTGCTTCACTATCGGTATGTCTGCAATACATATGTAGTAAAAAGTAGTGGTCCTGATACTGATCCCTGAAGTACTTTGGCCGCTATGGTTGTTTATCCTAGTTTTGAGCATTCAGTTTTGCAGATCAGTTCGATTTGTTGATTTGCCTCGTTGTGATGTCGTTTGAGTATGAACGAGCAAAAGTCACAGAAGAAATAAGTCATTCAAATTGAATAACAAAGCTAGATAGAGGACGACGCGGAAAACTACAGTTTTGTCGATTACCGTTTTCTGGCAACAAAATTTCACTCAAACACTTCATCAATCTGATACACACGGTCAACCATATAAGCTACAACACCCAGGACCGAGAATAGAAAACCTCTTACAGTTCTACAGCGAAACACAATAAAGAGACTGAAGAGAGAAAACGTGATATATCCGAAGGCTCGGTAGAATGTTAATGCCACGCTGTCAATTGCACTATATATCGCTGTATAGAAAAACACAAAAAGTTTCAAGATCCACTCAAACTGTCAAGAGACAATAACTTTTAATTTTTTGTGATCCATTTGCATTCATCTCGTTTTGTTTCAGGTGGATTCTCATGATGAATGTGTAATGCAACAGAAATACCAAAAAATCGTGATCACAACAATATACCTCATCGATAATGTGGCTACATTTGTCTTCCCACTTGTACTGATGATTATATTAAACATATTGATTGCGAGAGGATTGATGGTATTCAAAAGGAAAAATTTTGGACGATACTTAGACGAAATTGACAAACAACAAAAAGAAACGCAGGTAAATATTACGTGAAAATTTTCACGTTAAAATGTAAACGGGGAGTGAGAGTAATAAGTACAGTTCACTGAGTTTTTCTCTCCAGTGCGAATGTAATTTTAAAAATATGTTTTATTGTTCGTATCAAATGAAAATAAAGTTGAATAAAAAGCTTTCATATGATATAAGAAATAATCCAGTGGCAATTATTGTTTGATTATGAATTATATTTACAATTTTTAACAGTTCTCACTGAATGCTTCTAACAATACTGTTGTATTGCTGAATACACTTCGAAAAATTCTATGCATATCATTTTTGACTTAAGTGTGACCGTTCTCAATTGGAAATCATTGCAAAGAAGTCTTATCCGAGCTAAATACTAGAATTTCAACTTTATCATTTTTTTATAGATATTCAGCTGAGACATAACAATAAACGCCTACTAAACCAATCGAAAACAAATAGTCCCGAATAAAATGATCAAGAAAGGCCCCATTTTGTTTGATATGTAATTCACAAAAACGTTTGAAAAACTGTGCAGCGACAGCTATCAAATTTTAATTTAGCAACTCAGTGCTTGAGATCAGAACAAGAACGGTTATGTCTTTGCAATTGCAAAAATAGTAGAACCAAAAAATATCCCGTGTATCTCACGAATATCAATTAACCGAATATGTGTGTATTTGAACAGCGTCGATTTAGTTGATGAAATCACAAAGGACAGTTCAATCGAAATAAAAGGGCTCAATATAGGGATAAGACGACTTCTCACCCCTGCAAAGCGAATAATATTGTATAACGTGTGCTTAACAATCCCACATGAATTGATTGAAAACAAATTAAGAAATATTGGATTCAAAACAGAATCTCCAATGAACTTCCTGAGGGCTGGAATTCCAGGAGATGAATTTGCACACATACTAAGTTTTCGTAGACAAATTTACGTTCTCCCAAACGAAAATGTTGAGCTTCCTCCTCATATTGACATCGACTATGATGAAACACCTCACCGAATATTTCTCACTTTCGATAGTATTTCATGTTTCTCTTGTCACAAACCAGGACATGTGGCAAAGAACTGCCCAAAACAACTTACTTTCACCCAAGATAATGTAAAGAATAATGAAGATACTGAAAATAACGAACAAGAGGGCACGGGCGATGTAGGACTGAAACTTCAGGATGTGGAGTCAGTGACAAATCCGAAAAAGCGACCTCCCGCTCCAAGTCCCCCAAATACACCGGAAGTGATAATCGCTTCAGAAAAAGAAATAAAAGGAAAGAAAAATCTAAATAAACACAAGCGACCAAAAAAATTGTGGAGGAACTGCAGAAAAATCCGTCGCAGTATCCTTTGAATCTGGAACAACTTTTGAGTTTCCCACAAAATACAATAGGAATGAACGACCCATTGAGCATTGCACGGGAATATACTGATGATATCCCTGCGCTCCTGAATATGCCGAAACTTATATATCCACATAGTAATCATCGAGTATTAGAGAACCAAATAACGGGACTGCAAAAGAAAATTAGACTTCAGTTAAATATACCTATTCTGAGTCTTACTTCAGAAACGGATACAGATAGCAGTTATACTGAACAACCCCCCTCACAAAAATCTCCTTCATGCTCCAGTGGAATTTAAATGGAGTTTATGCTCAATTAGAGCAATCACAAATAATGGTGTCCCAGACATCTCCCATCATAATTTGTCTTCAAGAAACCAATTTTAAAAATGATTTTTCTCGGGAAATAAAAGGCTACAAATGTTTTTTTCGAAATAGAGCTGCAGACAGAGCCAATGGCGGAGTAGCTACTTACGTTAAAAACTGTTTTAGTTCGAAACAACTTGTTGTAGGAACAAACCTCGAGGCAATTGCAGTTGAAGTTCAATATTTTAGTACCAAGATGAATATACTTGTATATCTATATTCGACCAGGTTTAGATTATTCGCTACACAATATTCATAACTTCCTTTCCTCTGTTCCTGCACCTCGCATTATACTAGGCAACTTTAATGCCCACAAAATCATTTAGGGTTTGCTCTCTACAGATGTAAGAGGAAACGAAATAGAAACATTCATAGACACTAACAACTTTGTCCTCTTGAATACTGGAAAATGAACCAGGTTCAATTGTGTCACAGGACAATTCTTCACGATAGACTTAACTTTATGTGATCCACAACTCGCTCCGAAACTTACATGAAGCCCACTCGATGATCTTTATGGAAGCGATCATTTGCCATTGAAAATTGATCTAACACAACCGTCAAAAATTGCAAATACTAGAACACTTGATAAGTGGAATTTGAAATCAGCCAACTGGTCCCTCTATTCATCATTTATTGACGACAAGATTGATATGCTCAACATGAATACGGATATATCCAATATTGTGACTCAATTTTCATCTTTATTGATTGAAGCAGCAAATGAAAGTATAAGTAAAGTGGTACTTTCCGCTGGAAAAACGTCCCCTGGTGGAATGAAAACTGCAAGAATGCAATTAGGGAAAGTAAACGACCTTTCAACCGACTGAAGAGGCATTACACTCCGGACAACCTCATCGAATTCAAAAAGTTAAGAGCTTAAACTCGTTTTGTATTGTAAAACAGTAAGAAAGAATCATGGCAATCTTTCGTGTCCTCGATTACTCCCGAGACACAATCAGCAGAAATTTGGAAGAAAATAAGAAGTATCACAGGAACTACCAAAACTTACCAAATAACGAGTTTATTAGTGAACAATAATGTCTTAACACAAGAATCTGATTTGGCAGAAGCTTTCGCAGATACATACGAATAAAATTCCAGCGATGGCAATTTTATCAGGATTTTGCAAGGTATAAGAAAGAACAATAAAGTGTTCCATTATTGATATTCGAAAATTCTTCCATAGAAGACATCCTGAATATCGCTATTAACATGGATGAGCTACTCTACGCCCTCGGAAAATGTAAAGACTCGAGTCCAGGACCAGACAACATTCCCTATTCGTTTTTAATTAATCTGTCAGCAAAAGCAAAAAAAGTTCTTCTCAATATATTCAATAAAATTTTTCTTGAAAAAATGTTTCCCTCAGAATAGTCAAGAGCAATGATACTTTCTATACTCAAACCGAATAACCCGCAGAATGACACAAAATCCTACAGACCCGTATCTCTTACTTGCACAATGTGTAAACTGATTGAAAGGATCATCACCAACAGATTACAGTGGTTTTTGGAAATTAACAATAAACTTGTTCCTGGTCAAAATGGGTTCCGGCGAAATAGAGCTACAGTAGATAATATCGTGAACCTTGAATCAGAAATTCATGAGGCATTCAGTCGAGAGCAAATGGTGCTGACCGTGTTCTTTGATATCTACCGGATATTAACTGCGGATTGTTAGTGGAACTTTTCGAACAAGTCCAATTCAAAGTCTACATTGTTTAGTAGGTGAAATGCCATTGAAATATCGTATTCAAATCAATACCTTGACATATGCATCCAAAATCAGCTATACAGTTAACCATGGTAACAGGAGATATATTACATTGAGCCGACAAAATGATATAATCACAAATGCAAACTCTATTCGTCCTTTTTATAAAAGACCTAATAAAACACTTGAAGAACTGCAATTTCCTGAACCTTCTCACTTACCCCTACCTTCATCCCCCATACCTCCCTGGTGCGTACATAGAATGGATAAAACTACCAACTTAGCTGAATACATAAAATCTGAGACTAGCCCAGAGCTTCTGAGGACACTATTTCAAGAAGAATTACATAAACATCCAGAGGCCACATTCATCTACACCGATGCATCGCTAAATACATCCACAGGTGTGGTGGGCCCTGCTGTTGTTACACCCGAAGGACCAAAACATATGCGATTGAAAATAGTACTGTCTTTACTGGAGAAATGCTAGTCATTCACCAGGCCTTGGTATATTTTTTGAATAACCCGAAATGTTCATACTGCATCTGTACTGATTAACTCAACTCAATTCAGAAGCTATCAGAGTTATATTCAAACTGTGCTTTGGTGCAACAGATAAACCAACGGAGACATCAGATTCACCTGCTCAATATGTCATTACATTTCGTATTCACGCCCTCACATGTTGGAATTACTGGAAATGATAAAGCCGATATTGCCGCAAAGAATGCCTCCAATGGAACAACTAATCTCCAATTATTAACTCCAGGTGATTTCAAGTGTATGGCCAAGAAGAAAGTCCGAGAAATTTGGCAAACCTAATGGTCCCAATCAGGGACATTTTTGAAACTGATTAAACCAAGGAGCTACGAAATTATCGATTCACCAAGGAAAAGGAAAGATCAAGTTAAAATATCGAGACTTCGATTAGGCCATACTCGTCTAACCCACCAACACCTAATGGCGAAGGAGCCTCCTCTAAACTGTGAGCTATGCAACGTAAGGTTAGACATCAGGCATATCATTGTAGAATGTCCAAAATATGACCAGGAAAACTTGCATCAAACTTAAAGCCGACACTACAAGATTCTCTTGGGAACAATGTCACCAATATATATGATACTCTCAATTATTTCAAACTCATCAATTTGATATGATATGTTATAGTCCTATAACAAACTTATAAAAATATGTACCGTCACTGCTAATGGTCTTTGCAATCGAAGCACTCAATCTGAAATGAAAAAAGTAAAGAAATTTCCTCTATTACTACTTCCGCGCTCTTCCGTGTTCAGAAATCTGCATGCAAATTTTGTAGTGCGGTCCGGAACTAATAGACCCGACGAAAACCAATGCAATTTTTTCAATCGAAACAACTTAGATTCTGACACAAGCAGCTGTATACTTTCTGAGATCTATCAAAGAATCTAAATTGAAATTAATAGTTTCCTTTGTGTGAAGTGTTGAACGATCGAATAGAATACTGTTCTGAATATAAATATGACAAAATTGTCAGTTAATTATATTACATTTATATAAACAAATAAATAAAATATATATATATATATATATATATATATATATATATATATATATATATATATATATATATATATATATATATATATATATATATATATATATATATATATATATATATATATATGTCTTGCTTCGTTTCTGTTGTCTTCTTCTTTAAGTATTGGAGCTACAATGTCAATCCTGCAATTGTTATGAGCTTGCACATTTTCCAGGTGTCGGTATCATAAGTGTATAATTCTCCTCTTTTTCTTAGACTCTCAGTACCATTCTCAGTTCTCTAACGGAATCCTTCTCCAGATTAAAGAATACGTTAACTTATATTTTGTCCCTTATTCTGTTCTTGTCTATGAGCTGGTTGATGGTGAAAATGTAATCCAGAACATTTCTTCTTTTCCTGAAAGTTTCTTATGTTGTTTTTCAATTATATATCAAATTGATTTCTAAAATTATTTCAAATAGCTTCTCAATAGTATGATTTCCTTGAAATGTGCTCAAGTCTTTTCTCCATATTGGAAGTATAATGCTAATTCTTCATTCATTATGAGCAGGTACATTTTTTCATTCCCTTCTGAATTTTGCTGTCAGGATTCTTCTTCTCCTATAATCATTTGTTTTATCACACTATGATGCTTTACCATTGTTGAAGGCTTTTTATAACCTCCTCAGTCCCTAATTTACTCCATTTTTCCTTAGACTCCTATGCCATATTACTAATTCCAACATTATACCTTCAACATGTTCTCAGTTTATAATTCACTCTACTTTTTCTTTGACTCTCCCAACTCTCCCATAGTATTCTTCTCATTCTTTCGAAAACTTCTCCCAGATCAGAGAAAACCCATATTTATATAATGTTCTTAAGTGTGTTCTTTTCTATTTGCTAGATAATGGTGAAATTGTGATCCTGAACACTTCTTCCTTTTTTGAGGTGTGTTTTCCATGTTGATTTCCAATTATATACCTATTTGGTCTTTAGAATTATTTCTCTAAGTCAAAGACAAACAGGTAGTTTATATTAATGACAGAAAAATTTAGGAAGAAGTCAAACTTTCTCACATCATGCCAGAAAATACATTAAGAACTTGACAGTTATTTCTCAATTATTCTTTTATATCCTTGTATTGATGCTAGTAGGAATTGTCATGTATAAAGTACTTCCTCCTTGCTAATGAAAACTTGAGTGTTGAGACTTATATATTACTTTACTGCCGCCAAGATTACTTGCTGTATATATAAGTTGATAATGAATTATTGTTATTTTGAATATTGTTGTCATGATTCTTCTTCTCCTATCTTCAATGTATCTTCTCATCTAAACATAAGTATCAACATATTATACCGATTCACCCATTTTAAGGATTTCATACTCCTTTTCAGTCTACAATTCACCTCTGTTTTCCTTAGACTCTCCTATTTTACTCTTTTCGGTTTTCTTTCAAATCCTTTCCCAGATAAAGAAAAGCAACGAATATCTTCTTGTCTTTCAGTTCGTTATTTTTATGAGCTGGTTGTTAATAGAAATGTAGTGTAATTTGGAACACTTTCACCTCTCCCAAAGAGTGTTTTACCGATGTTGTTTTCCAATTATATCTCTGTTTGGATTCTAGAATTCTTTCAAATTGTTTCCCAATAGTATAGGTTCTTTACAATTTGCTCAGTAGCTGTTATCTTCTTCCTCCCCTAATGGAACAAAATTTCAATCCTCCAATCTTTATGAGCTGGTTCATTTTTCAAGTTTCTTCTGAATATTGCTGTCAGCATTCTTCTTTTCCTATCTTCGATTCATTTTCTCATCTCTTCATTGATGTTGTCCTTTCCTACTGAATTACCGAATTACATTATAAGACTGTTGCTACTCCTTCTCAGTTTATAAATCATTCCTCTTTTCCAAAGACTCTCATTTTACTCCTTTCAGTTTTCTTTCAAAAACCTTCTCCAGATGGGGGAAAATTATAAACATTTTTAAATTCTTCAAATTCTTGTTCTCTATAAGGCGGTTAGTTGTGAAAATACGATCTTGAATTCACTTCTTTCTCGCGTGAACTGTGTGTTTCTTAAGTTGTTTTACATATAATTCTCTCACTTTCTTTTGAAGGAGTTTTCGAAGAGTGAAAGTCCTTAGAATTTCCTCAGTTCCTACAGTCTTCATTTGCAGTATTGTTTTTCTAAGGTAAATCCATCAATGAATATGAGCTGTTAAACTTTCTCAAGCCATTGTCAATATTGCAGTCAGATCTCTAATACGTATAATATATATATATATATATATATATATATATATATATATATATATATATATATATATATATATATATATTGATATAGCCTCTGATTAGTTTTCGTTGAAGCATATATATATATATATATATATATATATATATATATATATATATATATATATATATATATATATATATATATATATATATATATATATATATATATATATATATATATATGAATATGAGACAAGACGAATTATTCAAAATCCGTAGATCAATGAATAATCCTCCTGACAAGAGCTAGTTTCAAATCTGCCCGCCATGCACGCAGCCCCAAGCGCCACAATAGTGCAACCAAGCACTTGGGGGCTGCGTGCATGGCGGCAGATTTGGAAACTATATTGTCAGGAGGATTATTCATTGATCTACGGATTTTGAATAATTCTCTATCTCAGATTCACATATATACTCCATATTTATCGCGGATATATATATATATATATATATATATATATATATATATATATATATATATATATATATATATATATATATATATATATATATATATATATATATCAACCAAGATATTCATTTCTGATGAAAACGCAAAACATATCAATTTTTGTTTCAAGGAATATCTTTTGGGATACAATACTAAAATAAAACTCCTTAAATATCATCCTCTTAAGCGGTGGTTCCTTGGACATTTTGAATTGGGAGGATGGGTCAAGTGATGATTCTAAAGAAAGGTGGTATCTTCGTCTACATTGCCTTGAACGAATTTCCATTTTTATTGAAAACTGTAAAAGGTACAGGGTGAGCAACTGAAAGATAGGGAAGACTATTTCCCTGAGACTATTCAAGTTTCAGTGAGGTAAAATGGCAGTTATATTGAAGTACCATCCTATTCTCGAATTCCAACCCCTGGAGCAGGGGTGACAACGCTTGAAAATTTGGAAGAGGATAGATGGGTCGAGTGATAACTCGAAGAAAAGGTATTATCTTTGTCTGCATTCCTGTGAAGAATTTTTAATTTTGATTGAAAACTGTAGAAATACAGAGTGGGCCATTGAAAAATAGAGAAGTCTATCGCCTCAAGACTATTGGAGTATTAGTGCAAAAAACTGGAATAGATTCATTTGAGATCAAAAGCTGCCATCTTCCGAAATCGCCCTCATCTCGAATTTCAACCCCTAGAGCAGAGGTAATGTTTCGATCCAGTGATACCTTTCAAGTAAAGTATTTCGATTGCCTTCATGACTGCTCGCAATGAATCTATTCTCATTGAGTTCCATAGAAGTTTCACTGGATAAACACTTTTTGAAAGACAGTTACTCCTTTGAGACATCCGGTTTCAAAAGTAGTAGATAAAAAAAACCAATACAATGGCTGAAAATAAAGAGGGGAATAAACAAAAGGAGAAAATTAACGAGTAGAAGTTATACTATATTACCCGCTAAAATGAACGGAACTGAAGTCACTAAAACTCAACGTAAATGTTCGAATTGTTGGCCACTAACCTCCGTGCACATAAACAAATTTTGGGTGAAACGTTCACGGACATTCTGTAAAATTTCAGGTGTGATTTGTTTACACTCATTGACGATGCACTGTCTCAGGTCGTTCAAATCAGCAGGTTCAGTTTCTTAAATTATACTTTTGAGGTGGCCCCATAGGAAAAAGTCTAATGGACTGAGATCCGGAGATCATGGAGGCCATCCCGTTGGGCCTCTCCTTGCAATCCAACGACCAGGAAAATGATCATCAAAACTACTCGAACTTGTTGTGCAAAATGCGGGGCGCTTCATCCTGCTGAAAAACAACCTCGTTCTTCGAATAGCGGGGGTCATTCTCAATGATCTCCGTTATTGCTGGATCGATAAATTCTTCTAATAGTTGATGATACAACTCTCCGGTAAGTTTTTCAGGAATGAAAAACGGCTCAATGAGGTGATCGCCATAAATACCAACCTAACCATTTAGTTTTTGAGGCTGCTGTGTGTGAATTTCGTGGAATATTTGCGGCTTAGAATCTGCCCAATAACGGCAATTATGGCGGTTTACGGTTCCATTCAGAAAAAATGTACATTTGTCCAAGAAACACAAGTGAAATAAATAATGAGGATTGTTCATGACTCTCTCACTTATAGTCTCGCAGAATTGAAGTCCTCGATCGAAATCATCTTCGTTTAGTTCTTGAACTAATTTGATTTTATATGCACGGCCACTTCGACAGCTTCATTTCTTACTGGCCGGTCAATTACGCGCTTCTTATTTTGCACTGATCCAGTTTAACGAAATTAGGCAACTAATTCTAGTACATAGTACATAGAGTCACTTTAGCACCTTCATGGCGTTGTTTGAAGATATTGGCTGTTCTGTTCGCGCAACTATCAGAACTGAAAAATAGTTCAATCATTTAAACCCTTTCAGCTTTCAGTAAACCATGACGATTTTATGAAAACTAAATTTCTAAAAGAAGAGAAACCATTGTGATGAATGCAACAGAATTTTCACAACTAATGTGGAATAAAATTGGGACGATGAAATTGAATACAAAATGTACGAAACCATTGAGAATCAATTTTTTTGTTGAAGAAATCTGATCATTGTGACATTTACGTTCCTGATTCGTATCGTCCAATAAGAGTCATTTCACATGAGGACGATGATCATACAGCATCACCTGTGAAAACAAAAAAGTTTCCTTTCAGTCAACTGATAAAAACGCATGTACATGTGAACCCAACTCTATATGCATTGCTCGCATATCGTATTACGAATGTTCAGAAATCAATGGAGTTACTATGACTGATAGTTTTATCGTTTTCTTTCAAGATTCATAATCCTTTATAATCATTCCTATGTTTCAGCTGCTCATCCAGTAATGTTGATGGAGAACGAAAACTTGCACACTATTGTGGAGACAAACAAAAATCCTTTCTCAGAAGGTTATAACTGGACCTATTTTCTGCATTAAAAATAACACAGGGTGGTTACCCCTGCTCTAGGGGTTTAAATTTGAGATAAGAATGGTGTTTCGGAAGATGAGAGCCTTTGATCTGGAATGAATCTGTTTCATTTTTTTCACTAATACTTGAATTGCTCAGGGCGATAGATAGTCTTCTCTATTTTTCAGTAGCTCACTCTGTATCTTCTACAGTTTTCAATCAATAATGAAAATTCGTTCATAGGAATGCAGACAAAGATAATACCTTTCTTTCGAGGTATCCCTCGACCCATCTACCCTCTTCCAAAATTTCAAGGGTGGTTACCCCTGCTCTAGGGGTTGGTATTCGAGATGAGGATGATACTTGATGACGACTGCCATTGATCAGCATGGATCTGTTCCATTTTACTTCACTGAAACTAGAATAGTCTCAGGGAAATAGTCTATCCTTTCTTTCAGTTGCTCACCTTGTATCTTTCATAATTTTCAATTAAAAATAGAAATTCGTTCAAGGCGATGTAGACAAAGATACCACCTATCTTTTGAGCTATCACTTGACCCATCTTTCTTATTCAAAATGTTCAAGGATTGCAACCCCCTAAGCGGTGGTTAGATTAGGTCGATATTTCAGGCAAGTATTGTACCCCAAAAGATGTTCTCCTTGAAACAAAAATTAACCTGTGTTTGCGTTTTGATCTGAAATAAATATATTGGTAGATAAAGCCTCGGTTTAGATTTCGTTGAAGCACCCTGTATTGTTTTTGCATGTTATTGATAACACGTAAAATTTTGTTTTGATTTATTTGAACGACTTCTTCATTGGCTTGAATAGCTTAGAAATAATTTTTATATGTTTCTTCATCATCGGCATCTAGGGTTGCGAAAAGAAATTTATTCAAGCCCTCGTTTAGTTTTACTTCTCTACATCAGGTTTTGATATGTACGATAATTTTTTTCTATTATTCTTAAGGCTACTTTATAATATTGCTGTGCAGGCTCGGTGAACTTATTATTTTTCTTGTGTTGAGTGATGGTTTTGTTTTGTGAGACTAGGAGATTGGGAACTCCTGAAATATCATAAAGAAATATGAGATGTTTAGTTGTGTAGCAATAAAGCTTTTTCCCAAATATATTGGTACTACATTGTGTTTTAATTCAGTTACTTATTAGTTCAATAGATAGTAGGAAGGTAGGAAAAGTAGAGGAATTCATTTCGAAAATTCCAAGTGAAAATTGAATGAAATTAATCTGATTTTCTTTGTTCTAGTCTGGTTTTGTGATAAATATGCTTAGTTTTAGGATTCTGTACTTTAATATCACTCATAATCTGAATTGGTGTCTTTGTGAACAAAGGGTCCATTTTTGCTTGTGCAAGCGACCTCCAATTAATGTCATTGTTTTCATTTATTCGTTTATCAGGGAAGACCGAAATCTTTCAATAAGAAAGTAGAAATTTGGGTTAGATTTCTGTTCCGTTATCACAAGTTATTTTTCTGTTGAGCCATGATTACTCATGAATTTAACTAACTAGTTGATCATTTCGATTGCAGGTTTATGATGTATGGGATAACACTGCGCGAATCCAGAAAATGAATCTTTTATCTTCAAACATGTAGAATTTTCTATAGTCAACGTATCTAGATATAGATGTGAAAAGGGTTTATCTCCTACTGGATTGTTTTTGAATATTAATTTATTCGAAGTACGCTCGTATTTGTTTCTTTGACAAATTTCGCAACTGTTAATAAATTGTTGGACCGATTTCTTTAAATTTGGCCAATAAAATTTGCGTTTTATGGCATCGATATTTTCATTTATGCCTCTATGTCCTGATTTATTTATGTAATATACTTCTACTTTCTCCTGTTGATCAGTTAGTTCAAGAACATCTTCTAGAAATGTTTTACATATTCTAAGTTTAAAATTTTTTGCTTTAAAATTCATTTGCAAGAGTTGAATTAAAGGTTTTTCTTGGTTCTTGTGTCTGAAATGTATAGAATACAATTTTTTGGTTGTAAATATGGTTTAATAAATTTTATAAAATGTCACTCTTGAAATAGCTACGGTATAACGCGTTTTGCTGTCAAAATGTTTTGTTTTCAAGGTATAATATGCCTTGGTAGTAGGAAGAATAATAACTTGATTCTTTGCACAATTTACAGGGTGTTCTGGGTAGGGTATTTCTATTATTGATTTTCTTCATAACTGTGAACAGTTTGAGTATCCGATTGTGGATTATCATTTTCGTTACTTACATGCTTCATTAACTTGTCTAATTCTTGTTGGTTCATTTCTAAATCTTCAGCACTAACTTGTGGTATTACTGAACAAATTTCTTCTTCTAAGGCATTCACATCTTTTGAATCTATTTTAATCTAGATAATGCATCCGCGTTGTTATTCGAACCTTTTTTATATTTGATTTCATAGTTAAACTCTTCGAGATTTAATTTCCATCTAATGAGACGAGAGTTGGGCTCTTTTAATGAAATCAGCCATACAGGGGTTTTATGGTCAGGATAGAGAGTAAACTTTGCGCCAAAAAGGTAAGGGCGGAAATGTTTTGTTGCCCAAACTATAGCGAGAGAAATTCTTGTACAATTGTTGAATATCGAGTTTCTGCATCACTCAAAGTTCTGCTGATATATATATATATATATATATATATATATATATATATATATATATATATATATATATATATATATATATATATATATATATATATATATATATATATATATATATATATATATATATATATATATATATATATATATATATATATATATATATAGGGGTTTTACCCGACGAGTTGCCCATATATCTGTTCATGCAATCAAACTGATTTCATGAAAAATATAAATCCACCACCTGGTAATTAATACCATTGCCAGGCAATGATTATAATCAAAACATATCCTGGAGTAATTATATATTAGGATAACGTTAAATGTTATGAGAATATATCAATCTACCAGAATATATACATACTATAGCATCATCAGACAATGATATCAATGTACCAACGAGTAGTGTCAGAGGCTTTCTCCCCGGAAAAATCCAGTGTACGGACCTTAGTCAAGTAACACTGAATGTTACTCATTAATAGTTTCCTTTGTGTGAAGTGGTGAACGATCGAATAGAATACTGCTCTGAATATAAATATGACAAAATTGTCAGTTAATTATATTACATTTATATAAACAAATAAATAAAATATGAAATGAGATTCTGAGCAGTATAAACTGAAGAGAAAACCTATGACTCTACCTCATTATTATTTTCGGAAAGAAACCTACGAAGAATATTACAAGATTTGATGACTGTTATCTTTGTAACTGTTCAAACAAATTTTTCTTCAGACCCAAAATCTCAATACTTTTGTGAAGATTTCTAGGAATAACGCCTGTTGTAGAAATAATAATCGGTAGAATAAATATTTTCTTCATTTTCCACATTTTTTAATCTCGTCGCCAAGCATCATATATTTAGAAATTTTTTCATTGTATTTATTTTGTATATTATGTGTGTCGGGTATAGCAATATCAATTATATATGTTATTTGATTCTGTTTATCATTAAGAACGATATCTGGTCTATTGTGTTTTACAGCTCTGTTGCATAGAATTGTTTTATCAAAATAAAGTTTATATTTGTCATTTTCACAAATAATCTCAGGTTCATATTTTTGAAATTTTTTTCTTTTGGGAATTAGGTCATGTTTAATTCCTAGATTGAAGTGAATAATATTAGCGACGGCATTATGTCTTTCTAAATAATCTGTTGAAGCAAGGACTGAGCAAGATGATAATATATGAAAACTGTTTCTGAAGAACAGAAACATCTACGGCAAGAATCATCTATATTTTGTTTGATGATATGTTTCTATAATTCCTTGTGAAAATATATATATATATATATATATATATATATATATATATAGGTAATTCGGCGGTGCACCTAACCTAACCTAACCTAAGATAAAATTGCTCCTAACGCATTTCCTGAAATTGTTAAATAAAATGTTTATTACAATCAATATAGGATGATTTTTAGTAAATTTTTACTAATTTGAAAATCTTCATTCAATTATTGGTCATCTCATTTCATTTTAGCATCTTTACGTGAATATTTGGTCATTGGTTTCGTGATTTCAGCAAAATTTGGTATGAATTTTCGATAATATGCTAAGAAACCTAAATAAGATTTAATCTCTCTAGCATTTTTGGTAGAGGAAATTTCTCAATGATAAATTATAGTTAAAATTAATAACAAAGTATGTATGTCTGCTAGATGTTGTTCTTCAGATTTTGAGATTATAATTATGTCAACCATATAGACATATTTTACCGATGTAATCTTTCAAAATGTAATTCATTAATCATTGAGAATTCGCTGGTGCATTTTTAGACCATACGGCATTCGTAGAAAATCGTAATGTCCGTTCTCAACTGTAAATGCAGTTTTTTCAATTGATTCATCGTCTAATTGTATTTAATGGTATCCGCTTGCTAGATCAAGTATAGTGAAATATTTGGCACCTTTAAGTTTATCTAGAATAGAATCTTTTGAGGTAGTTGATATTTGTCATCTATTGTTTTGTAATTTAATGGTCTATAATAGATAGCTATTCTCCATTTTTGAATTCCGGATTGATCAAGTTTTTCGTAACCCTTACGACAGAAAAGACCTTGGAGAAAAACTTGGTCTAATTATTTTCTTTTTAACATGTCTTCAATTTGCATTTCGATTTCTGCTCGTTGTTTCTCTGGGTATCTATAAATATTTGAATGAATAAGAATTTCATCTCTTGTTCTGATATTATGTTTAATTTTATTAGAAAATTCTAGGGTTGATTTGGGAGTTGTGAAACTTTTGTGTCACATTGAATATTTTCATTAATTGATTTCAAATTTTTGATGTTGAATGTTTTAAATTGATAGGATAATGATCTCTACGTACTATAACCTTTTGGAAAATATTGAACTTCACAATTCTCACCAATTAATACTCTTTTGTAAATCTATTACAAAACAATTTTTTCAAGAAATTCAAATCCCATAAGTCCATCATAAATTGCATGGAACTTATATAAGACAAAAGGATAAGTTGCATTTATATCAAAATTATTTGAAGGCATTTCCACTATTTCGTTACTCATTTCTGAGCCATGTGGGTACATAAAGAAGTATTTTCTGAATGAATTTGATTTGGAAAATATTGATATGCCAATCGTGTTTCCTTCAAACAGACTGAACAGCCACTAACGATTAAAATTTTCGCTTTGGGTTTTATAATATAGGGTAAATGGGTTGACTCGATTTTTCGTTTATGCTATTTAAGTCCACGGTTTGTCTAAGGCTGGTTGTGAAAAATTTTCTTCATTTGATTGGGAATCATTACCTTCATTTAATTCGGAATCGAAATAATTATCAATCTCTTCATTATATTCTTCTGGGGGTTTTCTTGACATTCATCTTCTTGTATATTAGTTACTTCCTCTGATATAAAATAGGAGATTGTGTTGAATTGAAAAATGTATGCTTTGTCCTCATATTATTCGAATTTTGAATAGTTTGAGTAGACATTTTATAAGGTCTTTTCTCAGGATAGTTTCTATGGGATTGTGTTGACATTGGGGTTGGTTGAAAAGAGGGTGTTGCATTCCTGGTTTGAATTTATTTGTAGGCTTCGGTTGATTACTGAATACCTGTTTGTTTGTAGGATAATGTGGAATAGATTGTTTATTCTTTTGTGTCATTTGAATTGGTTGTGAGGAAAATATTGACTTTGTTGTTTATTGTGATTTTTAAATTGATTTCGAAGAAGATCTTATTGTTCTTCCAGCATTAGATAGTTTTCTACCATCTGAACTGATAAGTCGAAATTCAATTTAGGGGTTGTTAGTATAGATTTTTGTAATTCGATGGGAACGTTACTTGTAAGGACATTTTGGCTAATCCTTCGACTAATTGTTTATGAGGCATTTTGATTTCTGGGGTAAAAGTTACTTCAGCTATATATATATATATATATATATATATATATATATATATATATATATATATATATATATATATATATATATATATATATATATATATATATGATTAATTAATATATATATATATATATATATATATATATATATATATATATATATATATATATATATATATATATATATATATATATAATTACGAGTTCCAGAACAATCACCATTCTGAAGAAATGCTGACAAGACGGAAATCGGAACCACGAATATAGGAACATATAAATAAAAGCGCATCCTTCGTAAACGTAATATTACGTAACAGCATCATAAGGAAGTAACCCTTTTAACTCATAGTTAATAGAAAGATTGTTTTTAAAAAGAATTCCAAGTGTTCGAAAAATATAAATGGCGACGAGGATGGGATATTCTCATTATTGTAAAAGCAGTTAAGTGAATTCTAATGCTTTGGAGAATAACCAGAACCAGAACACAAAAGCTTACTCTGCAGTTACAGTGGTGTAAACGTGCGAAACAAATTACCACCCCAACTCTTAGTAACCACCCACAGAGGAAGAATTCGTACAGGCGGCACATCAAGGCGTAGCGAACCAGATCCTGTTTGAAACAATTAAAAAACTGTGAGTACATGTGCCTAATTTCCTAGTTTCACAGTTTCCTAGCCTCAAACTTAAAATCTCTTTTCCTAACCAGGACAAAGTAGATTATCGAATCAAACAAACCAAACAAACAAATATCTGCAAAATTGAATTTTAGCTGAAAAACTGTCTGACTTGAACATTAATCGATCCGAAAGTTCAAAAGAACAAGACGAAATGACAATATCTGGAAACAATAATAACATAGTACTCGCATCAAAATTCGGCGCCATTTTGCCTCAATTCAATGTAGATTGTAAAGACTCAATTCCCTCATAAAAGTTGCACCCAATTTTTAACACGGTTTGATTCAGGTGATGCTTATCATTAAAACATATTGTTTGGAAATAATTGAAAGTAAATTAATAAACGAAGCAGCAGATGAGTTTTGCTCTTGTGATGTAGCTGACACGTAGATCGCTTTAAGAGAATTGTTAATAAACAAACTAGGCGATAGAGTCAGTTTAGTTGTCCTGAAGAACGAATTCCAGTTCTTAAGAAAATCATTCAGCGATAATATGTTCGATTTTATAGAGCGAATTAAAAATAAGATAGACGGTGAAGTTACTTTTACCCCTGAAATTAAAATGCTTCACAAACAATTCGTTGAAGGATTAGCCAAAATTAGTTGAAGGATAAGCCAAAAATGTCCTTACAAGTAACGTTCCCATCGAATTACAAAAATCTATACTAACAACCCTAAATTGAATTTCGACTTATCAGTTCAGATGGTAAAAACTATCTAATGCAGGAAGAACAATTAGATCTTCTTCGAAATCAATTTAAAAATCACAATAAACAACAAAGTCAATATTTTCCCTCACAACCAATTCATATGACACAAAAGAATAAACAATCTATTCCACATTATCCTACAAACGAACAGGTATTCGGTAATCAACCGAAGCCTACAAATAAATTCAAACCAGGGAATGCAACACCTCTTTTCAACCAACTCCTATGTCAACACAAATCCATAGAAACTATCCTGAGAAAAGACCATATCAAATGTCTACCCAAACCCCTAGAAGAATATAACGAAGAGATTGATAATTACTTCGATTCCGAATTAAATGAAGATAATGATTCCCAATCAAATGAAGAAAATTTTTCACAACCAGCCTTAGACAAACAATGGACTTGAATAGCGTACACAAAAAATCAAGTCAACCCATTTACTCTATATTATATTAGGAAACCCAAAGCGAAAACTTTTACTCGTTAGTGGCTGTTCAGTCTGTTTGAAGGAAACACGATTGGCATATCAATATTTTCCAAATCAAATTCATTCAGAAAATACTTCTTTATGTACCCCACATGGCTCAGAAATGAGTAACGAAAAAGTGGAAATGCCTTTAAATAATTTTGGTATAAATGCAACTTATCCTTTTGTCTTATATAACTTCCATACATTCTATGATGGACTTATTAGATTTGAATTTCTTGAAAAAATGGTTTTGTAATAGATTTACAAAAAGACTATTAATTGGTGAAAATTTTGAAGTCCCAATATTTTTCCAGAAGGTTATAATACGTAGAGATCATTATCCTATCAATTCAAAACATTCAACATCAAAATTTGAAATCAATTAATGAAAATATTCAATGTGACAGAAAAAGTTTCACAACTTCCAAATGAACCAAAATTTTCAGAACAAAAGATGAAATTCTAGTTCATTCAAATATTTAGAGATACCCAGAGAAACACTGGGCAGAAATCGAAATGCAAATTGAAGACATGTTGAAAAGAAAATAATTAGACCAAGTATCTCTCCATGGTCTTTCCCTGTCGTAATGGTTAAGAAAAATTTGATCAATCCGGAATTCAAAATGGAGAATGGCTATCTATTATAGACCATTAAATTACAAAACAATAGATGACAAATATCAACTACCTCAAAAAGATTCTAGTCTAGATAAACTGAAAGGAGCCAAATATTTCACTATACTTGATTTAGCAAGCGGATACCATTAAATACAATTAGACGATGAATCAATTAAAAAAACTGCATTTACAGTAGAGAACGGACATTACGATTTTCTACGAATGCCGTATGGTCTAAAAAACGAACCAGCGACTTTTCAACGATTAATAAATAACAATTTGAAAGATCATATGGGTAAAATATGCTATGTCTATATGGATGACATAATTATATTCTCAACATCTGAAGAACAACATCTAGCAGATATACATACTTGGTTATTAAAATTGCAGATGAAAATTTAAAGATTCAGTTAGATAAATGCGAATTTTTAAGACAAATCGAATTTTTAGGTCATATTGTAACACCTCAAGGAATTAAACCTAATTCTAGACAGATCGGAATTATTGAGAAATTCATTCTTCCGAAAAACGCTGAAGAGATTAGATCTTATTTAGGTTTGTTAGGATATTATCGCAAATTCATACTGAATTTTGCTAAAATCACAAAACCAATGAGCAAATATTTACGTAAAGGTGCTGAAATGAAGTTAGATGACCAAGAATATAAAGAAGCTTTTCAAATCAATAAAAATTTACTAATAAATTACCCTATATTGCTTTACCCTGATTTTAATAAACCTTTTTGTTTAACAACAGACGCTTCAGGATATGCGTAAGGAGCTACTTTATGTCAGGGTACACCACCGAATGACCTACCTATTGCATATGCCAGCAGAACTTTGAATGATGCAGAAACTCGATACTCAACAATTGAAAAAGAACTTCTTGCTATAGTCTGGGCAACGAAACATTTCCGCCCTTATCTTTTTGGCGCAAAGTTTACTATCTATTCTGACCATAAACCCCTTGTATGGCTGAATTCATTAAAATTTCCATCTCATCAAATGAGAAGGGTTTAACAATGAAATCAAATATAAAAAGGTTCAAATAACAATGCGGATGCATTATCTAGATTAAAAATAAATTCAGAAGACATGAATGCCTTAGAAGACGAAATTTGTTCAGTAATACCACAAGTTAGTGCTGAAGATTTAGAAATGAACCAACAAGATTTAGACGAGTTAATAAACCGTGTAAGTGATGAAAATGATAATCCATCATCTGATACTCAAACTGTCCACAGTAATGAAGAAAATCCAATATTAGAACACCCTGTAAATTGTGTAAAGAATCAAATTATCTTTTTCCTACTACCAAGGCATATTATACCTTGAAAACAAAACCTTTTGACAGCAAAACGCGTTATACCGTAGCTATTTCAATGTTATTTTCTTAAATTTAATAAAGAATATTTACAACCAAAAACATTGTGTTCTATACATTTCAGATACAAAAACCAAGAAAAACCTTTAATTCAACTTTTGCAAATGAATTTTAAAGCAAAAATTTTAAACTTAGAATATGTAATACTTTTCTAGAAGACGTTTTTGAATTAACTGATCAACAGGAAAAAGTAGAAATGTATCACGTAAATAAATCAGGACATAGAGGCATAAATGAAAATATCAATGCCATAAAACGCAAATTTTATTGGCCGAATTTAAAGAAATCGGTCCAACAATTTATTAACAGTTGCGAAATTTGTCAAAGAAACAAATACGAGCGTACTTCGAATAAATTAGTATTCAAAAACAATCCAGTAGGAGATGAACCCTTTTCACATCTATATGTAGATACGTTTACTATAGAAAAATCTACATGTTTGACGATAATAGATTCATTTTCCTGATTCGCGCAGTGTTACCCCTTACTTGAGAAATCTGCAATGGAAATCATGAACAAATTAGTTCAATTCATGAGTAATCATGGTATACCAGAAAAAATAACTTGCGATAACGGAACAGAATTTTAAAACAAAGTTTTACAAGAATGAGCTGAGACGCATAAAATCAATCTTCATTATACGACGAATTATAACCCGAATTCCAACTCTCTTATTGAAAGTTTTCATTCTTCTTTGATTGAACAATTAAGATGCTTATCGGAAGAAAAATTGCATTTAACGGCTAGATTAGCACGTGCTGTTTTAACTCACAACAATTCTATTCACTCATCTCTAAATTATACTCCCATGCAAATAATTAAAGGAGACTTGCATTATTCGATACCTTTAGAGAAAACTGCTGATGAAAAAATGAATGATTACGTGAAAACCTTTCGTGAAAACATGAACGAGATAAACGAAGTTGTGCAACGTTCCATAGATAAAGCCGCACAACGCAGCGAAAAACTCAATGTTGGTCGTCAAGCAGATAAACGAATAAATGCAAACAAAGACTTTGAAATCGCCTACACAAGCAAAAATGGACCCTTTGTTCAAAAAGACACCAATTCATATTATCAGTGATATTAAAGTACAGAATCCTCAATCTAAGCATATTTATCACAAAACCAGAATAAAACAAAGAAATTCTGATTAATTTCATTTAATTTACAGATGGAATTTTCGAAATGGATTCCTCTACCTTTCCTACCTTCGCTACTATCTATTGAAGTAACTGAATTAAAACATAATTTAGTACCAATATATTTAGGAAAAAGCTATATTGCTACACAAGCTAAACATCTCGTATTTCATTACGATATTTCAGGAGTTCCTAAACTTCTAATCTCACAAAATAAAACTCAACTCAACTTAAGAAAAATAATAAGTTCACCGAGCCTGCACAGCAATATTATAAAGTAGCCTTAAGAATAATAGAAAAAATAATCGTACATATCAAAACATGATGTATAGAAATAAAAGTAAACGAGGACTTATAAATCTTGGAGGCTCAATAGCTAAATTTCTTTTCGGAACCTTAGATGCCGATAATGAAGAAACATATAAAATTATTTTAAAGCAATTCAAGCAAATGAACAAGTCGTTCAAATAAATCAAAAGAAACTTTTACATGTAATTAAAAACATGCAAAAACAATATGTTGATAAGATAAATCACTTAATTGAAAAATTTGAAAATATCGAAACTACTAGTGATTCACTTACATCTAATAATTTAACAATCCCAAGAAATAGAAATGACTCTCAAGGATTAATTACTGTTCTTAGTCACAGTGCCTATACTCAACTTCAAGGAATATGACCTGTTCAATTTACATAACCTTCCTTTCCGAAATACCTTCATTCCTTCCATACAACCTTATGTACTTCTACAGGAAGAAATAATAAAATGGGAATAACGAGAAATCTACCCAATCGAAGACTTCTACATCGCAAAACAAGAAAACTTGACACCAAGCTCCAGATGCCTAGAATATTTATTCAAGAAACTGGAAGAAAATTGTACTAGAGTTCCAACACCTATGGTAACAGACTTATACCAATTAGAGGGTATTTCCATGGTTAGTCAAAATAACACATGGATATTCGAACACTGTCAAGACTCTGTGAAAAGACTTAAAGTACCTACAATGAGTATATTAAAAACCTCATGTATGATTGCAAACTCACAGAAGGGTATCTACCCAATCAACACTGTTGAACTCAGAAGAATCATTGAGTTATTACCACTTAACATGACCACTATCCAAGTAATACCAGAAGAGAAGCTTCAAGTAGAAGAAATACCTACCCTGAAGGATCTCTACCAATGGGCACCACATCCAACAACAGTAGCCTTGTCAAAGGCAATAATTATGTTTATGTTGATTATGACCCTAATAGCAGTATTGTTCTTTTGTTATAGAAGATACCCACTACCTTATAATAATTTTCGTGAACTCTCAGCCTCGGTTCCACAAAATGGGGAGGAATTACGAGTTCCAGAACAATCACCATTCTGAAGAAATGCTGACAAGACGGAAATCGGAGCCACGAAGATACGAACGTAATAATAGACGCGTATCCTTCGTAGATAGAACATTAAGTAATAGTTAGAGCATAAAGCAATAACCCTTGTACCTCATAGTTAGAATAAAGATTGTTTCGAAAAGAATTCTTGTGTTCGAAAAACATAAATATATATAAACACATCAAAAAGTATAGGGAACACTTCTGAACAACGATATATCGTATCCAGAACGATCAATATGGATGATTTTTTTTTTAAATGAACACCTGCATTAATTTCCCACCAAATTATGTAGAGTGCCGCAACAGATTTCAGTTTCTTTTATAAAAAACTAAAAATGCAGCAGATGCGACGCTGCTTTATTATCATTTCATGTATTTAGTGTTTGAAATCAGTTAGTTGGCACTTAGTTTCTGTTGTAAGCACAAATAAAAGATTCAAGTTCTGTGATTCGACCATGGACAGACGACATTTGACTAGAGAAGAGATGTTACGAGCCGTTGGCATGCTCCAAGCTGGCAGCTCACAACGGGAAGTATCCAGGGTTTTGGGAAGTACCCCAAGTGTCATAAACCGTTTATGGTCGCGTTTCAATGACACAGGTAGCGTAGAAGAACGCCATACGGGTCGTTTCAGGATTACTACTGTCGCCCAAGACCGGTTTTTGTTTTTACAAGCCAGAAGAGATCGTACTTTCACAGCATCTCAATTAGCTCAAGAGCTATCACGAGTTCATAATGTACAAATTTCCGACCAAACTGTGAGAAATCAACTGCACGAAGGTCAACTCCACTCCAGACGTCCTTTAAGAGTTCCACAACTGACCCATGGAAATCGCGCTGCTCGTTTACCTTGGTGCCAAGAACACGTGAACTGAGATCAAGAGAGGTGGGTCACAGTTCTCTTCAGTGATGAATCAAGATTCAGTTATTAACCTGATTCGGGAAGAATTCGAATATGGAGGGAACCTGGAAAACAAAACCGTCTCCAGCATGCTCGAGAAGTTGTTAGACAGGGAGGCGGATCAGTGATGTTTTGGGGAGGTATACGCCTTGGTGGAAGAACTAACCTCGTTTTCATACAGAATAATCTCACGGGAAATTCTTACGCAAATGAGATAGTTTTACGTGTAGTGGTACCGTATCTCCAAACAATGGGTCAAAATCCACTCTTCCAACAAGATAATGCCCCTCCTCATCTTGCAAGAATTGTCTTGAACCATCAAAGCCATCCTTCTACCCAGATCTGAATCCCATCGAGCATGTGTGGGACACCCTAAAAATAAATCTCCTGCGTCCAAACGTATTCCATCATGAACAGGAGCCTTGAATAGCAGTTCAGGGTTCAGGTTCAGGCTTGGAATGACTTAGGCTCAAATGTAATAGATAATTTAATATTGAGCATGCCGCGACGATGCCAAAGCGTCATTAATAACAGAGGTTGCCCTTCTGGGTACTGAAAAATATAAGTGCTTCCATATCGTTTCGAAAATATTAGTTCAGGATTTTTTTTTGTGTTTCACCAAGTTTCGTCATTTTCAAATTTAAAATTTTTTTATAATAGGTGCTTTGGAGAAGTCACATATTATTTTGTTTTCTTGAGAATACATTATATACAATACATCCTAACGAAAACTGAAAGATTTCTATGAATTCGAATCATCAAATTCATATTTTAATGATATTGGTGAGTGTTCCTAGACTTTTTGAGGTGTTTATATATATATATATATATATATATATATATATATATATATATATATATATATATATATTTTATCTACACATGTCAAATATTCATTGCGTTGTTTTGTATGATTTTTTCAGTTTGGCCTTTTTCAAACAGCAGTAACTCAATTTTTTTCAAATTGCACGTGCCAATTTTTATATCGCCATCAGATGGAATGTCAAATTTCAGATGGAATTATATAAGCATGTACTATACTCATCTCTTATAGTTCCGAAATAATTTGGGAATATATTGAATTTCGATGATTTTGCAAGAACTAACAGGGAATGCTTTGAAATATTTGAATCAAGTAGCTGAACTGGCTACGCTCACCAGACAGGTGCCTAAAATTAACGTACTTGTCACTTCTTTCATACGAATTTGATATTTCAACAAGAATTGTCATTATTTCAGATTGGAAATATCCAAAAATTCAACACATTTGGAATAATACCACTAGTTATTCAAACGAAAATATATTTAATCTTTTTTAATTCTTGTTAGAATGTCAAAAGTAGTGAGTAGAAATTGCAGGAAATTCAATAACCAATTTCCAACTTTACTAACTATGGGTAAAATTTCGAAGCATTAGAAGCAATTTTCTAAATATAAATATTCTTACGTAATTACAAGCTTATTGGGTTGATTCTTCTCAAGTGGTTATTTCTGACAGGTATATTCAATAAACTAAGGAATAGATTGCTCCCCGAAGAGATTCAATAGAGGTGAAGTGCTTAAATCGACTTGTTCATTGATGAGTCTACCTGAGTGTTTGTATTTGTTGATTTCTAAAGTTTCCCAAAGATCTACCTTCCAATATTTATTATCTGTATGCAAAATTTCAAACTGTGGGTCGAAAGAGTGATTATTTTCTACGAGATGATTCGCGTAATTTGAATCTGATTTTTTATTTGAAAAACTGCGTTTATGTTCAGATATTCTAAAATTAAAATTTCTATGTGTTCTACCAATATAGAAATTACACAGACATTGTTTTAACCTGGTTTGGTTTTATTATTCTTTATATATTTGCCTAAATTATTAGTTTGAAAAGCTATGTTGAAATTATTGCTACTCGAGAATGATTTCAGTTACTCACTTGTAATTCAAACGTAGGTTAAGGTTAGATTTTTGTTTCAATTTATCGACAGGGTAAACTTCATTCAATGCGATTCTACTTTGCTTTTTATTTAAAATATTATTTTTTAGTTTGGGATTGTAACTGATATTTTTGGCTATTTGTTTAATCAAATTTAATTCTTTGTTGAAATTTTCTGGGGATACGGGATGTTAATCAATCTATGAATAAAACTATTGAATGCTGACATTTTATGTTGATACGGATGACACGACTAGTTATGTATTATAATATCTGTATGTGACGGCTTATGGTAAATTGCGAAAACATTTTTCCATTTTCATTCGGAATTGTTACGTCTAAGAAATTCATCGAATTATTGCGTTCTATTTCGGTTATGAATCCAATTTTTGGATGTAATGAATTTATATGATTTCCAGAAATTTTCAACTGTCTATCACTTCCTGTGAAGCAAATAATGGTATGGTCGACATAGCGAAACCAGTTTAAACAATATTTACTGAGTGGATGAATATGAATTCATTTCTCTAAATTATTCACCAGAAAATTTCAACGAAGAATTAAATTTGATTAAACAAATAGCCAAAAGTAATGGTTATAATACCAAACTAATAAATAATATTTTGAATAAAAAACAAAGTAGAATCACATTGCATTCAATGATTTTCTCGTTGTGCGTATCAGCAAGGTGTAGCTCGTTATTTTTCTGGTTGTTGGATGGAGTATAGTTGATTAATTGTTAGTATTGAACTAAGCGAGTCGGTTCGAATGAGGAAATTTATTTGAACAGCTTCGGTATTGATGTATTTGATGGCTTGATATATTGCGAATAATTCCGCCAAAAAAAATATTCGTTGCGATTGGGAGACTGAAAAGGAATTTATTTGACGCAGTTATGAAAGAGATTAGTTAGCCAGAGCTCTTTTATGTCGAATGAAATGGGGTAAACTTCAGGAAATGATAATTGAAGTGTGTCCAGATAGGTTTGAATCCTTAAATAGAAGGGTTTGTGGGTTCTTGGTTTATCGGAAAAATTTATAAGTTCATTATTATAGATAGAACGTATGGTTGGATTTCCAAGATTCGCGAATGTGTTCAGCGCATAATCTAGGCCTAATAATTCACGTCGGGTTTTGAGTGAAGGTACACCAAGTTCCCATTGTAGGCTGAAAGCAGAGTGAGTTTTGTAGGGTTTCAAGGTAGTGTAGTTTTGAACAGTTTGTTGAGTTATATACAATAGATCCATAATCCATATGAGATCTTATTAGTGATTTGTAGAGGAGAAGTAACGTTGGACCATCAGCAGCCCAAGTTTGGTTAGACACTAACCAAAGTTGGGGCATTTAACAGAAAGTTTATATAGTTTTCTGGACATGAAACATATTCATTGATCTGGACAAAGCATTCGACACAGTCTCTCATGACAAACCACTGTAAATTTTACAGAAATTGTGCAGATATGGAATTAGTGGAAATACTTATGATTTGGTAAAGAGTTACTTATCGAACCAAAAACAATGCGTACAAATTGGGAATTAAAGAAGTAGCATAAGACACATAATATATGGCATAACTCAGAGTATCGTACTAGGTCCAATTCTATCTATATTATACATAAAGAGACTCCTGTTAATGGAAAAGAAAGGAAGAATTCTATGTTTTGCAGATAACATTGCCATATTGTATGATCATAAATCATACTATAAATTAAGAAAGAATGAAATACATATCATTCGCTTCCTACGAAACCAGTCTTTTACATATGGGTAGTCTTCAACTGGTTAATGGTACAAATACTCCTGGAATAGGAAATATTAAATATCTGGGTGTTCTTATTGAGGAACCTTAAATGAGTCAAATACACAATTATTTGTGAATAAACTAGGAGGGGTTCTGGTAAGTTCAGGGTAATGAAAATATATTTCAACATTGGATTTATGTAAATTCTGTATTGTGCAGAAGCTCATTCAAAAATATCATAAAGAATTTTGGGTTGGGGCGGTGCGTATAATTGCTACTTGAAGGGTATTACTACTATTCAACACTGAATATTAAAACTAATATATAGTGAGAAACTTACCTTTACTAGCTATGAAATATGCAAAATCAAATTATCAATACTGTTACTAAGTTGGGGACTTGATTCTTTGGCGTTGAATAATACTAAAGAATACTGAACACCACTACACCAAAACTTTATTTCGAATACTCGATGTGCATTTTGCCAACTAAGCATCATCAGGAGATGATAGTATACAGTGAAGTATGATCTCTAGATGATGCCAACTTAGTGGGCGAAACGCGCGTCGAGTATTCGAAATAAAGTTTTGATGTAGTGGTGTAGAGTGTTTTTTAGTATCAATACTGTTGTTCTCTGATCCTCCACAATAATTGAAATTTGTTCTCGATGTAACCAATATTGGAAATCTTAATAGATAATTTCGAAATGAGGTGTATCTATCTGTGCCACGACGACCACCAAAGTGTTCAACCCCTTAGGTTGAATTGAATTGACTTTTGGAAAATGCCTGGAGAAATCCGCTTCCACCTTTGGGGGCGGAATTATCCGGAACGGTTCGGAATATCGAAATGAGACTACACTACGGCCGTTTAGGCTAACACCCTCCTCTCACCTTTCAATTTGGCCCATCTTTCGAAGGAAAAATTGAGTGATTTTCGAAATTCTCTCAGAGACGCCTTTTTTTGAATATTTGGACTTTGGACCGAGCGAAAAGCGTAATCCTCGTTCCGAAGGATGAACTTTGCTTTTTCTGGAGGAAGTTTTGCCCTATTTTGCCTGATGCCGCCCCGGCGCGGTCTGTTCTCCTTTTTTCGATGGGCCTTAGTGCCGCCCCTGGACGGCGCTTGGACTCGAACGGGAATTCGTCGGACGGAGAAAACCTTGATATTCCGGAGAAAATTGCCAGCAATTCGAAAAAAAATTTGTCTGCCGAGAAAATTGCCTCCCGAAATCCCTAGCTTTTCCCGCCAAATTATTTCGTTTATCTACACCCATTCCTTACGGTTTTAGTATAGTTGAAAAATATAGGATATATAGCTGCGGAACAGCGCCTTCCAACTGAAGCCAAAGCGTAAAAATCACGTCAAAATTGATCAAAACTCCAAGAAATGTTGACTGTTCTCTCTGATTGACGTACTTTCGAATTTCTTGCCAGAAGGTAAGGTAATAAATAGAAAGTATTTCCTAAGCATTACGCAGCGTTTGAAAGAGCGATATCATAGAAAGGGCCAGATTTGAGAATAATGCATGATGATGCACCATATTACAAGGCTATTATTCTGAATGTATTTCTGACTAGAAACTTAACGTATACTCAAACACAAACTTAACGAACATAAACCGTGTTCACATCAATGGCTCTGGCCATCTTCTTTCATTGTCCAAAACTCGAATCACCAGTTCGAGGTACCAGCTTTGAATAGATAGAAGACATAAAAGAGAATTTTGCGGCCTGAACTGAAGTCGATTCTAGAAGAAACATTTGAAATATGTTATGATGATTGGATTACTCGTTGGCGTAAATGTGTCATTTCGTAAGGTACCTACTTTGAATACGATTCAATGAGTTGTGATAAAATGAAAAAAACATTTAATGTTTCATTGACTGTAACCCATATTTAGTTACCTGATCTTGGGGAGATTGTGGTCACTTCAAAAGAGCTCAGTCAGAGGCTTAAGGCAGCAGGAAGAGTGATTATTATATATTCTCTTCTGTTCTAACTAACTAAAAAGTTATTTATGAGGGCCGCCATGCCACACTTGGCAAAAAAAAAAAACAGAGCATCAGTATTGAGAATTTAATAAAAAGTAAATAAAAATTGTGAGTTGAATTGCACACAAAATAATTGTTTCAGCTTGAATCTTCGATTTGATGAAAAACTTATCTTGAGGATCCCTTATCGTCTGGACAGGTGTTAGCTCCGCCAATGGTGAAGTATTCACCGAAAGCGTACGGTAATTTCTCATCAACGATAATATCTTCACCCTGAGGACACATTTTTGAACGGTTCAATCAACGGTAAAGTATTCATCCCATGGGTACGGTATTTTCTCAATCGGTGATGTATTCATTCCTAGGGCACGCTAAAAGATTTGAAATCAATCAGCCTTGCCAAAAACTGCAATTAATTTTTTGTTCTGTTCAATAAAAGACTAAGATAAACAAGATAAATTGATAGTCTAGAAATGATGCAAGATGATATGGTTGACTGTTAAATTAATAAATAAGCAATAAAAAACTATGAAACGACATGGTTGTTGCTACGCATTATCCTCTTAACGATTTCGAGCAAAAATTGAAAACCTAAGCTTGAGCAAAAAATTGTAGCTATTTTATAAAAAGAAAATCAAAAACTGATTGCCGGTTCGAAAGTAAAGAATAAAAGCAGTGTTGAAGCTGGAAGAAATGCAATAAAACACTTGCAAGTAAAATTATAGCAATTAAATGAAAATTTCTGAGAGCTAAAAAAATTAATAGGCAGTTTGAACAACTATTCAGTATAAATCAGGAAAGATACTCACAAGCTTTTAACACATGTTAAATCTCCGAAGTGTTTCGAATTGTTGAATTTAGCAATGAAATTTTTTCCGATTGTTAAAATTGGTATAGCTCAGTCTACGAAAAGAAAACTTGACCTGCTCGATTCTATAACCCTATTTATTGTAATTTGAACAATTACCTTCCCGGAAAAATATAACTAATAATACTCCATAAAATCCAGAAAATGTAGGAAAACCTAAAATTCTAATTCATTTCACTATAATGATAATTCATTTCGATACTCTTCTCATTTCTCGTCAATGATATTGACCAAATTTGCCATGTTGAATGTTTTGCATTTAATCTTTTGTTTCTAGTGTAGTTTTTTTTTATTTGAACAACTTAGTGCCATAGAATTGAATTTTTCAAGGTCATGCTACAGTATTCCATCATTTTCCTCAGACGATAATTCGACAACGGTGCATTTCAGGTATAAGAAACCTATAATAGTTTGATTCCAATCCGATCTACAATTCTAATGGTGTGTTAAATAGTTGAAGCATTTCACCTATGAGTGTGTCTATTACAAATTGTCATATCATGATTTCGACACGTCCTGTATACATGAAAGCCCAAGTGTGCAATGGACTGTGTGAATTGGGTCTACTATAACAAGCCTGAGACAATCGATAGTATAATTATTTCGAGGATCTATTTCGAGTCATTCAACAGAAAAATAAAATCTTCGAAAATTCAATTGAAAATCTCATATATCACGGCTGATATTAAATTGAAATAATTCACGCAAGAATGTTGAGAATATGATTCAGAATTCAATTAAAATGAAATTGTTTTCTATAAAGTCCTTTTGTCTCATCTGGAGTGACTGCTTCAAACATCTTTATTATTCTAGTTAAACCTGATATTAGTGTAAGTCTATGCGATTTAGAAACCACAAGCCATGAATAAATGTTGCATTATCTATCACTCGATTTTATTTGGATATATACAAGTAAATGTTACATGAAAACTACTTCAATTACCTTTTCTATAGCACAGACAGTTGAAGTAGCTGTTTCAACTACTTTAAAGTCCTATACTGGTTCACGAATAATTGAACTAATATTTGATATGATCATTTCAATATTTCTTGTAAATTTGTTACCCATTTTCTGAGTTTCAATGAAACGTACATGGTGTTATTTCCGGTTTCTGGAAGTTAATTAAAATAATGATACAATGAAACTTGAGAAAGACTTAATACAATCATACTTTGCAGATATTTTAACATGTTGTGTATTGAAAGATAGATTTCGAAGAAAGGATGTTAAAGAAAAAATGAATGTAAAAATAATGAATGTAGAAAAACTGTCTGAATATTCGAAAGTATACAGAGAATGATTTTGCTGCTGCAGAAGTATGCTATCGCATAACGATAACATATGCCAAAATGTGGAACATGTTTGAAATTTATCTTACTTGCCTGTATCTTGTAAGTTTACTCCATGATAAAAAGTCATGTGGTTTCAAAGTTCGTCCATTTTCATACCGTAGTAATGAAATTTTTCCATGTCCAGTTCAACAACAAGCACGGGCAAGTAGTGCCAGAAACTCCTCTGGAACAGGAAGAATCGGACATTCACAGCGAACAACAATCTGCAATACGTAAGTTTGTTGTTGTTGAAATCTGTTATAGATGTGAAAAATTATAATGAACCATAGAAGCTGCGTAATAAGCACAACACGAGAGTATAAGAATATGAAATTAAATCAAAACTACGTAAAATCAAAAACCACGGTAGTTTATACGCTAGACTGATTATCTATAGTAGATAATAATCAAAAAAATAATAACTTTATTTCGTTTCCATTTACAATTGCTGCTGGAATCGGAATTGGGAGCAGATAAAAAAAGTTAGGTCGCTAAAGTTTTGTTCCTGTTCTGATACAAATAAGTGTTATTCTGAGTTTGATTTCAATTAGTTCGGTATGATAATAATATAATTTGTTTCCGATGCTTATGTTGGTAAAAGGTCACTACATCGGTGCAAATTATATCGAAATACTTCCTTGTATCCATCACACTTCCGAATCGTTGTACACTTTCAAGGCTTCGAAATTGCACACGTCCCATCATCTTCTTCAGCATTTTCCACTGGACTCAGTTTTGTTAAACTGATAACTTCAAGTAGTTAAAGAGTTAAATTTATTTAGTTATAGATAATAATGCATTAATTACTGCTTATTGCTCATAGTTCAATTTTAATTAAACCACATTCTGTTGCAACTTAAACAACTTTTCACAGATTCGATTATCTATTTTTCCACCATAGACATTTCGGTTTGTCATTAAATAAGGGCATTATCTGTAGGGATAATATATAATGCGAAGAATTCGAGGTGCACGTAGGAAAGAACTCGGTAGATATAATAAAAATGTGCAGATGATAAAGTAATCTTCACAAACAGAAATGAACGATGATTTATACTAAATTATATTGATAAATGCTCGACGCGTTTGATGTCCAGTACCTTCTTCAAGAGCGAATAAATACTACAAATATTTGTCAATAACATACACTCATATCTACTGACGCGGTAATACTCTCAGAGTTAACTGTATTTGAATTAGTGTTTAGTAAACAGGTTCAAAAAGGTTAGGTTAGTTATTTATTTCCGCGAATTCCTATATCTGTTAATTTCAAGTACATCCAGAAGGTTGAGTTTCATACCTCTTTTCTCATAGTCTAGGATTTCAAATTCTCAATTGTAAGAATAACTTTTATCCCTAAGATGATTTGGATAATTTGAATCGGTTTGACCATTGATGAAGTTGCGTTTAGGTTTTAATATTCTAACATTGAATTATCTGTCTGTTCTACTTATATACAATTGCAATCTGCATATTTCAATTTTAAACATCTGATTTATTTCCTTTTTTATTGTATAATTTTGATTTCTGATAAATCAACCTAAATTTGTCGATATTTTGAACGATATATTTAAATTTGAATTTATAATAAGGGATTTCATATTATGGTTAATATTGCATATATATATATATATATATATATATATATATATATATATATATATATATATATATATATATATATATATATATATATATAACTATTGAATTATTTGGCTTGGTTATCTTGGTCGATTTATGTATTGTAAACCTAATTTTTTTTCTAATATATTATGCAGCTAACTGATATTGTTTTTTTTATATACATTTGGCATATTTTTCGAACGACGGTCAAAATTTTCTCGCCAATTTTTCTTTATGTTGAACAAGTTCCTTGAAAATATAAAATATGGGCGATATCAACCCAGATTTTTGGGTCCATAATGAATATATTGCATCTATAGATCATAATCGGCATCACTTGGAAGACTAAACATGGTCATCAGGGCTCTCTCGGTCAAACAGAGATGGAATTTGAGGAAATATCGCAGGTTATGTATTTTTTCATTATCTCCTAAGTCCCTTTCATGACCTTGCTTGCTATGTGAAATAGTTTCTTAGATTTGTTCAGACATATAAGAAGTTTGATTGTTGAAATATTTTTCTGCTGGTTTTCTTTTTCATTGTTACAGATTCCTGTCCCAAACCCCCTTCCTTTCACCATTCGTTTTGGAAATCATGGAATGCAAAGGAGAATGAAGCGGCTAAGCAAAAAAATCGTTGGTACTCTTTATGTACACACGACATTAAGACATCATAAACAGACAAGCTATTGCTAGTGCAATAGCGACAGGGAACCGAGTTTTTTCCTCAAGTTTTTTCACTCGTTTATTGAATCATATACAAGATAGTATGGTTCCCCTGTTACATTACCTGAGCTCACACTTGTGTTCTTTCAGACACACACCAAAATTATAGATATAAGCACTTATTGTAAATACAAATATTTAAATTTTTGTGAATCCTCTCTTTTCAAAAGAATATATATATATATATATATATATATATATATATATATATATATATATATATATATATATATATATATATATATATATATATTTGTTATTTATTGCGACATGTTTTATTAAATTCAATTCTTTAGAATGATTTTCACTAGTCATCGGTATGCTTAAAGTCTATGTTTATAGCTATTAATTGCTGCAACTTTATGGTGGTAAGGATGTGCCGATATTTTATAGATTAAAATATTTGTATGAGTAAGCTTGTGATAAATTGAAAACTGGTGTTTACTATTCGATCTTATTATTGTTGGGTCTAAGAAATTGTTTGAAATATTCTTTTCTATTTCAGAACTGTATTTAATTTTGGGTGCAAGTTACTACTGACAGTTCGCCTTGCAGGTATATGGAAATTAATTTTGCGCAGAAGATCGGGACAATTAACATTATTGCTCAATAATTTATAGAGGAAGAAGATATCAGAACGGGATCTCCTAATTGCGAGAGTTGGTAAGCTCGGGCGTGATCTTAAAACATCATGAACAATTTCGGCTTTTGGTATATTTAACTTGAATGCTATTAATCGCCGAAACCTATTTTGTGCTCTTTCAAGGCAATCAACGTAAAGAAAATAATATGGACACCACACCACTGAGGCATACTCAAGATACATGTAGAATAAAATATGTTCTGTTTTTCATTTTTCTATCCTTTCACAGAGCATTTATTTTATTCACTCGCCTTTGATCATGTGGATTGAGATCTAAAATTATTATTTCAGTAATGAGTGTGTAAACATTTTCCGTATTTGAATTTTCTATAGTTCGATTTTCTTTCCTTCAATTCACGTTCTAGTAAATCATTATGATAAGATCTGAAATGTAGAAAGAAAGAATAAACTTGATTCAAACAATTCTTTGTCTTCAGATTATATAATAAACATATGTATTTTACACCATAAATTAAAATATCTACTATACATCATGCAACCTTAAATTACCTAGAACCAAAATTGTCAAATATACACAATATTGACCAAGTAGTACTTCAATTTCCCACTTAATAGGATTCATATTAATAGGAGGAATGTTCCTTGTGACTTTCTTGAATCTTGGAAAGGAAATGGTGGTTGCAAATAATGTAGCTTTGTAAGTTGCTCCCTCAGATTTGAACATGGAGATTCCCACAAACACCAACATCTATAAAAGAAAAACTTTCAATTCCAATTTCATAGAGAAAACACGCTATTTACTCAACAGCTTTGATAAAATTCTTGTGAAAAGATCCCAATGAGTTATGAATAGAAGGAACTCAATATGTACCTTTGGTGTAGATTTCATCCCATCTACTTTGTTTCTTCTAGAATATCTTTTTGAACCATAACGATAAATAATTATGCAGGTGTACTGGTTCTTGTACAATAATATCTACTTTGGTTGATACCAGAGATATAACTTAAACATTTACAACTAACTTTACTGTTATTAATTGATGAAAATATTGTATTCCTTTAATTTCATGCTTGTATTGTTATTCATTTCAGATGTTAAATAAAACATTATTTTTCATTTCATTTTTCGATATTTTCACAAATGAATAATTTTATTTGCTTCCATTTCAGACAGATGGACTCCAACCTAAAAATTAATATTTAAGAAATTCCGAAACACTGAATATGCATCGAAAAGAAAAATTTCAACTTCAAACCACTATCAAAATGATCTCTCTACTGAATGATTTGAATTTAGGATTTACACAGGTCTACTGATATTCACCTAGAAATATATTTATTATTGTACGCTACTTCCTGCATTCTATGAGAGTATAACTATTCTGTTGTTAAGAAATGAAATTAACCTCAGTCTTAGATCTTTAGTCTACCTGTCATATTACTGAATTCATGATTATGAAATGAAAATGAGGATGTACAAAAATTTGAATAATTGTATTTACAATAAATTCAAATACATATAACTTTGGTGCGTGTCAGAAAAAACAGAAATGTGTGCTCAGGAAATCTATCAGGGGAACCATACTATCTTGTATATGATTCAATAAAGTAGTTAAAAAATCTAAGGAAAAAACTCGTTTCCCTGTCGCTATTGCACTAGCAATAGCTTGTCTGCTTATGTTGTGTTAGTGTCGTACATAAAGAGTACCAAAGATTTTCTGCGTAGCCGCTTTATTCTCAATTGCATTCCATGATTTTCAAATGAAGACAAAGGTGAAAGGAAGAAGGTTTGGGACAGGAATCTATAACAATGAAAAAAGAAAAAGCAGCAGAAAAATATTTCAATAATTATACTTCTTATTCGTCTAAACAAATCTAAGAAAAGATTTTACATAGCGAGCAATGTCATGAAAAGGACTAAGGTGATAATGAAAAAATACAGAACCTGCGATATTTCCTCAAATTCCCTCTCTGTTTGACTGAGAGAGCCCCGATGGCCAGGATCAGTCTTCTAAGTGATGCCGATTATGATCTATCGATTTTTAGGAATCATTATGAACCCAATAATTTGGGTTGACATCGCCCATATGTATATTATTTATTCGTGGAACTTGTTCAGAAAAATTTGCGAAAAAATTTTGACAGTCGTTCAAAAAATATGACAAGTGTCATATATATGAATATTGTACATGCTCTTAATGATCTAATGAAAACGGTAGCAAGCATGTTTCGAAATGAATATGATTATACAAAAGACTTCAATACCTGTTAAAAGCATCTCGAAGGATATTCCATCATTTCGAAAGATAGTCTCAATTGTTTCGAGAAGAAATCCAATTCATTTCAAGAATTTTTGAAACGTTTACAGTTCAGATTAACCATGAATGCAATGTGAAATATGTAAATAATGAATATAACGGCTTTTCTTCAGTATGCTAAAAATATATATTAAAAAGAACAAATTAGCGACATAAAATGTTGCCTTACCTGGTTCAATTCCTCAATCTATAAGTTGGGAAATTTCACATAAAGCCATTTCGCTTTATGACTCTAATCTTCATAAGAATTGAATTAGAATTGAATAGGCAATTATTCGATAAACTCGAATAATACATTCAAGATTATACTAATTATTATATGTTTAACATTCCGTTTTAATTGCATTATTTAAAATAATAAAACTGAAGATGGAAAAGCATATCACCAACATTTTGCCCACTTCTCAATTTGGATTTAGGAACAACAGGTCTACAACACATCCACTGGCCGTTTTGGTATCGAACACACAAAATGCAAAACTAAAAAACTTTAAAACAGCGGCCATAAGTCTCGATATTGAAAAGGCTTTCGATAGCATATGGCACAGGGGTCTAATCTTCAAATTATACAAAATTCACCTACCGAGATTTCCTATACACATGATCATAGATTTTTTGAACGATAGAAAGCTGACAGTGAAAATTAGAAATACAGTGTCGGAACCATTCTTCCCAAACAAGGAACACCGCAAGGTTCTAGCCTGTCACCATTTCTCTACATAATTTACTGCTATGACATCCCAAAAGAAAGAAACAACCAGCAATATTCTCTTCAGTATGCAGATGACACTTTTATAATTTCCCACGATAGCTCACTGACAACCTGCTTGAATGGATTGCAAAGTATGATGAACAAACTTGAAATGTGGCTGAGTAAATGGCGCCTGAAACCCAATCCAAGGAAATCACAATATATAATTTTCCATCATAAAATTAGTCAAAATTCGCCTAGTATAACAATTAAAGGAATCGCCAAAAAACCTACAGCGGAAATAAAATACCTAGGGGTTGAAGTCGACAACAAAATGAATTTCAACAAATATACCAAAGCGCTTAAGAAGAGAACCATATCAAGAGCTAAAACTTCCACTAAACTAACCGTCAGGAACAGAGGAATAAACACAAATAATGCAGTTAAAATACACAAGACAATATGCAGACCTGTCCTGGAATATGCACATCCCATCTTTGCTAACTGTAGACGCCCAGCCTTGAACAATCTAAAAACCGCAGAAACTACATCTCTTCGTACAATAACAAAGATTAAACACCCGGAAAACAGAATACATAACCCACCAAATGAATTATTGTACCAGATAACGAATATACAACCGATAGAAGAAAGACTTAAAAAGTTGAACAAGAATTTTTACGCACTTCTTAAAGACTCGCAGGACATTCTGGATCTCTTCCACCATGAACATATCGCACAAGCAGCAAGAAAATACCCACCTAAGTCATTAATACTGACATTGGAAGAACAAGAGAGGAACTGAAGAGGCAGAGATAAATTTTTTAATATAAAGTGTTATATATATATATATTTTTTTTTTTGTTTGTTGGATGATTACTTAGAATAATTTTGTTGTAAAACTAGGCTGAAGGACCCAAGGTCGATGGCCATTTGCGCAATGCGCAATAAAAATAAAATTTATTTTATTTATATTAGTTTAGAATAACCTCAAAATGTTGAATTTATAAAGTTTTAAAGTTTGTCATTTCTTTCCTTGAACAAAATATATACAAAAAGGACGAAATAAACATCAAACTACGTTCACTTACCTTTGAAAGAGTCTTTCAAGTTTCGTTAAATTTTCCATTCAACTATAATTCGGTATTATTCTTTTGATAGATCGAAAATAAGACAGATGCAAATCAGGTTAGATTCGAATAGATGTAATGGATATTTCATCCCGTCTCATATTGTCACTCAGAACAGTGAGATCACTATATTCTAGATGTTGATAGTACTAAAATTAAGTTGGTAGACTGTAATTACTAACTTTTTCCATCTGACTATTTTCATCATAAGGAGAGAGAACATTAAATTATACACGTTTGTAAACCTCACTTTCGACAGTGAATAGCGATCGTAGGGTCGGTAGAAGCTGCGACAGGCTCCGTCTCCGTGCTTCCGGTCTTCTTGGAAATCTAGGTCTCAAAAGTCATCTCAAATTAGAAAATTAAGACGTAAGGTAACAATTTTTCTTCGCGAATCCGATCTCGAGATATGTAGGAATCATTCGACATCGTAATCCATTTTCCCGGTTACCCCGTATAAGTAGAACGAATGAAAGAAACCCCTTTTCTTTGACAGCTCGACGTTAGTTAATTTCTGGTCGTCGGAGATTTTCAGAATGAGGAAAGTAGAGCGAAATTTTGCGAAAGTCAGCCGATAGTCCTTCTTTCGAACGAAGATTTTTCCGTTTTCCCGTGGTTTTATAAGAATCCAAATATTGCAGCGCAATATGCGAAACTCAAGGCTTTTTCGTTATCCAAGTTTGGTGGCGATCGAAGACGATTAAAAAATTCTTATGGCTGCACAAGTCCATCGTAATTATCCCCTCCATCCGCGAGATTTTGAAGACATATTTCATTTCAACTTTTTCTATGAATCTTCGCTCGATCGACCTCTGCGATGGACTTCCGAAAGATCCGAGTTATCAATTTCGAGGAAATCTCGACAGTTCAACGTTCCTATTCGCCCAGGGCGACGTTTCGGTGAAATTGTTCGAAAAATCGTTGCGGCCCCGTCTTTCGAGCTAGGGATTTCGAATTTCGCGTGGACCTCCAATCTTTCTCTACCGGAAAATAAAATATTCGCGGGGGCCAACGTCCTCCGTTTTTCTGTGCAGTCTATTTCTTCCCGCCGGTTCAAACCCCAACCATCCAGTCCACTTTCTACGGAATAATCCTTAGCACTTCAATATAAACACCTCAACAAAGTCTTGGGAACACTTCTGAATCTCGATATATCGTATACAGATCGATCAATGTGGATGATTTTTTTTAGAAAGGAATACCTGCATGAATTTCTCACCGAATTATGTAGAGTACCGCAACAGATTTCAGTTTTTTTTTATAGAAAAAACAATCTCTCAGGATATCAATCCAGTGGCAAGAAAAATGTTCTGAGACCTTATTTTGTGTGTACTAGTTTCTCGTTCATCTTATAATTTGTACAGTACGCCTGGACAAAGCGAAAGCGTATACAACTATCGCATATATTCTGTGGCATAGATAATTTCGCACCGAAAAGTGGTAATCGAACTGCGATTTACCATGTTTAGGTCCCTGAATGTTTGTTCACCAAACAATATATCCTTAAATGTTCCTTATAATCATATCAAAGTTCAAAATTGAAGTTCAGACCTTCAAGTGCTATGATAACAGATATTTTGGTTAGAACATTAAATTCTGTATCGTGTATCCTAAAACCAAAATATCCCAGATAACTTGTGGTCTCAATGAATGCTTTGAAAGCCGAATGTCGTTCAGAAGCCGCAGGCATAATCATTTCACTTGAAAGTATATGGTCTATTCAAAAACCTATGGAAATATTTGAAATATTCAGTGGCGTAGACATTCTCGCCTAAATGAGTGTTCTAAGCACTGGTAAGAGTTTCTGACAGTTCCTTTACGGCTACACACAGGCTCACATACAGGTTTTTGTGACCGACTGCGGGAATTTGTGAATTTTCTGAATTTCCGATTTCAAGCGTATTGAAAATAAGAATCCAACGATATGTAAAAATAGGGTATTTCGACTTGAAAATTCGAACTTTTGAGTCTTTGAATGCACTTCGAATTTGCGGCTTCTTTCAAAACAGTTTGTATAATTGAGAGCCCTAGCGAGTATTCAATCTTGTACAATGAACTTTCTACTGGAATTGAGCCTCAGCAAGTCGAAGTGATGTAGAAAATAAAAAGAAATATTTCGTTTTGGAAACTTATTTCAAATACCTTTCTATTGATGTCATTTGAAATTTTGGGGTTACCTACCCCACCACCACCCCAAGATGCTGAAAATTTTCAAACAATTCAATGAGTGTCCCTTATTTTTAGAAGTTTAAATTTTTTAACGCATACGTCTTAGTTTTGTTCATTTGTACCTAAATCAGTAGAAAATAAATTTTTACCTTCTCTGGAATATGATAAGTGCCGACTTGCACCGAAACATGTTCATACAAGTTGCGCGGGAGTAGCGGCGCGCACACGCGGTAATTAGTCATTTGTTCTCAGTTATTATATTACCTATCACCGATTGTTTTACCTTTGAAGATAGAAGTGAAATTAAGAGGTGATAATAAAAGTATTTTCTTACCCGGCGATATAAATTATCAAATAATAGGAGCTAAGTAACCGTCGAACCGTCAAGTTCTCGCAGTACTGTTCTGTAATATTCGCGATATGAAATAAACTGTAAGTGAAAGCTCAAATCTCGTCATTCGCGAGTGTATTATATTGCGGGAAAGGCAAGAATCCCAACTAGTGCTTCACTTTGTGTAAAAAACTTGTTGATCTTTACTATACTTGGAGAGAGTTGCAAAATAATTCGAAAAAGTTGAACGATATTTATAGGTGCCGTGAGGAGGACTTTCAAACAGTCCGTACACTAGATTTTTCCGGGAAGAAAGCCTCTGACACTACTCGTTGGTATATTGATATCATTGTCTGATGATGCTATAGTATGTATATCTTCTGGTAGATTGATATATTCTCATAACATTTAACGTTATCCTAATATATAATTATTCCAGGATATGTTTTGATTATAATCATTGCCGGCAATTTTATCAATTACCGGGTGGTGGATTTATATTTTTCATGAAATCAGTTTGATTGCATGAACAGATATATGGACAACTCGTCAGGG
Organism: Cryptolaemus montrouzieri; assembly: GCA_013387265.2. Lineage (NCBI taxonomy): Eukaryota > Metazoa > Arthropoda > Insecta > Coleoptera > Coccinellidae > Cryptolaemus > Cryptolaemus montrouzieri. Next base: position 133,934,006 of record JABFTP020000144.1, on the reverse strand, counting down.
TAAATCCCCACATATATATATATATATATATATATATATATATATATATATATATATATATATATATATTTTATTTATTGATTAAAATTTATTCATTTTTTGATTATAATCAATGCCTGGCAATGGTACTAATTACCGGGTGGAATTATATATATATATATATATATATATATATATATATATATATATATATATATATATATATATATATATATATATATATATATATATATATATATATATATTTATATATATGTAGGGTGATTTACCTCGCCGAGTTGCCCATATATCTGTTCATGCAATCAAACTGATTTCATGAAAAATATAAATCCACCACCCGGTAATTAATACCATTGCCGGCAATGATTATAATCAAAACATATCCTGGAATAATTATATATTAGGATAACGTTAAATGTTATGAGAATATATCAATCTACCAGAAGATATACATACTATAGCATCATCAGACAATGATATCAATATACCAACGAGTAGTGTCAGAGGCTTTCTTCCCGGAAAAATCTAGTGTACGGACTTAGTCAAGTAACAGTGAATGTTACTCATTAATAGTTTCCTTTGTGTGAAGTGGTGAACGATCGATTAGAATACTGCTCTGAATATAAATATGACAAAATTGTCCATTAATTATATTACATTTATATAAACAAATAAATACAATATGAAATGAGATTCTGAACAGTATAAACTAAAGGGAAAACCTATGACTCTCATTATTATTTTCGCAAAGAAACCTAAGAAGAATATTACAAAATTTGATGACTATTATCTTATGTAACTGTTCAAACAAATTTTTCTTTAGACCCAAAATCTCAATACATTTGTGAAGATTTCTAGGAATAACACCTGTTGTGGAAATAATAATCGGTAGAATAAATATTTTCTTCATTTTCCACATTTTTTAATCTCGTCGCCAAGCATCATATATTTAGAAATTTTTTCTTTGTATTTATTTTGTATATTATGTGTGTTGTTGAAAAGCATCAGCGTGTGCTATACCGAACACTTTCTCTAAACTGTTTGAAAGTCCTCCTCACGGCACTTATAAATATCGTTCAACTTTTTCGAATTATTTTGCAACTCTCTCCAAGTATAGTAAAGATCAACAAGTTTTTTTACACAAAGTGAAGCACTAGTTGGGATTCTTGCCTTTCCCGCAATATAATACACTCGCGAATGACGAGATTTGAGCTTTCACTTACAGTTTATTTCATATCGCGAATATTACAGAACAGTACTGCGAGAACTTGACGGTTCGACGGTTACTTAGCTCCTATTACTTGATAATTTATATCGCCGGGTAAGAAAATACTTTTATTATCACCTCTTAATTTCACTTCCATCTTCAAAGGTAAAACAATCGGTGATAGGTAATATAATAACTGAGAACAAATGACTAATTACCGCGTGTGCGTGCCGCTACTCCCGCGCAACTTGTATGAACATGTTTCGGTGTTATAAATATATTCTATTTTATATTTCTGACTTTTGGAGCGGTCAGACAATTGGGATAATATATGGAATGACTACGACTTATTGAACTGACTTTTTAATTAATAATGTGTTAATACTGGGGACTTCGTTATTACATCTTTCAAATTGGAGAATGCCTTTTCACAATTTTCATCCCAGATCCAGTGACTATTAGATTTCAATAAATTTCGAAGAATTTCTGTTTTTTGCGACAGATTATTGATAAAAGGGCCTAAAAAGTTAATCATTCCTAAAAATCGTTGAAGTTCTTTAGTATTAGAAGGAGAAGGTAAATGTTTAATAGCTTCAATTTTTTCATCATCGACTTTAATACCATCTTTACTGAATATATGACCTAAAAAACGTACTTCAGTGACAGCTATTTTACTTTTTCTCTATTAAATTTAAGATTGAGTTCTCTAGCTCTTTGTAGAACTTTTCTAAGACGATTATTATGTATCTCTAAAGTAGCACCATATACTAAAAATTCATCCACAAAAATCAGTACACCCTCAATATCACCAAATAAATCATTCATGACTTGAACAAATTTTTCAGATGATGAGCATATACCAAATGGTAAACGATTGAATTTGTATCTACCGAAGGGTGTTTGGAATGTGCATAGATCTGAGCTTTCATCATCTAATTTCAGCATCCAAAATCCGGAGAATGCATCCAAATGCGAAAAATATGCAGCATTGACTAATTTTGACCTGACTTCATCAAAGTTTTTAAGAGGAAAATATTCTCTCATAATATTTTTATTCAAATTTCTTGGATCTAGGCATATTCTTAATTGACCTGACTTTTTGACCGTTATGACTATAGAATTGACCCAAGACGTAGGTTTTGATACCTTAGATATGACATCCATGATCTCCATTCTTTCTAATTCCTTTCGAAGTTTATCATGTAGAGCAAATGGTACTTTTCTAGGTGGATCGACATGAGGAACAGCGTCTGGACGTAACTTGATATGGCAGATTGGCGGTAAACATCCAAGACTTTGAAAGACATCCTGAAATTCGTTGAGAATTTTATTATAATCATTATTATCATTTGTGATATTAAAACTCTTTTAAAATACCAATTTTTTGACATGTTGGTAGACCCAAGACAGTTTGACAAGATATATCGACTATTATAAATGTAATCATTTCATATGCATTATTGAAAAAACATTTGAGATCACATTTTCCAATTACTGGTATTTGATTTCCTCCGAAGCTATTAATTGAAAATTGACATTTATCAATGACTGAATCTGGTAAATTTAATTTACTGAAGGTTTGAAATGACATGACATTAACATCAGCACCTGAATCAAGAATAGACTTAATTATGAAATTATTGACGAAAATATCCAAAGACCAAGAATCTTTTTCCTTATTTATAATAGTATCTTCTATCATACCGACATAAGGAAAGACTAAATTAGAAGTTGAATTATCTTCTGATTCTAAAGTTTTGACTGACTTTGTATTTTTAAAACATAATTTTGCAAAATGACCTTGTTTTTAACATAACCTGCATTTGACATTTAAAGCTGGACACTTGTATCTATGCTGTTGTCCACATTTTCCACATATAATGTTGTCACTTGGCGATGGTCTTCTATTTTGGTATTCACGTCTGGACCCATTGGATGACTGACTGAAACTTCTGGATATTGATTGTCCAAATTTATTGTAGCCTGATGTAGAACTTCTTTTATTGATGTATAAGACTTGATCAGAACTTCCTACAAGCTCCTTCTGGATTTTATCTGAATTTTGCTGAGCCATAACTACAGACTTGGCTAATTCGACGGCTTTTTGTAGAGAAATATCGACTTCTTGAAGTAGACGTTGGCGAATATTCATCAGATGGGAATTCATGTTTGCAATGAATATATCTCTGACTAGAGATTCTCGAAGGTCCTTAAATTCGCATTTCATGCTTAAGTTTTCGAGATCAGTTATGAAATTTTCTATACTTTCATTAACTTTTTGTGTTCTAGTGAAAAAAGTATGACGTAACATCGTGAGATTTTTTTGAGGTTCAAAGTACTTATCGAATTTGGTTTTAACATCTTCTAGTGTTGTGTTTGTGATTTTCAAGTTGAATGAGTTGTAAATTTGCCTACCTTTTGAACCAATTGAATGTAACATTACTGCAATTTTTCGACAATCTGAGGAATCAATCAATCCTGTTGCTATTAGATATATTTCAAAATTTTCCCACCATTCTTTCCAATTCGATGCATTATTTTCACTAGATGAAATAATCAATTCGTTGATCGGTTTTAAATGCGGCACATGGTCGACTCTCGCTTCACCATCGTCGGACATTTTGTGAACGTGAAATGTGTTTCTTCTGAACAGATAACAATATTTTAATTTGATATCTTCTGTATTTATATTTCACGAACACCCCACACCTGACACCATGTTATAAATATATTCTATTTTATATTTCTGACTTTTGGAGCAGTCAGACAATTGGGATAATATATGGAATGACTACGACTTATTGAACTGACTTTTAATTAATAATGTGTTAATACTGGAGACTTCGTTATAACAGTCGGCTCTTATCATATTCAGAGAAGGTAAAAATTTATTTTCTACTGATTTAGGTACAAATGAACAAAACTAAGACGTATGCGTTAAAAAATTTAAACTTCTAAAAATAAGGGACACTCATTGAATTGTTTGAAAATTTTCAGCATCTTGGGGTGGTGGTGGGGGTAGGTAACCCCAAAATTTCAAATGACATCAATAGAAAGGTATTTGAAATACGTTTCCAAAACGAAATATTTCTTTTTATTTTCTACATCACTTCGACTTGCTGAGGCTCAATTCCAGTAGAAAGTTCATTGTACAAGATTGAATACTCGCTAGGGCTCTCAATTATACAAAGTGTTTTGAAAGAAGCCGCAAATTCGAAGTGCATTCAAAGACTCAAAAGTTCGAATTTTCAAGTCGAAATACCCCTATTTTTACACATCGTTGGATTCTTATTTTCAATACGCTTGAAATCGGAAAATCAGAAAATTCATAAATTCCCGCAGTAGGTCACAAAAACCTGTACGTGAGCCTGTGTGTAGCCGTAAAGGAACTGTCAGAAACTCTTACCAGTGCTTAGAACACTCATTTAGGCGAGAATGTCTACGCCACTGAATATTTCAAATATTTCCATAGGTTTTTGAATAGACCATATATTTTCAAGTGAAATGATTATGCCTGCGGCTTCTGAACGACATTCGGTTTTCAAAGCATTCATTGAGACCACAAGTTATCTGGGATATTTTGGTTTTAGGATACACGATACAGAATTTAATGTTCTAACCAAAATATCTGTTGTCATAGCACTTGAAGGTCTGAACTTCAATTTTGAACTTTGATATGATTATAAGGAACATTTACGGATATATTGTTTGGTGAACAAACATTCAGGGACCTAAACATTCATGGTAAATCGCAGTTCGATTACCCCTTTTAGGTGCGAAATTATCTATGCCACAGAATATATGCGATAGTTGTATACGCTTTCGCTTTGTCCAGGCGTACTCTACAAATTATAAGATAAACGAGAAACTAGTACACACAAAATAAGGTCTCAGAACATTTTTCTTGCCACTGGATTGATATCCTGAGAGATTGTTCATAGAATACTTCTGTCAAACAAAGTGTTCTCACAGAGTTTTCTTGAGATTGTCAATGAAATTAATATCAGGAACTACTTATTATGATGCATAAACTGAAATGCGCGTCTACTGTAAGTTAACCCACGAATTTCGCCCGGAAGGTATAATACTTGAATCTCTAAGTTTTCATTTTCGTATTTAGGTATAACTAAGCGAAAAGGAGTTACACTAAGGATAATTATTTGTCGTAAAGTCAAATTTGAGAGGGATTACCCTAGTCATTAAGTAGTTAGGGGCGAAAAGTGTGGTGGGGGTGAAAAGTTTGATTCTTTTCTATCTACTCAGTGATTCAGAGGATTTCCCTAGTTAGTGTATTCAATTTTGTTTTTTTGAAAAATGAGGCCTTCATTCAGTAATTTGTATTATGCTGAAATGGTTACCGAATGATTCCGCAATAGATTAAATTACAAACTAACTGCGTAGTTTTTTACGGAAAATCATATCGATAAACCTGTGAGAAGTGCTCATGCCGTCCAGAAAGCTGTGCAAAAGTTTTTTGAAACTTGTTGAGTAGAGCAAAAAAAACCATCTGGAAGACCTAAAAATACCACTTCTCCTTACCAAACCATTAACGTTCTAGCTAGTGTGGAAGTGTCACCGAAATTATCTGTGCGAAACAGAGCACTTGAAGCTGGAATGAGTGATAGATCGGTAAGAAGAATTTTCATGGCTGAAAAAGTGAGACCCTACAAAACAAAATTTGTGCACCAACTGTTTGATAGCGATCCAGCACAACGTTTGGAGTTTTGTCAATGGGCTCTACAACAATTCGAGGAAAATCCACATTTCGACAGAAGGATAATTTTCACTGATGAATCCACATTCATAAGGCATGGACAAGTGAAACGCCATTGGAGCCGATAAAATCCCCATGAAGTGTTACCAGCCCATACGCAAGTGATTGAGAAACTGAATTTAGGGTGCAATATTTGGGACAATATTTATAGGGCCGTTTTTCATTGAAGGAAATCTAATGGGAGCGTCATGTAGGAATCTATTCAATTATCAAGTCTTGGCTGTATTAGAGCCTTCATTAGATGCAAACGCCGACATCGGGCCATTATTTATGTTGAATGGTGCTCACTTCTCTGATGGTGACAGAATGGCTCATCTAGAAATTTGGTGATAATTTGATTGGAGCGAATGGTTCCATCAACAGGCCGACGAGATATCAAGATCTGATTTTTTCTTGTGGGGTTACTTAAAGAAACATGTTTATCCCTGCGATAATATCGAAACATTAGGAAAAAAATCATCGAAAACTGCATAAATATTGCTCCAGACGTACTACGACATGTGAATGGAGCTTGGACAAGAGAAGTGGAACAATGTGTACAACAAAAAGCGGTCTTTTTGAACAATTCTGAAATTCTTTACCTACTCCATTTGGTCGTTATCAAAAAAGATAACTAAAAGCATACTAACATAATCTAATTTCTCTTCATTTTCTCTTCATATTTCTAGTAATGCTATAGGGATGACATGAAATTCATGGGTTAACTTAAAGGTGGATCTTTCCAGTTTAGTGAACCCGGCGTCCATAACATACTCAAAACTAAGTCATGTATTTGTGACCTATAGCGAGAATTAGTGAATTCATGGAGTTTCCGATTTTCTGTCGTGCGCTCAGAATTGGATATTGAATTTATTGAAGGATCCAACGATGTGTAAAAATAGTAGTAGGATTTACCATGAATGTTAAGGTCCCTGAATGTTTGTTCACCAAACAAAATTGTCTAAAATGTTTCTTATAATCGTATCAAAGTTAAAAATTGAAGTAAAAGGCGTTCAAGTGCTATGATAACAGATATTTTGTTCAGAACATCAAATTCTGTATCGTGTATCTTGAAACCAAAATATCCCAGATAATTTGTGCTCTCACTGAATGCTTTGAAAACCATATGTCGTTCGGACGCCGTAGGAATAATTATTCCACTTGAAACTATATGGTCTATTCAAAAACCTACGGAAATATTTGAAATATTCAGTCGCAAAGACATTCTCGCCTAAATGAGTGTTCTGAACACTGGTACGAGTTTCTGACAGATCCTTTACGGCTACATACAGGCTCACATACAGGTTTTTGTGACCTACAGTCGGAATTTGTGAATTTCTTAAATTTCCTATTTCAAACATATTGAAAATAAGAAACCAACGATGTGTAAAATTAGGTTAGAGTTTCGAGTCTTTTAATACACTTCGATTTGGTGCCTTCTTTCGAAACACTTTGTATAATGAAGAGCCCTAGCGAGTATTCAGTGAGTATTCAGTCTTGTAGAAGCAACTCTTAGCTGAAATAATGTAGAAAATATTTTGAATAATGCTAAGAGAACCGGAAAAAAACAAATATTTGACTGTAACTTCTGAACATATTATCTGATTTCAGTCTGAAGGACTGTTTTGAAAACGTATTTTGAATACCTTTCTATTGATGTATCACACAATTGGGATTACTTTCCCCCACCTCAAGTTAGCAGAACATTTCAGACATAACTCAAATAGGTAGCCTTTCCTGACAAATCACATCTTAGTTAACATTTTTTTTATTATCACTGCATTTGCAGAAAGGCATTGAATGTTCACCGGGCGATTACTCGCCAAGATGAACACCAAATAATTGCATCACTTCATGTTACAGAATCTACGAACATGACGTCCCTCTGAGCTGCGGAAATAATGGAAGTGTCCAACCACTATTCTGATCAGACCGTTGACAGATATTATAAGTGGCATAACTATGTTGTTTTGTTTGTTATTCCTATATCGTGCTCTATTTCCGCCTTTCGGCCAATGACACGCCGGGGAAATCTGTCACCTCACTAACCCGGGAATTTTGCCGAACCCCTCTCGTGTCGAGGGGAGGGATCTTTAATTTCCAACACATCTCTGTTAGACAGGACCGACAGCTTTACATCTCCTCCGAAAGATGGACACTCAAGCTATTCCCAGAATCCGAAAAATCGCACTGACTTTGTGGGGATTGAACCCAGGTAATTCTGCGCAGGAGGCGAGCATCATATCCCCTTCGTCACCGAGCCGGCGGTATTACTATGAATTATTGTAATTTGTATATTTCCTTTATCTCGAAAGCCAAGTCACGGTACTTTTCGACTTTCTCGATGTATGCTCTACTCATATTATGGTCCGCTGGGATTGTCACGTTGAGAAGGATGGCTTACTTTTCTGGTTTGAAGAAAGAACAGCAAAAGCGGCCTATTATGTTGCACTGGACGGTAAGCGATGATAGGGTTGTCCCAGTACAATTTATATGGTTGATCTTCCATTATCGTTTCCTCAATGTACAAGTGGTATTTCATCTTCCCCTTCCGAGTCCGAGGTTCTATGCAATATGTTGGTGATAGATCTTAGCCATCGCGTTATGTCGGATGAGATACTTTTAAGTAAATGATTCCTTTTATCTATATTGTCACCTTTCAGACTTATATATATATATATATATATATATATATATATATATATATATATATATATATATATATATATATATATATATATATATATATATATATATATATATATATATATATATATATATATATATATATATATATATATATATATATATATATAATTATATTTTTCGAACACTTGAGATTCTGTTTGAAAACAATTTATTGTAGAACATACATAGACCTTATCGGCTAACTACGCTGCAGTTCTATTTATCTCCTCCCGCAAGTGATAGGCGTCTTGATCCAGGAAATGATGTGTCATCGTTGATTTAAAATCTTGTAATTCCTCCCCGAGGCTGAGAGTTTCCTAAACTCATTGGAAGGTAAGAGGTCTCTCTTATAGATATAGTGGAGTACTACCACGAATAATAGGACACAGACAAGGACAAATATCATCGTAGTTAATGCAATAGTCGCAGGGTGCGGTGCCCATTGGTAAAGGATTTTTCAATGTAGGTTTAGCTTCTCTTTGAAGTTTTTCTTCTGAAAGTTCTTCCAGGAACAAAATGTTGATCGGTAACAACTCGATAGTTCGTTTGAGATCGACAGTGTTGGTAGGATAGATCGTCTTGAGACAGATGATTTTCAAAATACTAATTTTTGGGACTATGATCCTTCTGACGTTGTTTTCACAGTGTTCGAATACCCAGACATTATTCTGGCTTATAATGGAATTGTCTTCTAATTGAGATAGATCACTTACCATAGGTGTTGGCATTCTAGTTCAATTTTCCTAAAGATTCTTCAGTAAGTATTCCAAGCATTTGGAATTGGATTTCAGGCCTTCTTGCTTGATTATGTAGAAGTCTTCGACTGAACATATTTCTGGTAATTCCCATTTGATTCTTTTGTTTTGTAGAGGTTCGTAGGGATGAATGAAACGAATATAGTTATTTCGGAATGGGAGATTGTATAAATGGAGTAAGTCGTATACATTAAAGTCCAGTATAGGTACAAAGAGTAACATCAGTAATTGGTCCCATTTTATTATGACTTTGGTCGAGGAGATTGAATAAAAAACTGTCATATGTCTGAAAGGTTTCCAATTATTGTTTTTCGAAATATTGGTGAAATTAAGTAGGGGTATTATGTCTTCGTGTAAAAGATGAAGTCATCCGAAGCTGATTGCATTTTTCAGTTAAGAGTTATTTCAATTTCCTGAGATTGCAAAATTATTAAATGCAATGTAAAAAGGATATCACTTGATTTTTCAATTCCTTCAAATTTATCAATTAGATGATCAATCTTGTCGATGTACTGTTTTTGCATATTTTCAACAACATGTAGTACTTTATTCTGATTGGTCTGAACGAGTTTTTGTTTGGCTTGAATCGCTTTGAAATAATTCCAATACGTTTCTTCATCGTCCGCATTTAGATTACCAAATAAAAACTTTGAAATTGTACCGCCTAAGTGTATGAGTCCTCTCTTAATACGGCTGTGATACATCATATTGGAATAAGTGAAATTGTTATCTTGAATAGCTCGTACTACCTTATACTATTGCTGTACAGGCTCGGTGAATTCAGTGAAATTTCCAAGTTTTCTTTTGTAAAAATAGTAATTTAGGTATTCCTGAAATATCATAATGAAATATCAACCGTTTCGCTTGAGTAGCGACATATGCCTTGCCTAAATAAACAGATATCAAGTTATGTTGTTATTCAATTACTTCGCTTGCAAACAATGAGGATGGTAGGGGAATAAAAGGAAATATTCTCTTCGAATTACGCATCTGAAATTAGTTTTTCCTTTGTTTGGTTCTTGATTTGTGATAAACGTGCTTAGTTTGCGGTTCTTATACTTGAATATCGCTTATAATATTAATAGGAGTCTTTTTGTGTACCGGGTCTAATTTTACTTGAGTTGGTATTTGCAAATAAACATATTTACCTTCATTCAATTGTTTATTGTTTTGACGGTTGATATTGAGTTTCTCATTGCGTTGAGCAGTTTTATCTTTTGATTTCTTAACGACTTCTTTTATTTCTGGTAATAATGAAGAAATTTCGTCTTTCTCTAATACATTTAATTCATTTGAAATGATGTTTAGTTGAGACAATGCATCTGCATTATTGTTCATACCTTTTTTGAATTTGATTTGATTAATGAATTCTTCTAGTTTCAATTTTCAAAGCATAAGGCGTGAATTTGGTTCTTTGAAGAAATTGAGCCAAACAAGAGGTTTGTGATCTTAATAGTGGGTGAATTTTGTACCATGAAGATAAGGAGTAAAATATTTTGTAGCCCATAATATGGCAAGTAATTCTTTCTTTATAGTGGTATATCGCGTTTCTGCGTCATTAAGTGTTCTACCAGAATATGCAACTGGTAGATCATTAGGAGGAGTACCTTGTGATAATCTGGCTCTTAGGGAAAATCCTGAGGCATCAGTCGTTAAAGAAAATAGTTTCTCAAAATCAGAATAGATCAAAATACGATTAATTAACAAATTTTTGATATTAGCCTAATAAGCTTGAATAAGATTTTATTTCTTCTGCATTTTTTAGAGGTGGAAATTTTTCAATGATGCCTATTTTTCCTGGGTTAGGTTTTACTCCTTCAGGTGTCACGAAATGACCAAGGAATTCAATTTCAGTTTTGAAAATTCACATTTGTTTAATTGAACTTTCAAATTATTTTCGTCTGCAAATTTTTCCAACATGTTCCCACTGGCTAAATCTAATATTGTAAAATACTTTCCTCCTTTAAGCTTATCTAAAATAGCATCAATTTGCGGTAAAGGGTATTTGTCATCAATAGTTTTGTCATTTAAAGGGCGATAATCTATGGCTATTCGCCACTCTTGTATTCCTGATTGGTCGGGTTTCTTTTTAACCATTGCCACTGACAGCCCAGGGAGAAATGCTAGGTCGTACATTTTTTTTAACATATCATTAATATGGTTTTATACTTCTGTTCGATGTTTTTCTGGGTATCGATAAATTTTGGAATGGATAGTGATTTCATCTTTGGTACGAATATTATGCTTTATCTTGCTTGTAAGTTTTAAGGGATGATCTGTGAGTTGAAATGCTTTTTCAGTTACATTGAAAATTTTGATCAATTGATTACGTAATGCAGGGGATAGATGTTTCAAATCAATTGGATAATTGTCACGTCGTGTGATTACTTTTTGAAAATATATTGGTAGTTGATATTATGGACCAACTAATAATCGCTTTTGTAGATCAATAACAAAACTGTTTTCTTCTAAAATTCACATCTAAAAGTCCATCATAAAGTATGTGGAATCTATATAAAACGAATGGATAATCTCCATAAAGTGAAAAATCATTTAGAGGCATTCTTACTTTTTCATTACTCATTTCTGTTCCATGAGGGGTACAGATAGAAGTTTTGTCGGAATAAATTCTGTTTCTGAAATTACGATATGCTATTTGAAGGTCAATTGAACATACTGAATAGCCACTTTCTATCAAAAGTTTGTGTTTTGGATTTTTTAGTAGGTATCATGTATGGTGAATGCGTTTTTTTGAGTTTTTTCCTGAACACTATTTATGTCCACGATGTATCCAAGGCTGGTGTATAAAAATTTTCATCTTGATTATCAAAATGGGTATTTTCTTCAACGTATTCGTCTTATTCTTCAACTATTTCAAGTTCATCAGCAATTTCAGGTTCATTTTCCTGAATGTTAGATAGTTCTTCACAAAAGAAATTTGGTGGTTTGTTTCCAGATTAAAAGAAGTTGTTTGAATTCTTGAATTTTGATGTTGGATCTCGATTTTTTTGAGTAAAATTAATATGTTGTCTCTTTTTCGGATAATTCCTATGAGTTTGTGTAGACATAGGAGTAGGTTGATAACTCGGTGTCACATTTCTAGGTTTAAAAACATTTTCAGTTTTTGGTTTATTACCAAATACTTGTCTATTAGTTGGATAATAGTTGGTAGGTATTCTATTCTTTTGATTTACTCGAATGAGTTGTGATGGAAAGCTATTCAAATGTTCATTCTGATTCTGAAAGTGCTTGTTGTATGTTTTATTCTGGTTGCGAACAAAATTTAATTGCTCTTTTTGAATGATATAATTTTCAATCATATTTACTGCTCTATCAAAGGTTAAATTAGGGGTTGTTAGCATAGCGGTTTGATAATCTAGCGCGATCCAGATACATGGAAAAAACGTAAGGCAGCTTAAGATATAGCAGAAGAAGAGGAATAAAAATCCTAGAAAAATATTGTAGTTCCTAAAAAGGAACCAAAATTGGGTATTCTCTGTAGGCAAAAGTGAAGGCTCCCATGTTATATACGTTTTTCAGTAGAAGATAGACAGGCACTTTTGAATCGTTTCACAAACTTGACACTAACTCAAAAAACACATTAATATTTAAGTCGTAAGAAAAAGGTATTGGTAGAACAAAAAGGTGCGGTGAAAGATAAAACAGCATCCTACGTCTATACTGTCACAAAGAATGGAAGTAATGAAAGAGTATGTAGGGGAGCTTTGTGTTATTTATATCAGATTGGAAGAAAGAAACTTGATCTTATACGAAATCGATTGAAAAGTGGTTTTTTAGCCACTCCCTTAGAGAGCCGGGGAAAGCATTCTAATAAACCGCATAAAATAGACCAAGAAGTTAAGGAATTCGTTATAATGCATTATATATAAAACGATTTTCAGTCTCACTACTCTCGAGATAGGAACCCACATAAAAATACCTTTCTCCTCTTCTAAACCTGAGTAAAAAGTATGAGCTATATTTCGATGAGTGTAGAGATGGAGACCTCATATTTGCCTATCGAATCTTAAAGTTCGACTATGCCGATCTGGAAGCATATTCACGCCTATCACTGGTGAACGATTGTGGTGTCATGGCCTGAAGTTACGAAAGGAAGTGTTCAGGACAACGTTTCCTGTAAAACAAGAAATTTGACTCTTGGAACGGCGCAGAGGTGATGGAGGGCTCATAGTTGAAGTTATTTAAGAATGGAATTGACCAAACTCTTTTCGCATAATTTTTCGCATTCTACCACTACGAACTCATCCTATTTTCAAGTATTGGTCAGCAGAGCTATTCACACTATTTTGTATCATATTTAATTTAAGTAAATTGTGATTCGTTTTGGGCTTCTATAGAACCTTGTCCTCTGCCCTTATTTCTGTAAGATGATAATAGTAATAATAAATTAATTAAAATTCGGGATTGAAAAATGTAAGACCCTGAACATACAAAGATGGAGAGTCATAGATGGTGAAACACAACTACCAAACGGTGATATTATACAGTGCATGAGGGATGGCGAAAAATACAAATATCTAGGATACCAACAAGCCAGATTGTTAGATCGAAAACAATCAAAGGATAAGATTCGTTCAGAATACAGTCAGCGTCTAAAGACTGTGCTGAAATCAATGTTGAACTCAGAGAATCTAGTCAAGGCAATTAATACCTACGCCATTCAAGTGTTGCTTCACTCATTTGGAATAATCAGATAGACTAAGACAGAACTGGATGATATTCAAAGGCAGACCCGAACGATGCTAACAAAGTACAATAATCATCATCCAAAATCGTCTGTGATACGAACAAATTTGAAGCGGAAAGAAGGAGGACGGGGATAAATAGATGTTGTCAATTTACACACCGAACAGATAAAAAATCTCAGAGAATTCTTCTCAGCAAGAGCTCTCACTTCTGACCTCCAGAAAGTGGTATCGTTGGCTGATAAGGGATAAACACCTCTAAGCCTTGCTTCCAGAGATGACCTGATGAATCTACCGTTCGTATCAGATACTGAAGCCCGAATCAATAGGAAAGAAATATGCCTTCAACATGATGGCGCAACCCAACATTTTTCTGTGAATGTTAGAAGTCACGTAGATATTGAATATCCAAATCGCTGGATAGACCGTAGTGGACCGGTCTACTGCCCGTCTAGATCTCTGAATTTAAATTCACTTGACTTTTTCTTATAGGATATCACGAAAGAGCGAGTGTGTTGAAAATCTACTGAAATTCAACGATCAACTGAATGCGTGGAGTTAGGAGCTAGACATTTCGAAAATCAACACCGTACTGATCTTAGGATTACTTCACTATATTATTATGATTTAGAAACTACTTTGTGTGGAAACTGTCAAAGTCTTGAGTGATTATCTGTTTACAATATCGTATTTCTGGAGTTATTTTCTGTTTTTTTTTTGCTTTCAAATATATTGTTCACCTCAATTCTTGTTATCTTTCAAGGAAAGTCGCATTTCATATCTGCGACAACCATTATGATAAGTTATTTCATGTGCACAGTTTTTATTCAAACGATTGAATATTGTAGTCCGATCCTGTAATAACTTTGGAATCTGGTTTTTAATTTTCCCCGAGGACTAAAAGATTACGCTCCACACTGGATAATTTTGTTTTGAATAATTTAATTGTGAAGCGCCTAAGGATATTAAGTTTTTGTGTATAGAAACTTTCAGGCATCAATGTATAGAACGAGCCCTAATTTCTTGATACGTGAAATGGTGCCATTCAATATTATGAACTGATTAAGTTAATCAGAACTCGAAGTTTTTCTGAAGTTTATTAAAATTGAGAATATCGAAACACAGTAATAACTTATGAATAAAAGTCAGAAAAATCTCAATTTTTTCTAGTATTGTCCTGCTTTTTCTTCGACACGTCAAATTTTAACTATAGTCGACCCATGTGATAATCCTACAGATTTTTAACGACATCGGATCGATAGTTTAACATGTTTGGTCCAAATCTCACAACACAGTTTGTATATCGTGAAGGAAGAAGAAATTCAGAAATATAATATTCAGAAAATTTCCGTTTACTCACGAAACACCCTGTATATCTCAGATTTAATCATCTCGGTCATACTCAACAAAGGACACAATAGTAATAGTTGTGTCGTGAACAACAGACTGCTTTAGCGTTCTCATTAGAACTCGTCGGTGAACCACATTTCTCTATAACATTCAAGGGTAATTGAAACTAAACTATGTCAATTCAGAGAGGGACAATCAACTTTATGCTGAGGAATCAACAAGTGGACCACGAAAGTGCAGAACATCAAATATCGATTCAATCGTTACCACCGTAATAATAAGGCATGAGCACTGTGACCTATCATGACGTCACACATCCTAGTGGTCATAACAAGCATGTAAAACCATAGATTAATCGAAATACCGGTGCATGTCCTTTTTTTTTCTGTATTTCTTCCGAAGATAAGTGTTTCTATTGCATAATTTATAGAGTAATGCATTTATAAGAAATCAGGATACAGTATAGTGCTGATTGTTTACCGAATAATTTGCGTCAATTATAAATTTGAACGAATTTCAGTGAGGTCAATTGTGGGTGAGGTTAGAAAAGGCGTATTAGTGTACAATTAAACTTTTCGTTTATAAACCTAAATTTTTTTTAATATTTTTTTATTGTGAAAGTGTTAGTGTCTTTGAGATATTATGCAGTTCAGGTGTTGTGTTCCTGGTTGTTCAGGATACTACGGTTATGCGATACACGGTATCTGCGGTATTTTCTTTCCGGAAGATATCCGGTTGAAAGGTAAATGGTTGAAATCAATTCCCCGAGCTCATTTTGAACCGTCGAAGTACAGTAAGGTATGTGAATTACATGTTCAAACAGATGACTCAATCAGGAATACTACAAAATTTGATAAAGAAACTGGTAAGTACTCTACTGTGCCAGTAGAACGTCTTCACGGCAGTTCCAGTTATTTTTCCGAATTGCCCTACATATTTATCAAAACCACATCCAAATCGTGAGGGGAGGGAAGAGAAACTTATTGAACTAAAAAATCCAGAACCTGCTTAAAGCTATTAATGAAAGTAGAGCTGAATATGCACTCATCAAAGATCTCATTTATTTTGATACTTTCGATAATCTTTAAGTAGTTCTACATCAAATGCCCCACAATCCTAAGTGGCTTAAAGTTATTGAAACAGAGAAAAATACTTTTTTCCGATTAGATTATACTCCAGGTCCCATAACAACCTAGGGTATTGTTATCAATTCTAATTTAAAAATGGAAACATATTTTGACGGTCAGGAAATTTTTGTGAATATTAAGGGAAGTGAGTATACCATGCAACATTCACAACTTAAAAATGTTGAAAAAGTTGCTTGGAGGTACTAGATTCTGAAACAGAATCGTTGAAGAGTTCCCCAAAGCTCAATGATAACGATGAAAATTTGAAATGTATAGTTAATCATTTGACAACTATTTTGGACTCTATAGATGGCGACAACTTAGGGAAAAGTAATTGTTTCAAATTCCTTTCCGAACAACTGAAACTAATTATAACACCAAAAGAAAGATATCGCTACTCAACTAGCACTCTAATTTTGTCTTCTATTATGCTTACTATAAGTTCGCATGCTTATAAATTTTTACGACACTCAGAACGAAGATAGACATGTTTTCCTTTCCTACGCACGTAATATTTTCAAACTTTTAGAAGAACACGAAAAAAATGTCATGCTGCTTATGGACGAATTTCACATTCAACCCTACTTAGATTTCAAAGGTGGAAAAATTGTGGTGACTTCATATACTGATTCGTCTGCATGAACATCAGCCAATACTTTCATGATAACTAGTGTGACATCAAAATTCATATATTCCCCACATCGACAATTAAAAGTGTTACACTTTTGACTCTTTAAAATAAATAAATATTCAAAATTTGAAGACATAGGTTACAGAGTATTTTGTGTTATTAGTTATTAGACAATAATGCTATTAATAGTAAAGCCATAAATAGCTTCTCGCCGAAAAAAAAACTGAGCATAGTTTATTCTCATCCATCGGATAATAAACAACCACTCTTTTTTTTATTCGACTCAGTTCACATACTTAAATGTATTAGCAATAATTGGCTAAATCCTAAAAGTAATAAGACTAACTTTTCCAGATTTTAAGAATAGTGAAAAGAAAAAAGCTAACTTCAATTCACTCATATAATTGCATAAATCAGAACACGACAAACTTTTGAAATTTGGATATTCTTTATCGCTCAAGGCATTATTTCCTAGTAGCTTCGAACGCCAAAATGTAATGTTTGCTTTGAAAATTTTCAGTCCATTTGTTATAAAAGCTCTATTGAAATTTGGAAGTAATTTAGAACATTCATCAGAAACAGCGGATTTTATAAATATTATAATTACATCATAAATCAATCATAAACGTGAAAACTCCTCTGAAAGGACAGAGATTCAGTGATGAACTGCAAATGCCAATAACTTCTGAAAATCCAGATGATATCAAATTGACATTTTTGAGCGAAATGATCAATTAGCTGGATTGTTGGAAATCTTCTGAATTTCCCCATAAACTTACTCCTGAATCTCATACAGCATTATCGCATACTCTACATGGCATGATAGAAGTTATTCCGTATTGTTTTGAACAACTCAACATGAACTATGTTTTGTTGGGGAAATTTCAGACAGACTCTTTGGAACATAGATTCGGAAAATATGGACAATTATCAGGTGGTAACTATCATATTTCGATAAGACAGTTATAGACTCTGAAAAAAAACTGAGATTTCAATCGCTTTTATCATTAACGTATCAAAATTTTGGCAATATTTCTATAACCAGCTTATCGGAAAATTTTGACGATTGACATGAAAAACAGACATTTTATGATAATTCCTTCCCGCCGGATATTTTCAATTTGAGATGCCAGTTGTTACTCATTGGCAGGATATTGCAGCTATAAGGTAATGCGAAAAATTAAATGTGACTTTTGAAAATCAAAATTAGCGTTCGACGAGAAAATGGTTTTCGAAGAAAATTTTAATTTATTAAAAAATTTGAACCGTCGAGGTCTATCTTTTCCACATGATATTGTAGTCCGTTTGGTTTTAGTTAACTACGTTTCATTCAAGAAATTAATTGAGAATTTCGAGGAAGAATTCTTGAAACTCAATTTCAAGAAGGGTTTTGTTGTGAGTTTTATTTTCGATTATTGGATAAAAATGAAATTGAAAACAATAGGTTACCTACTTGTGAAAACCACAGCCCGGAATATATTTTGAAACTAATTATAATAGGTACAACAAATACTCTTTTGAAGAATTATTGCGGGAAAACAAATGATAGATTGGGAAAGAACTAAAAAAAGAAATTGGATACAGTATCGAATAAATGAGTATCTAAATTCTCTGAATATGTTCTATTCTATATCTTCCCAAGTAATCTAGGTCTTGTTTGTGCGAATGCTCTTTCAAAATAAGAATCACTAAAAACTAAAAAATAACAAAAAAATTATAAAAATCTAAAAACCAAAAAAGAAATTAATGTTTTCAATATTTATTATAGTTGAAGCGCCTACGAATGCCCGGCTGGGTGGAGTATCGAGCTAGCCCGTTATGACTACTAGCGAGACGGTGCGGTCCGAGCGCTCAGGTCTTATTATTACATATTACTACGTGTAAGCCGCATGAAAATTTCATTCATTATCAGAAGGAATAAAGTTTTAATGTGATAAAATACGCATCGATCCGTATCGGAGTTCATTTCATGGTGAGACGTTGAAAATCATATTTTGAATTTCGGAAATTCATTTCGAATGTAAAAGAAAATATTTCGATAAACAGGGATCATTCGTAGAGATAGAGATATGAGCTTTCATTTCAATATCCAGTTTTCTTTTCCTCTGATAGTGGAATTCTATTTTTTCATCTCTCTGCGGGACCTTTCAAATACAAATGCGTGTAGCTAGTAAAAATAAAACCTTAATTCAAATGATTCAAATTACTTCGTCACGAAACTGATGAAAAGATCTTTTATTCATATTAGGAAGATTTTCGATACTTCTATATTGAGTATGTTTAACCCAATCAGGAACGTATATTTCGAATATCTGAAACTTATGACAAACATTAAATAATGTCCCCAAAACATTGATGCTAAACAAAAATACGAGTGATTTTGCGAGAAAAAAGATTCAAACTCCAAATGTAGGTGTGATGAATGATATTTTTGTTTTCCTTTCCCTCAACTGTATCAGTTGTTTGAAAATTCCGTTGAATTTTATTCATAAATATATATTGAACATCAGCAATTGTACTGAAGCAATAAGCTCCAGATTTGAAATCATGAATATTCTGCTCTAAAATGTAGATGGAGATTTTATATATCACGCAGAAAATAATTGAGGATAAAAAGCCAGTGAACTTTTAATGCAATTCTAGTATCTCAGACCCCAGATGTGCTGCCTCCTACACAAAATTTATGCTGTATTGCGTAATGTGGTAGACCCACAAAAACAATTAGTTCCAAGTTTCAAGTTTTTTGGTCAGCTGCGAATAGTCAAGTTTCATCTACTTCATTCTTCAGAATTTCGACTGTTGAATGAAAGTACATTGGTTTTGGAATAATTGAAATTGGTTTTGTACCACTCACAAATTGGTGGATTTTTAATTCAACTTGTACATTCGAAACACAGTTTTGTGTATCGGATTTGAAGGAATTCTTCAATTGAGCGCTGGGGAATTTTGAAAGAAGTAACTTCCTTTTTTTTAAGAGTGATGTCTACGCTTTCAATTTTTTTTGTTTTATATTGACTCCAGCCTCTTTTATTTGGGCATTGGTCTATGTTGAGTGAATAAGTAAAATTTCGGCAAAACTCAGTGGAAAAATAACATGAAAAAGACTAAACTAAATAGTTCTTATAATGCATTGAAGCCATCATGTGCAGTACCGGATGAGTCAATTGCTGCATTTGTTACTTACACACAACCGATATTTTGAATATTAACTCAGGGATTTTGAAAATTTCGAAGATTGTTAGAATTGATCCTTTTGAGATATTTTAATTGAAAGAATGAATAAATTAAGGTTTATTTTAAGAAGGGACAAATAAAAGAAAATAAAACACTCGTTCCGCATGTGGTAAAAAAATTGAAAATTGTTTCCTCACGGTGATGATATTTTTTCTCTACCTCAGTAGCTTGTATCACCTCATCTTACCCTTATATCCTGACTCGGTCTAGGCATGCTTTTGATTAGGTTTTCTACCACCTTTCGGGTGATATTCTGCCATTATTCTGTGGCGGTTTGTATGAGCTGTTGTAAGCTTCTTGGATTATTCTGGCGCGATCTAATTGTTCTTATGAGATTATCCCATGAATGCTGAATACGACTTAGGTCTGGAGAGCAAGCTGGCCAGTCCAAAATAGCGATTCCCTATGTTTCAAGATAATGTCGGGCGAGGTTGCTGGTATGTAAAAGGACATTATCTTGCATAAAAGTCAAATTCTCACCATAAGCATCCCGCCAGAGTCACGCTATGTGCTCAACCACTAGATCGACGTGATTTCAAGCCATTACACTCGCAGAAAGCGAAATCAAATGTGTTTTGCTTCCCAGCATAATGCCCCCCCAAAACATCACACTGCCGCTTTGGTATTTCGGAATTTGTCTTGCTGCTCGGAGTTTAGCTTCTCTTCTACGACCCCTTAAAACCTGAATTGGGCGGTCATCTGATCGAACACCAATTCTGATCTGTTAATTTTTTGTTGTCTGGTTAGCTCTGGAACTGTTAAGGACCTTCAGCTGTATGACCCCCTCAAACGAAGTCTCTGATGTATCGTTTCGACTGATACACTGATGCCTGTTGCTTTGGAGTATAGGGTGCGACACACTAGGGTCTCTTCTTACAATTTGGCATAAAAAGCGGGTTTGTTCTTCAGAAGCGATCTTCCTAGGACTTCTTTTAGGCCTATTTTGCTATTGTAGCTTCATGTAACGGAGCGTAGGTTTTTGAAATCACCCCCTGTGATACACCCATTGTGAACGCTATATTCCTCTGTGTCACCCCCTCTTTAACGAGAGCAATAATTTAACCCCTCTGCACATCGGACAATCCAATGTAAGGCATTTTCAAATATGACTAGAGATATTCTTAGATTTTGAAATTCTCAGTTTCAAATCACAATGACGGCTGAGTACAATACCCCGAACATTTGGTAATAATTCAACCATTTTTATCATACGATACAGTTTTCTTACAACAAAAAACTTCATTCTTCACAAGTATTTACAGATCCATGTTTAAAAACAATCAATAATATGAAATATCTAGTGAGTAGTTGAGTCTGTGAAGGTTTCTTTTCTGAAGATGTTTATTCTTCGTGTAGTTTTAGAAAGAAAAATCGCTAGACCAGTAGTATCATCTCTAAATACACCTTCAGTTAAGTAAGCAAAATTGTTAAATCGAATATTCGTTCTAAACACACAATTTTGAACTGTATTGATCTTGTACAAAGACTTTCTAGGCTCGAAAACACATAAAGTCTTAAATTAGTTTCATTTTATATAAAGAACATGTATCCAAATATTCCAACAAATGAAAGCCCTTCAATAGTGAAGGAAAGTATGTACCAATGAATATCAGTCAATGAATTTTTCAGACCTGATAATAAAAAAGTCGACCAACGATCTTATTTATAACATCTACAGTAAAAAATCATTCACAGACTGAGCAATTCATATGGACTCATAAAATCATTTAAATCACCAATAAGCAGCTTATAATTCAACGATCCGTAGTGCCTTTTTCATTCCACCGTTACCGACAGACTTGAAAATTGAAATCAATGCTATCAGTAGAATTGCCTTAAATAACAAATATATTCACAGTTTTAAGATGAAATATGTGAATATAATAATTATATTCAATATATGCAAGAGACTTTCTGGAAAAAAAATGCGCTAGTTTGAAGTACGCTGCTTCTCTCTCCAATAATTTGAGCTGTTATTTTTCAATTCTACAATATATTTCTGAACAAAATAAAGACAAATTAAAAAATCAGTAGTTGATGAAATTGCTCGCAATGAGTGTTGAGCAAAGAGATAGAAATTTCGAAACCAGATTTGAAGAACATTCATCCTCGGACAATAGTTCTTCAATATGTGAACATATAGAAAACACAAAACACTCAATAACATCAGATAATATCAAAATTCGTCATAATTTCGACAAAGTAAGAAAATGTATTTGTTGGAATATTTGGAAATCAATAGACTACAAACCGAAGTGAAATCACCCTAATATATAGTCAGTTAGACATTAATACATCTCCATTACTTAATATCAAATTAGGCTAGTGTCTATATATGTAAGTTGATTTCCTGTAGTTGATGTTGTTTATAGAAATCAAATTGAGGTATGTATAAAATATATTTACCTCATCTTCGTTGAGAAGAAATTTTAATGAATTGAATAAATCATCAATATTACTTATTAACATATTGAATCCATTCGAAAAAGGCAAAAAGTAGAATAAATGCGTCCAACAATATATATTTCATGAAAATATATGGGAAAATAAAAGAGACAAAATAACGAACGAAATAAGTATAATAAAAATAATAATATTCAATAATAATATTCCAAGTTCCAGGAGAAAAAGTCATAATACACAGACCAAGCTATTGAGATCAAGCAGATAAGGCACCTCGACAAAATAGATATCGTTCCTGTCATCGTATAATCGACTGGGTTTATACCCAAAAGTTTGCATGGTTGCATTAAGAAATTAGAATTGCATAAGCCTACAAATACAGGGTGTTACATAATAGTATGTCTCATCTTGAGGGCGTAAATCGACGTGCAATTTTAAGCAAAATGGTTCTTATAAACAAAGTTCCTCAAAAGCTTCGTTATGGAGCTACAGGATGTTGAAGTTCGTTTGATTCAAACATTTTTTTGACACATGAAATATTTTCGTTAGTCCGACCGTTCCCGAGCAAAGAATTATTGAACGATTGTATGCATTCGCTGAATTGAAAGCACTTCTAATTAAAAAAATGACTAGTAGGCTTTGAGTATTTTCATTTATTTATTTATTTTGACAGTTGACAGTATCTGCTCGAATTATTTATTTAATTAACGATTAGTTTTCAGACTTTTGAAGTTATTGCTGTAAGAAAAAATGGCTAATTTCACGCCAATTTGCTGATATCCATTACATGTACGGTCTGGCTGACGGAAACATTTTACTGCAAATAATCATTTAAAAGGTGCAATTCACACTATGAGAACTCCAGATATTGAGGAAGCAGTTTTGAATTGTATTGATTTGAATCCCCATGTGAGTACAAGAAAAATTGGAAATCAGTTGAATATTTCACATGTTCTGGTTTGGAGAATTCTACACAGATTTTTATTGTACCCGTTTCATATTCAACGCTTCCAAACTCTACTTCCATGATTTCTGCGGATAGATTTCAGATAAAATTAGAGGAAATGCTCATTTTGATAGTGAAATAACGTTTAATGACGAAGCTAACTTTTCGAGAACTCCTATCACAAATTTTCACAATAATCATTATTGGGTTGAGGAAAACCCCCATTTGATCGAAGAATCTCATCATCAGTATTTTCTTGTGAATAGGGTGTTCGATGATTGGAACAGATTTTCTATTGATGTGGTGGACTCACATTCGGTTGATGAATTCAAAAATAAATTGGACTTTCTTATTTTAATTAGATTTCGTTTTTGACATAAGTGGATTAAGTTATTTTATATGTGTACATATTTAATTATGGCTAAGCTGTGCTTGCAATACTATAGAAATTATTTTTTTGTTATTAGGCTTTTATAGGACTTGTTCTCAGCCTTAAATTACTTCAATAATAATAATAATAATAATTCTCACTAAATGTCTGGGTCGGAATAAATGAAAATCATTTGATTGGGCTATTTTATTTCGCCTAATAGACTAAACTCCTC
Source organism: Cryptolaemus montrouzieri (assembly GCA_013387265.2). NCBI lineage: Eukaryota > Metazoa > Arthropoda > Insecta > Coleoptera > Coccinellidae > Cryptolaemus > Cryptolaemus montrouzieri. Next base: position 133,909,601 of record JABFTP020000144.1, on the reverse strand, counting down.
AGGGGCTCAGGAACATTGTTTCTGAGTACGGGCTTAGCGAACCCGAGGTACCCAAGCTGAACCTGGCAGTAGGTATAAAATGCAACTTATCCAATCATGAACAATCTAAGGAATAAACGGGTGAATCGACATTGTACCACCATAACCTCTTGTCGCGTTCAAGATTTAGGAAGAGGGTCTTGTTCGGAAAAGGAGTCCCTCGGTTAGCAACGTAAGCAGCGTGATATCGAGTAGGGATACTGCAACACAAAACCAAGTGGAAAATAACATCAATACCTCCCAACCGACTCTTGATGTTTCAACGGCGGCGCAAGCCATTATGCCTACGACCACGAGAGCCGGACTCCCTAGGAAACGCATGAAGTGGACTCCAGAAATGAATACCTTCATTATGCGTTCCTATTACAAGATTACAAACTTGGAATCGGAAATGACAGTATACAGATACGCGTTACATCTTGCGTTCATAGAAAAATATCCTGAATTACAGCACATATCCGAGCAGAGAATTTCGGATCAACGAAGAACAATCGTTAAAAACAGGCTACTTTCTTCAGAAAAGCTTACGAGAAGAGTTCATAATGCAACTCAGAAGCGAAAATGATACTCATAACGGTATACCTGCTGGAGTTAATGAAAGTGTTACAGATAACATCGAAGCCACGGAAACGAATATTAACATGGAACGCCCTTCTGAGCCGAATCAGCAGAACGAATATATGTATTTAGCAAGATCAGAACTCAACAGAGCAATAAATGAATTCAGTGGTAGTAACCCAACTAAAAGACCTCAACTGCCCAAACTCAAGACGAACAAGAACACCAATATCATCCTAGCAAGCGTAAACTCAGTATCCGAAGAATATACCGACCAGAACACCTTGGAGAAGATTCACACTTTGATTTACTGTGGAGAAGTAGCGGTTCTTCGACTTGACAAACAACAAATCTCCACAACTCTGATTCAAGCTGAGCCAAAAAGCGTCAGAAAACCACCATGGCAAAAACGACTGGAGAAGGATATTGATAATATTAGAGCAGAAATTGGTCCCCTCACAGAATTCCTGAGAAACAGAAAACCCTCAAGGCGCTTGAAATCACATATACGCAAAATTTATAGGCAAATTGGTACGAACACAAAACACCCTGATCACAAACAACACATCGACGTGTATATGGACACTTTGAAACAGAAACTCCAAGCAAAAGCAAAGAGGCTTTCACAATACGTCAAGTGTACTGACAGGAAACACCAAAACCAAAGGTTCCTCCAAAACGCAGCCAATTTTCATAAGGGAAATAACAAAACTGCGACCAACAATAACAGAGAAGTACCTGACGCACAGTGCTTGACCGACTATTGGTCATCACTATGGTCGAACCCCAAAGAACACAATAGAGATGCGGAATGGATCACGAATGAAAAAGAACGCCTCGACATCAGACGTATGGACTTCGATGGAATAACGGAGGAAGAAATCACAACAGTAGTTCGAGCGACCAACAATTGGAAGGCCACAGGTATAGATAATATCCACAACTACTGGTACAAGAAGTTTGATAAGCTCCATGGAGCCCTAGCGAAACAGCTCGTGTATGTTCTTCAACATCCCAAGAAAACACCCACTTTCCTAACACAAGGCTTAACATATATGCTACCTAAGAGCGATAGAACACAGGATCCGTCTCAATATAGGCCAATCACTTGCCGGCCAACACTCTACAAAATACACACCTTAGCATATCCAATCGAATATACCGACACCTTGACAACAACAATATATTAGCAGAGGAGCAGAAAGGATGCAGAAAGAAACACCACGGGTGCAAGGAACAACTCATCATCGATTCTGTGATAATGAAACAGGCACACGTAATGCATCGGAATGTTCATTCAGCTTTTCTCGATTATCTGAAGGCATTCGATAGTACCGCCCATTCTTGGCTTGTTGAAGTATTGCAGGTATACAAAATTCACCCAGCCCTGGTAGAGTTCTTGAAGAGAACAATGACACAGTGGCTCACGTCTCTGCAGGTCAACATGAACAATAAATCAATTAAAACCGACGAGATACCCATACGTCATGGAATTTTTCAAGGAGACTCTTTGAGTCCACTATGGTTCTGTTTAGCAATGAACCCATTATCCTCAATGCTCAATAGAACAGGATACGGATTTAGGATAAAAGCAGAAAGGAACTATCATACAATCTCCCACCTGCTGTATATGGATGACATCAAATTATATGCTTCGAACAAGAAGCATCCTCCCGGTGATGTCAAACTATTAATCGAAAATGTTGAATTCGAATCATGTTAACCACATAATTAAATCAGAAATATTGAATCACTTGGGTATAAATATATACCCAAGTGTTCCTCAGGTGATGTCAAAATATTAATCGAAAATGTTGAATTCGAATCATGTTAACCACATAATTAAATCAGAAATATTGAATCTGTTGGACGTTTGCATTGAACAAAATTATTTTCTTTCAACAACATCTATTACAGTAGTGAAAATGGTTTGATCATGGGAAATCCTTTGAGTCCACTTTAAGCAGAGATTTTTATGAATAATATCGAGCATAAAATTCATACACATCCACGCATTTCCAAATTTCTTTATTGGTATAGATATGTTGACGACATCTTAGTATGTTTCATTGGAACTACTCGTCAATTAGACTTATTTCTTAATTTCATTAATTCCATCCATTTGAACATTAAATTCGCGATAGAAATTGAACAGAACGATTCCATTAATTTTTGGACTTAAAAATCACTAAACAAAATAATAATCATGTTTTTTCGGTCTTTCGTAAACCAACACATACTGATACAATTATACATAACTACTCATTACATCCAATTCAACACAAAGTTGCAGCTTTAAACAGCATGGTACATCGGTTACTCAATTTACCTTTATCAGTAGAAGATTATAATAAAGAGTTAAACATCATCAAATAGATAGCCGTTAATAATTCATATAATCCGGATATGACAGATCTAATCATTCATAAACAACTGTATCAGAAAGCAATAAATGAAGTATATCCTATTCATAAAGACTATAAAATATTCAACAGTTTAACATTCTGCGGTTCTGCAAGTACAAATATTAAATCCTTTCTCGTCAATAAAAATCTTAATATAACTTTCAAATTTTCTAATAACTTAGGTAAACATATTAAAAATAATAAATCTCGTGTTGAAAAATCAAGTAAATCAGGAATCTATAAACTCAATTGCGGTTCTTGTGATAAAATTTATATCGGTAGGACCTACAGGAGTTTTGGCATAAGAACATCTGAACATAAACGTAGCTTCGATAAAAATAAATCTGATTCAAATTATTCAAACCACTTATTAAAAGAAAACCATTCATTCAATAAAAACTTTGACATATTACATATAAAATCAAAAAGTTCAAAATTAGATCTCCTAGAAGCATTAGAAATAAATAGATACAAACATTCGGACAAGCTTTTGAATGAGTAGGTAGATGTAAATTATTCACCCCTACTTAACTTGTTTAGTTAGTTTTTATTACCTTCCATACTAACTGTACAATGGCGCGGTGTGGATTTTCCTGTTATTCATCCAACTTGTTCTACGATTTGTTTATAATACAATACTCTTCAATCTGTTTGTCATTCTTGATAAAGCTGCTGTGTCAGCGAAACGTCGTCGAATTTTTTCAAATAAAGTGTAGATTAAAGTTAAACCTTGTGTTTTTATCTCATTTACAAAAAAACGTTGATTACTATGATTTATTTCAAATAACATAAATTACATTTACAAGAGCTGATAGTTTTCTGTCAACGAAATTTTCTTTCATCCGTAATTATCAACGATTATAGAAAAAACTTTAAGTGCAATGCTAAAAGAATACGAAATTATGACTAAATATATCTGGGCCTGGTATCTGAGCCTGAACCAGACTAGTTAAGTACAAAAAAATATGGACAAGACGTCCTTGGATTCTCCTGAAATATAAGCAAAGATTACTGTAACCGAAAGTCATCGAAACTAAATCAGATGATAAAAACACTTACCTCGTATATATTGAGCGAATACGAATCTTCACAGAAAAGCAAGTTGTAATTGAAAAGCAGGAACCACGAATGAATCGCAGTCATAATTTCTTTATTATCTTAATACGTAATCTCTCATTGAGCAAAGTATATTGATTTTTGTGATTCTCATATTATTTCTTTGATTATTGTCATTTCTGAATTTCATTTTCTTTAATTGAATCAATTTTTCTCTTCAAAAAGCATATTAAGTTTGAGTTATAAGTTTTTTCTATAACCGTTGATAATGATGGATGTCAGAAAATTTCGTTGACAGAAAACCATCAGCTCTTGTAAATGTAATTTATGTTATTTAAAATAGATCACAGAAATCAAAGTTTTTTGTATCATTCATTCTTTAGGTTAGATGTCATTTATGTGTACTCTTTCAACCATTTTGGAGGAGTTGTGTTTTAACTAAAATACTCTTCTTGGGAGAGGCTATGTTTTGGACAACAAAAATGAATTTTTTTGGGAAAAGCCCTTTTTCGCCCAAATATTCATTTTAGGAGAGGCAGTGTATTGACCGAACATAAATACTCTATTTGGAATAAGCTGTGTTCTAGAGTCCCATAACATCTTTAGAAGCATCTCCACTCTGTAGATGAGTGATTCTAGTGTTTTACATGTTCTTTTCCTCATTGTTTCAATTTTTAAACTTTCTGTAAAATAATTTTCGTCCTTGTAACCTTCAAAATCAGTTTGTTCATATATGCAAATAATATACATATAACATTATAAATTAATCATTTTATTTTACTCGGCTTTAGTGTGAAGGAAAGAGATTGAATAAATATTTTCAATTTTAGTGAGTGTTTTCTTGTGAACTTGTTGTTTGCTGTTGAGTGCCAATATTAGTTCTTCTACGGGGCAAATTGATCACTTATTCACCTACTACCACCTATCACGCTGATCTATTGTAACCTTCTCTTCTGTTCGTCACTGAAGGATAATTTGCAATAATAGCAAACTAACGTGTTATAGTTACATCGTTGTCATGTTCGATAGATAATATACGGGGCTGTACTCATATATTGAAATGTATAACTCTGTATTGAACATAGGTTGCACTGATCTGGCATTCTCATCACGTTACTTAATTACTTTATTCATCCAGGCAAGAAGTAGTTATTTTGTTCTTTCAAATGAACCTGCTAAACTTCCTTCTGAAGTGGCGGTGATCTACATTGTTGTGTTAGAAATATAGTTTTTTTTGACACGATTACTGTTCTTTCAGGTATCCATTCTTTTTTATGCAAGTTAAAGCGGTATTTCTGTATTATAAATACCGCGACTAGATATAATTTCACCAATTCGTATGCTTCCTTATTCTTCCAAGTGAGACATCCGTTGCCTCGTATAATCTGAATATGTTCAGTCAGATTGTTTGGTTTACATATAGTACTTGGAATATTGGGTTAATGTTCGAGTATATCTTTTGGATTTGTTTTTGTTTGAGTTCAATGTAAATATTAGTTCCGATAAATGATAATCCCATTTTATGTGGTTACTTTCAGAATTTTGTCCAACCATTGCTGTTGTCCTCGTGACTAGACAAAAATCAGTGAATACTCTGAAACTGTCTTGTAAAACTAATTTAGTGTACCTGATCTTCGTAGCTTTCGATACAGCTTACGATTTTCCGTATTTGTAGGGTATGTTAGACGCTTTGTTTTGTACACAGCCGTTGCATTGTTTGACGAACTTTTCCATATTACTGATGCCAATAGTATTTTAGAATGATCTTTCAAATATTCTGGGATATACACTAATTAAATGTAGAACTGATATCATGATTTCCTTAAATTTTTCTTGTATTGAATGAGAGGGAATACAAAATATCCAATATTTGGAAAGTTTTGTTTCTTTAGAGTCGTTTTTATCTGGTAGAGGTTTGGCTTTCTGTTCTGAATCGTGAAAATCTTTCTTAATATATCTCATTTTGAGATTTCTTTAATTCGAACCAGACTTTATATTCTGTTCCGATAACATCGATGGAAGTAGCTGGATCAGTTTTTTGTGGATCAAGCGACAATGAGTCCGCCAAAAATGTTTGAGGTCCTTCTTCTGTAAAACATGTCGAAGCCTATTAAACTCTGATAATAATTTATTCAAAATCAGTTAATTATATTAATTCCGTACTATTTCTTTGTCATTGAAAAGTTCATTCAGGCCTCACTGAGGATTTACGTTGCATAAGCTATAATTCTATCTTGATTTTGTTTATATAACAACCTAGGCCGTAATTGGATGTATTCATCCTTGGAAAATCCAATACAAACCGAGAATCTATGGTAGGGGAAATCAAACGTGAACTGCTAGCGATCCACATCAATATATTGAGACGACCCAGAACCGGGGTCAATTTTTTTTGTTAATTTGCTAAAACTATCCATATATTTCTTGGGTTTTATCTAAGTGAATTTTATTATCAATTGTGATAACTGTATTTTGTAGATCTACCTACATAACATTTCATATTGTTCATCTGAATTCAAATTTACAGTGAAAAGACGGTCATTTGCCAGAATGATTCAATAATTATATTTTAAATTCTCAATATAGTAGAATATTACGTATTTTTAAGGCAGCTTGAAATCACCCAATAGTGTAAACATAGACACGAAGGAATTTATCTAACCCGAATAAGAAATCCAGCGAAAACAATAATCGACTTTAATACCTAAGCTCTTAAGCACTCATTCGTATATCCACAGTTCCACAGCTGGTGGTTTCTAAATCAGCAATTCCCACGTCGGGACGAAGGAACGCGTCTGGAAAAGACTATGTAACAAGTACTTGAGTACCAAGGGTTGAGGGAAGTGAGGGGTTAGGACTGCTGGGTCACGCATATATAAGTATCACGATCGCGGCGTTAAGGGATCATTCATTAATTCATTCATTATTATGAATTTGATGATTATTGAGTTATTTTTCGTCAGATGTGCTGTTACTCTTATAATTCAGTCATTTCGTTTTGAAGCTCAGTGAATTACTCATTCGTGTGAATCGGAATTAAATTTGAGTTAATTAATCGTGCATAACATGAGTCCAGAAGAATGGAAGACGCAGATTGTTCCTCTCCGAGAAGCCGGACAGGGGAAGAAGAAGCACCGTTCCCGCTGTGTCTCTGGGTGATTACTTTCTGAATTTCTTTTAATATTTCTGCTCACTATTTGATTTTCACGAATTTCTTGAAGTATATGCTACGTAATTCCTAAACGCACTGAGGACGAGTTAAAATAATCATTTCTCAAATTCCAAATTATTTTTATATATTTTTTTCTTGGCAAATGATCTATTTGAACTGCATTGACATTTTCTAATATTTATTTTGTTATTTTCATAGACTTATCTAAAACGTTTGCTTTCGTAACTTGGTAATAATATGAAATGTACTGAATTTATTTTATATTGATTTCAACAGCTGTTTTAACTTAACGCATTATGTTGAAGTACACTAAAATTCTTTAGTATTGATTTCAACAATTGTTTATCAAACTGGCAACATTACTGAAACGTAATTAAGCTATTGTGTACTGATTCCACCAACTTTGAGAACTATTTGAATTTGAAATGTTATGAAGTTTAATATTGACATGAAACTTTACTTTTATAACTCAGAAAATTGATCTCATTGAAATGTTACTTAACCATTCTGCCAATTCAAATCTTTTGTTACAATCTGATGAACGATAACGTTCGAATGTGAGAACATTTAATATTGATTCTTATCTTTGCTTCTATAATGGGCCAATTATCTATTTGAAATATCATAATCCTTTTATTCGGTATTTCTATTTATCTCAGTTTATAGCTTAGCAGAACATACTTAAACTGTAACGAAGATGTTTACATTTCATTGTATCCAACTATGGGGAAGATCTTACTTTCAAATTATTGATTTGATGTCCGATACTCTTAAGCTCAATAAGGGAACTTTCCCTGCCTGCAGGTGTAATGATCACCTATGAATAATAGCATGACTCATTAGTATAAATAAATGGCTTTAGGGACGATACGCATGTATGGACCCACAGGCATTGAGGCTTGTATGTTGACGGTATGAAAGTTTTGAAGAATGTCTGAGTTAGGGAATGTATGTGACGTTTGTGGTACATACAGGTGTATGATCAGAGGCATGTTTCCTGGTTGGCAAATCCGCGATATGGGAATAGAATATGATCCGCAGTCAGTGACAATAAACTGCCCGTTGGCGCTTAGTTGAGCAAAAGAATCACGTACGGCTTTACGGGCTTACCTCTAGTTCCATATATAACGTTTTAATACTATACGAATTACTGAATTCGATTGAAATACGCGAGTGAATTAACGCTTGCAAGTTGTCAGCTGTGGACGTGTTCCTTAGAATTTTATAAGTAAATCTTGCAGAGTTTGGAGTATCAGGGCAACGACCTCGTCAGAAAACATGATATCATACTACCAAAACCCTTCGATTGGGTCAGTTACCACTCATAAAATGGGTGAGGTCGGTTAGACCTGTCTACAATAATCTTATATCCGAATTCCATCCAGAATATGGATGAGGGCTGATTAAGCCTGTTATAATAATTAAATATTAAAACTTCCATCCAAAATATGGGTGAGGGCCAAATAAGCCTGTTTATAATAATTAAATAGTCCAACTTCCACTCATAATATGGGTGAGGACCAATAAGGTCTGTTCATAATAATTAAATATTGCACATTCCACTCGTAATATGGGTGAGGACCAATTAGGTCTGTATAAAATAATCTAATGTATAAACTTCCACTCAAAATATGGGTGAGGGCAAATTGGGCCTCTATCTAAATGATCATATTCCATTAAATTCATTAAAAGACGCCAAAGAATGCAAGGATAAGAATTTAATACAAATACTGCAAAGATCAAATAGACATTGTTACCGAATCTGTTTTTGATTTTCTAATTTCCTTACCTATGGTTTAAGCGACGAAGAATTGGTCGTATCACATCAAACCGCACATAAAAGAACTTGAGTAGGTTACTACAAATACACAACACAACAAAGAAAAGGGTCCTATTTTATATAAGAGAACTTCAAGGCAAGTTCAGGTACTAGACGATCACATGGCTTTTCATTTGACCGATCTCAGTCGGTCTCGGGTGTAATTAATATGGGGAAGAAAATAAGATAATTCAGGTATTGCAATTTACGTAAAAGCGATGCATTTTGTATCGTTTTTCATAGACCGGGGTTGGGGGTGTTTCAATATTTTGACTCCTTACGATCGACTCTGAGAGGCTGCAAGTTTGTGTGACTCAGGGTTGTCGTCCATACACGATACACCCTACTAAAGTAGGTTAGTGGGTGTATCAGTACATATCCGTAGCAAATATAGATATTAGTTTTCGCACATTACACAATATATTATTCAAGGTTTGGGTTTGGTTTAGTTAGGTGCATCTCTATAATATCAATGAAAAAACTCATAGTTATTCAAAATTGCGAGTTTATTAGTTGTTACAAAACAAGATAGTAACATATGGTGTTAAACTTAACTAAGGAGTGGTTTTCACTCTCTTTTCATAAGATTGTACGTAAACACTGACTGCTAATCACAAGCATAATGATATATGATCGTCCGTCAGTCGATTGCGATATTTAGATCTAATTATCTTCATTTCAGAAAATTCTCGCACATGTAAGTTGACCCAAACATTGCTGTAAGTTGGAGGGTGATTTGCCTTAGATTCGGATATTCATCTTCAGATAAAGATGCTGTAGCTTTGAGATGCATATCTGATATAATCTGCACCAACTCATTTTCAACTGAACATGAGTCCATATCAAACTGACTTTTACATGAAAAAGGATAACTCAAAAATGATGCTTCATTTGCCAATTTACTGCAATCATAAAAACGCATTTGGAATTGTCCCAAAATGTTTGATAATTTAGCCTCATAATACAATTGCAGCATTCCTGCTGTCAAAGAAGGAAAATGTTTCAGATCCTTTCGTTTCAGTTGATCTGTCATAAGTTGAAATTTACTGCTTTATTCATCTGTATAATAGTTTTTCCTTTATGTTGAAGCCCCAAGTTAATTGTGTTCAAGTGCATTGTGAAGTCAGTCAAAAATGCTAAATCAGTCAGGCGTTTTTCGTTTTTCAATATATGATTGTCATCAACTCTTTCGTCTAGAAAAGCAGTTATTTCAGGCAATAATTCTTGGAACCTTTCTAGGAATTTTCGCGACTCAATCACCTGACGTCCGTATGAACAACTCAATCAGTGTGTTGAGCTGATCCCATATCTGCCAACTACAACTTAAAGAGCCTTCGTTTCAAGATACGTGCACGGATGGAATTTACAATTTTTGTTGCAACGGAAATAATTTCCTAAGAGTTTAAAACTTTTGAACAGAAAACTTGAAGATGTAGAATGCGATGGCATGAAAAACATGTAGGGAAATCTTCATTACCTCGAGACAATGACACAAAACTGTTTTTGTTCCCAGTCATTGCTGATGCTCCATCGGTTGTAATGCACAGTAATTCATATATTGGTAGCTTAGAGTTTTTTATAAAATTGAAGAAAATTTAATTTATGAATGAATCGCTTTCGAGTCTTCACGAAATCAAAGAATTTATAGCATGCGCAGGTGGACCATGGAGCACAAAACTGAAAGTACTACTATTGGCACACGGAGTGGTGATACACACTCCATGTAATGCCAGTTTTACACGGTCCGAATGGCATATATAGGGGGTTTAACCCCGACGAGTAGCCCATTTATCTGTTCATGTAATCAAAATGATTTCATGAAAAAATATAAATCCAACACCCCGTAATTAACACCATTGCCAGGCAATGACTATAATCAAAACATATCCTGGAATAATTATATATTAGGATAACGTTAAATGTTATGAGAATATATCAATCTACCAGAATATATACATACTATAGCATCATCACACAATAATATCAATGTACCAATGTCAGAGGCTTTCTCCCGGAAAAATTCAGTGTACGGACCTTAATCAAGTAACAATGAATGTTACTCATTAATAGTTTCCTTTGTGTGACGTGGTAAAAAACGATCAAATACAATACTGCTCGGAATACAAATATGACAAAATTGTCAGTTAATTATATTACATTTATGTAAAAAAATAAATAAAATATGAAATGAGTTTCTGAGCAGTATAAACTACAGAGAAATCCTGTGACTCTACCTCATTATTTTTTTCCGAAAGAAACCTACGAAGAATATTACAAGATTTTTTTTGTCTTTCAGTTTACACTTCCTTATATCTGGTTGATGCTAAAGATGCAATCTCTAAAACTTCTTGCATCCCTGAAAAGTGTGTTTCTTAAGTTCTTTTTCAATTAATCCGCTCAGTTTGGTTCCAAGAATTCATTTGCAATAAAGTATATCTCCTAAAATTTGCTCTTTTACTGTTGATTCCTCTGTTAATTATTGGAATTATAATGTCAATCCTGTAGTTATTATGAGCTGGCACATTTTCCAAAGTGTTGTCATCATAAATGAGGACAGGACTGAAATCTACCATGAACATGTTCACAGTTAATAATTCACTGCTATTTTCCTCAGACTCTCCCAACTCTCCCATAGTGTTCTTCTCAGTTCTCTGTTGAAAGCCTTCCCCAGATCAAAGAAAACCTATAATAATTATATTATGCCCCTCTGTTCTTCTCTATTTGTTAGTCAACGGTGAAAATGTAATCCTGAACACTTCTTCCTTTCTTGAAGTGTTTTCCATATTGTTTACAATTATTTCTCTAATTCAAAGACAAACAGGTAGTTTATATTGATGACAGAAAAATTTGGGAAGAAGTCAAACTTTCTCACATACTGTTGTACATTATAAAGCTTTTGCTACTCTTTCTCCGTTTATAAATAACTCTTTTTTCCCCTCCATCCCGGAGATTTTGGAGACGTATTTTATTTTCGCTTTTTCGGAACTTTTTCCCGGAATGTTCGCCCAATCGACCTCTTCGATCGCCCGGCGGAATTTTTCGAAAAATCGTCGCGCCTCCGTCGTTCGAGCTAGGGACTCAAAATTTCGCCCGGATCTTCCTTAGACGTTACTCTACCCGAAAAAAGTTATTCGCGGGGGCATACGGACCCCGCTTTTCCGCGCCGACCCTTTCTCACCGCCCGGTTCAAACTCCAACCGTCCCCTCCACTTTCTTCGAAATAAGACTTACTGATTAGTATTATATGGACAATGTCTGATGTAAACCTATGTATCCAAGAATGTTATTCCAAGTTCAATAATAAAATATATCAACAAATAGATGGTTTACTTATGGGCTCACTATTGTCTCTGTTATGAAGTGAGATGTTCATAAAAAATTTAGAAAAGATAATTTTTAGCTCCTTCAATATCCTAATCAATATTGTATTTTTATGGAAAAGATGTGTAGATGATATCTATTGTTGTTGATAGCCCATTGTCAAGAGTAATACAAAACTAAGTTCAAAATGAGTGATTTCACTCATTTATAACAACATTACATTCAATCCAATAGTGTATTGAGCCCCACTCATTTAGGAGAAACAATGTCAGCTGTAAACCTGTCTCCAAGAATTCTATTTCAATTATAAAATATATCAACAATTAGATAGTTTACTTATGGGCTCACTATTGTCTGTGTTATAAAGTGAGATGTTCATGACAAATTTAGAAAATATAATTTTAAGTACTACCAATATCCTAATCAAAAATGTTTTTCATTGAAAAGATATGTAGATGATACCTTCTGTTGTTGTTAGCCCATTATCAAGAAAAATACAATACTAAATTCAAAACAAGTGATTTCTCCTATTTATAACGGCACTCCATTCAATCCAATAGTATATTAAACCCCACTCATATAAAAGAAACGATGTCAGCTGTAAACCTTTGTCTCCAATAAAGTTATTTCAGGTTTTTAATATGATATATCAACAATTAGATGGTTTGCTTATGGTATCTCTATTCTCTCCGTTATAGAGTGAGATATTCATGAAAAATTTAGAAAATAAAATTTTAGTTCCACCAATATCCTAATCAATAATGTATTTTTATGGAAAAGATATGTACATGATATCTTCTGTTGTTGATAGCCCATTATCAAGAGTAATACAATACTAAATTCAAAATGAGTGATTTCCCTTATTTAAAACGCATTCCATTCAATCCAATAGTACATTAAGCCCCACTCATATAAAAGAAACGATGTCAGCTGTAAACCTATGTCTCCAATAAAGTTATTTCAGGTTCAATATAATAAAATATCAACAATTAGATGGTTTACTTATCGTATCTCTATTGTCTCCGTAATAAAGTGAGATATTCATGACAAATATAGAAAATAAAATTTTCAGTTCCCCCAATATCCTAATCAATAATGTATTTTAATGGAAAAGATATGTACATGATATCTCCTGCATTAGGACTGGCACAGACAGACATCTCAATAGTTTCTTGAAGTTTTTAAATTCTTTTCACTTACAAAGGCAAATAAAAATAATGAAAAATCTTTGACTTGTCCATTTGTAGAGATCAGGACACACTGGCCTTTAAAATATACAGAAAATAAACATTTTCGGATACCTTGATTCATAACAGCAGTTCCCAATCCCAGAGTATCAAATTGAGTGCTTTTCATTCATTTGTGTACAGATTGCTTTCTATTCCTTTGTCAGCTGTCCATTTCGAGAATGAAATTCAAGTTTTGAAATTAATCGCTCTGAACAATGGCTATGAACCAAAATTAATTAATACTTTAATTGGACGAAAATGATATAAACTTATATTGCAGAGCAATTGACTGTTGCATACTGAGAAATTTAACAGAAAATTTTCAATTAACTATCTATAATTCTAATAGTTCCTAATAGCAGTAATTAAATAAATTTGTGTTCATTATTCGTTAATAATAAAGACAATACAAAATTATTGGATGGAAGCGGAGTATATAAAGTACACTGCAGTGAATGTGATACATTCTATATAGGCCTAACCGAAAGATGCATCGAGAAGAGAGTTGAAGAACAAAAAAGATCTAATCTCCAAATTAAAAATTCTACTGGTTTTTCGGACCATGGCATCAATAAAAATCATTTCATAGATTTCGAGAATATCGAACTCATGCATCCAGATAATAAAGGAAAAGGGACATCTTGGAGGTTATTCAAATTACGTGCGCTCATAGAAAAAAAAAACAGTCAATTTGCAACGACCAACACGACATCAAATAATCTCCTGTTGTGAATGCCGTTATAAATATGTGAAATCACTCATTTTGAATTTAGTATTGTAATACACTTAATAATGGGCTTACAACTCGGATCATAAGTCAAGTATTTTTAATGAGTATTTGTGAAACCTTCGACAAGTGATAAATGAATCATTTATTCATTATGTTTCACCAAGTGTTAAGTGAGAATTCCATAGATAAAACAAAAATACTCATCTTGCTGGCGCGAACCGAAATAAACTTCGTGGGTGTCAAGACAATTTGTTTATTTGCTTGTAGATTATGCTGGTACTTTCGATCTTACCCGCTCCTTCCATCATGCCTACCCTTCCCCTATATAGAATCTTCAGCACATCGATGTTTTGTGAAAATTATTTCATTTACTCGAATTCAATAAAATGAATCGCAATAAATAACGGTTATAATACAAATTACCGAGACGGTGAACACGCTACCGGACTTCGAGAAAGATACGAAAAATAACAAACAGATGTGAGAACGTTAAAAATTCCAAAATTTGTGAAACATCTTTCGCCGGTCCATGAATCACATCAACGGTACAAAACAGGCCAAATAGTGCTCGGCGAAAGATGTCTCCCAAATGTTGGAAGTCTTAACGTTCTCACATCTATTTGTTTTTGTTCGTATCTTTCTCGAAGTCCGGTAGCGGGTTCGCGGTCCATAGAGGGTGCGTCTTTTCTGGAATCGATAGGATACCCCGATGCAACTAGATAGGATGCTGAGAAGCAATAGGCGACACTGATGAGCTCCTAATAAGGGCGAAACTGCAGTCTGTCGGTTCTTTTCTCGGCATCCTGCTTAGTTTCACTATTGTGGCTCTTGGGGGCTACGTGCATGGCAGGCAGAATTGGGAACTAGCTCTTGTCAGGAAGGATTATTCTTTGATCTACGGATTTTTGAATAATTCTTCTTGTCTCAAGTGTACATATATAAGAATCCTAAGTCTCCAACTGATATAAAATTAAATCAGGTGTTCAAGGATTGAAATATACAGATTGCAATTGTTTTAAATAGGTAGTATAGAAAGAAATTTCAATGTTAGAATCTCAGAACATACACGCAGTTCCATCAATAGGAAAACCAATTCAAATTAATCAAATCATGGAAACATAATCATTATTTCAATTCATAATTCGAAATCCTACATTCAGAGAATAGGGTTCAAATGAAGATAGAGTTTTGGTAGATATAATTTATGTTATTAAGAAATATTTTAGTATTTATTCGCTCTTGAAGAAGATACCGAGTATCAAAACTATTCGAGCATTTATCAATATATTTAAGGGGGTTTCACCCCGACGAGTTGCCATATATCTGTTCATGCAATCAAACTGATTCCATGAAAAAATATAAATCCACCACGCGGTAATTGATACCATTGCCAGGCAATGATAATAATCAAAACATATCCTGGAATAATTATATATTAGGATAACGTTAAATGTTATGAGAATATATCAATCTACCAGAATATATACATACTATAGCATCATCAGAGAATGATATCAATGTACCAACGAGTAGTGTCAGAGGCTTTCTCCCCGGAGAAATCCAGTGTACGGACCTTAGTCAAGTAACACTGAATGTTACTCATTGATAGTTTTTTCTGTGTGTGAAGTGTTGTACGATCGAATAGAATACTGCTCTGAATATAAATATGACAAAATTGTCAGTTAATTATATTAAATTTATATAAACAAATAAATAAAATATGAAATGAGATTCTGAGCAGTATAAACTAAAGAGAAAACCTATGTCTCTACCTCATTATTTTTTCGGAAAGAAACCTACGAAGAATATTACAAGATTTGATGACTGTTATCTTTCGTAACTGTTCAAACAAATTTCTCTTCAGACCCAAAATCTCAATACTTTTGTGAAGATTTCTAGGAATAACAGCTGTTGTGGAAATAATAATCGGTAAAATTAATATTTTTTCATTTTCCACATTTTTTAATTTCGTCGCCAGCATCATTTATTTAGAAATTTGTTCATTGTATTTATTTTGTATATTATGTGTGTCAGGTATAGCAATATCAATTATATATGTTAGTTGATTCTGTTTATCATTCAGAATGATATCTGGTCTATGGTGTTTTACAGCTCTGTTGCAAAGAAAGTTTATATTTGTCATTTCCACAAATAATCTCAGGTTCATATTTGTAAAATTTTTTTCTTTTGGGAATTAGGTCATGGTTAATTCCTAGATTAAAATGAATAATATTAGCTACGGCATTATGTATTTCTAAATAATCTGTTGAAGCAAGGACTGAGCAAGATGATAATATATGAAAACTGTTTCTGAAGAACAGAAACATCTACGGCAAGAATCATCTATATTTTGTTTGATGATGTGTTTTCTATAATTCTTCGTGAAAACAACCTGATCCTGGATCGCAATTGCCAAGCCTTCTGTTTCAGCAAACAATTCTCCAGAAACTAACCATTTATTCGATGCGATTTCATCAGTATAATAATTTTTTAATTCTTTAGGGTGCTTTCCGTGTAATTCCTTCTGCATCCAACTTTTCTTTTAGAATTTTAGAATTATCATCAAATATATCAAAATCTACCTTTTGCATTGTCAAGTTCAGAGTGTATATATATATATATATATATATATATATATATATATATATATATATATATATATATATATATATATATATATATATCATGTAAAAGCCTCATCAATTGACTTTCTGAAGGTCAACTTCTTGAATATTTTCTTCATTGCGCATGTAATTCACCTGCTTTCCATTTATTGTTGTCAATCAAACAGTTTGACAATAATGAAGTGAATTTCGATATAATTTCCTAAAATAACATTTTTAACACTACATATATTGAGCATGGGTATAGGAACACCTCATCCGTTATAATAGGTATTTGTCTATCATTAGCAACTACATTCACCGCACCATTTGAAATGAAGAAAATTATGAGGTTTCAGTCAAAACAAATTTTTAATTCCATCGCTGGAAATATTCTTAGCGCTCATGAATATTTCCATTCATGAGATTAATTTAATATGAAAATTATGATTCTGAGACGTTTCAGGAAGATGCCCCAATAAAAGTCGTATTTTAAAAAATATCAATTTAATCATAAAAGAAACTCATCTTATTTCGAGCTAACATATTCCAAAATAATGAAAAAAGGTCATCAAACTAGAAAATAGTAACAGCTGATTCACCTTAATATCTTGCATCCATTGAGATATTCATATAATACATCTCAACATAATACAAATGCAGTAATAATTTTAAATTGGACGACCAGTTATTGTTCACAACTTTTTCATTTTAATTTTCTACTCATACGTTGTTTCATTCTACCCTATATGAAAGATACTACTTTCATCGTATCTATATCATCGACAGCTGTTATTATCAATTTGGCAACGAGCACGTTGACCTATTTACCCTAACTAAATACATGCATTTCAACTCGATCGCGAGCTTGTATAACAAAAAATCAGCTTTCGTTATCGTCTATCAGCCATGATATGAAAATTGGAATGGACAGGATGGCTTCACTGTTCATATTAATTCAACCATAGGTTTTCATCTTTGCCTCGTCAATTCAAATCCTGTAGTCTCGTAGTGAGTAATATTCGAAATTATATTTTAAAATTAACCATTTGGCATGAACACATTCGAAAAAATTAAAAAGCTTTGGTTTCATTTTAATTGTACTCCTCATTTCGAATAAACTTATGGAAGTCATCACAAGATAGATGTATCAACGCTTTAAGAACAAGATGTGAATGTAGCTAGACACATAAGCTTGTACTCTATCATTCACTTTGATTGAAATTGAGAAGAAAATTTAGTATATTGAAATATTATTTTCACCTAAAACAATAACTTCGATTCGGAACTTGCCTAAAGGCAGAGAACAGACAAACCTAAATAACACTCTAGTAATTAATAGTCAAAAAAAAATCAAAATATTTCATTTTTTTTTAATCTATTTAGTGAAATAACAACTACAACAGCACTTGATTGGCCTACTCGTACTTTGATCACTCAGATGCTTTCTCGAAATAGTGACGTTATAAATTTCTTAACTAATGCAATGTCACACAAATTGGTGAGACAGATTCTCAAATATAATCCGGCTGCCATCTAGTACTGTCACGTATGTGACAATAATCAGAAAATTTGCTAGTATAGCTTTCATCTATGATAGCTATTGATCCTCATTCTTTACGATAATAATGATATTCTCGAGACTGGAAGATATTGACGCACCGATGCATTTTTATCATGCTTGTGTAATGGGTTCAAGGAACTCTTCTTCACAAACGTCGTGGTTCTTCTCCATCAACATTAATGGGATATACTGAACGAGTTGTAAGAAATCAGAATAGAAGCAGAAAAAAGATATTTTGCTACCAGATCATTGATCGGGGGTACGAATATTCTCAGAAATATCTTCAAACTAGTTATGAATAGAAACAGTATTTATATGAATCTAACAGATATTCTTACAGGAGATGGTGATTCGACTACTAAAACTATCATTCAAGAATAAGAAGAATCCTCATCATTTCAACAGTATTTATTCTTCTGAGTTTTCCGAGGTAAGTGCTAACATATTTACTATTCATTAGGTGCTTATCTCATTCAATGAGTACTTTCCAAAGTTTCGAAATGAGAAAGACAGATCTAGTTAATACGGTGGAATCTATACTTTCTTGATTTTAAACATTGTATATGATTACTCGTGCCTTTTGTTGGTGGGGAGGACAATTTATTTTGAAATGCACTATTCTGATTACTTCTTTGTGTACGAATTCATGTGATTCATACATGCTATGCTAAATGTTATATTTTGCCCTTTTAGGTATGTAATAACGAAACATTTCATCTTAAGACAAGCATGCGAGCTCGAGTGTTTTATTCAAAACCGTCAATTTGGATAATAAATTCAGGAAAACTTATTTTCAACTGTTTTCAATATATTTCCACCTTTAAATAGTTACACGAGTTACGTTCCTGGAAACGATGCTTCCCAAAGGAAATGCTGGATCAGCGGATCCTATTTCACGTACACGGCCTCACCGTGTTCACTGATGTTATAAATCATGTTTGTATATCTCATATTATTCAGTCTGACAATAGCTCCCATCTATTTCAGTTTGTAATAAAATAAATGTTTTGAAAAAGACCTTTCCTTAAGTGAAAAACATAAGTGGCTTAGTGCGGTAGAATCTCGACGGCATCTCAACCAAATATCCATGAGTTTCAACTCTTCATCGAGAAGGAGCAAAGCCGAAAAAAAATTGCAGCCAATTCATCAACCGGAGAATGAAGATAACGAAAATCTTGTAAGTTGCTCATTGTTCCTTTATGTCAGACTCCTCGAATTCTCCTGATCCATATAGAGATCCAGAAATCGAGTCAATTTTAATTCAATCAATTTCAAAATTATCTTTTATTTCAACAGAGCCGAATCAATCTAACACAGATAATTCGAATTCTGAGAATATTTCTTTATTTAATCAAAATAAAACAGTTAATTTAAATAGTGAATATATCACAATGCCTAATCAAATACCAGTTTTTGATATGAAATTGCTACAAATCGTACCCGAATTTGATGGCAATCCGTGTAGGTTATTTCCTTACATTTCTACAGTAAACGAATTACTACAAGAATATTATGATGCGGCTGAACCAAATTGTTCAAAAAATAAATTTCTCAAATTTGGTATTTTATCAAAATTAACAGGACCGGCTGAAGAAGTTGTTTCGTTGAGCGGCAGTAACGAGTGGCCGACAATAGAAAATATTTTAATAACACATTTTGGTAACCAGCAAAATGAAAGTAGTTTAATTTCAGATCTTGGTTCGTTGCGTCAAGGCAACAACGAAAATTCATTATCATTTTATTCTCGAGTTATTTCAACCCTCAATCTTCTCCATAATCATTTGAATATTCATGAAGATAACGAGGCAGTAAAAGCTTCAAAAAAATCGCTATATGATTCACATGCTCTTCATACTTTATTAGTTGGATTGAAAGAACCCCAAAGTTCCATGATCAGAGCAATGAAACCAAAAGATTTAGCAAAAGCGCAAACGTACATCATTGAAGATAATAACATACGTTATTTGCAAATATCTTCTAATTCAGTGAAAATCTTGCCCTCACAAAATTTCCCAAATACTTCTTTTCACAAAAATTCTTATCAGACAAATATTTCTAATTTACCAGCTCCAAGATTTTCACAAAATCATTTTCCAAGTACCCCAATTCAATTACAACAACGTTCAAACCAACCACGTCCAAGGTTTCCTTCGAACAGCCAAGTTTTCGGGAAGGTTCAGAACGTTTGGAAAAATCCGTCTAACGGACAGTCTCCTTCGAAACCAACCCCTATGAGCATTGTTCATACTAGGAATAGTTCTAGACCGACCCCCATGAGTGTTGTTACTCAATCATTGAATGTACCGAGAAATTATCAAAACTATAAACCCAATACCTATTTCAGAAATAATACCAATCACCCCATAAATTTCATTTCCGAAGAATTGAATAATGTTGATTATGATGAAGATCAATGCATGCCCAATTCTTCATATTATTGTGATGAATTCGACGAACAAAATTTCATTCAAAATAATGTTCAAATTTCTGAAATAGAAAATGCTGAAAATTTCGAAAGACCAAAATTTTCAGGAGGTTTCATCGGAAAACAATACAACATAATTGACCTTAACGCTATTTACGACAAAAGGGTACTTCCTTTTATACAAAAAGAAAATACCTCACTAAAACTTCTTTTAGATACAGGGGCCACAAAATCATTCTTGAACCCCGAAAGTGCCGAAAAATATTTCAATGACAAAATTTTCAAAGAACCATTCGTAGTTAAGTCTGTTTTCCAACAATCAAAACGAGATTTTTGTGTCGAGATTCCAGCATTTAAGGAATTCAGCACCTGTTCGAATCTCAAATTTCATCTGTTCAAATTTCATCAATATTTCGATGGATTAATATGCCTAGATACACTCAAAGAATTGAAAGCTCAAATAGATATTAAAAATTCAATTTTGTCAACAGCTACGGCACAAGTTCCTATTAAGTTACGAAAGCACAAGAAAAGTATTATTCTTTGCTGAAATCGATCCTTTACCTCAACAAAAATGAAAATTCCTGTCGATTCAAATGATGGTGATGTACTTATATCACATCGAAAAATAAATAATTGCATTCGTCAAGAAACTCTTACGACCTGGAAAAATGAATACGCCTGGGTAGAAATTCAAAACCCCAATGACTCTTCTTGTCAAATTCAACTTTGTGACCCTTTATTACCAAATTCTTTTCCGCTCGACCACTATGAACTTTTCAATGTGTATATAACCCCGAAGAATCTGATTTAGAAAACGACATACGTTCTTATATACGTACCGACCATTTGAATGATGAAGAAAAATTTCATATAGAAAAATTGTGTAAGAAAATTTCAGATATTTTCATATTGAAGGACGAAATTTAACTTTCACTAATCAAATCAAGCATAATATAAGAACTAGAGATGAAATACCAGTATATACAAAATCCTATAAATATCCTTATATCTACAAGGACGAAGTTAGAAGACAAATTGATTACATGCTGAAACAGAACATCATTCGCCCAAGTAATTCCCCTTGGTCATCTCCGATTTGGGTAGTACCAAAGAAAGCAGATGCCAGCGGTAAGAGGAAATTTCGAATCGTGGTCGATTTTCGTAAAGTTAACGAAAACACTATCGATGACAGATACCCTCTTCCAAATATTTCTGAGATTCTCGACAAACTAGGAAGATGTCGCTATTTTTCAACCCTCGACTTAGCTAGTGGGATCCACCAGATAGGAATGGCTCCTGAGGATATCCAGAAAACCGCCTTTTCTGTCGACAATGGGCATTACGAATATCTGAGAATGCCCTTTGGATTGAAAAACGCTCCAAGCACCCTGCAGAGAGTGATGGACGACGTGTTAAGAGGTTTACAAAATGATATTTGTCTTGTATATATGGACGTTATCATTGTCTATTCGACGTCGTTACAAGAACATATGATAATTCTCAAAAGAGTATTTCAACGTCTTCGTGAAACAAATTTTGAAATCCAGCTCGATAAAGCAGAATTTTTAAGGAAAGAGGTTGCATTTTTAGGGCATATTGTCACTCCCGAAGGTGTCAAACCTAATCTCGATAAGATAAAGGCAATCATGGAATATCCGATTCCTAGAACAGTCAAAGAAATCAGAAGATTTATTGGATTGTTAGGTTATTATCGCAAATTCATAAAGACTTCGCAAAAATAACTAAACCGTTCACGCAATGTCTCAAAGCGAAAGCAAAAATCATACACGATGATGCTTTCCTAAGAGCATTTGACTACTGCAGATCTCTTCTTTGTAATGCCCTATATTACAATTTCCCAACTTCGAAATACCATTTATTCTTACTACTGATGCAAGTAACGTATCAGTTGCAGCTGTTTTATCGCAAGGACCCATTGGTAACGACCGGCCAATTGCATATGCTTCACGCACGTTGAACGATAGTGAAAGAAATTACAGTACTATCGAAAAAGAACTCTTAGGGATAATTTATGGAACTAGCCATTTTCGACCATATTTATATGGGAGAAAATTCAAAATAGTGACCGATCATAAACCTCTTCAGTGGCTTATGTCTCTCAAAGAGGGATGTAATCCTAGACTTACACGTTGGAGACTCAAACTAGAAGAGTATGATTATGAGATATGCTATAAAAAAGGCAAGGCTAATACTAATGCCGATGCTTTATCTAGGATTGAGATTCACCCTACAGAAGCAGATAATTCTTTATCAGACGATGATTTACTAATCTATCAGTATATGAAACAGGTAAATCGGGATATGGAAACAGCTTCCATGTCAAACAACATAAATGACATCCCAAACTGTGCATACAAATGCTTAGGACCCTGTTTTAGGAATAAGCCCAACGGAATCTCCAATTAATATCTTTCAAAATCAGTTGCACATAATTCCTTCACTGATTAACCGAAAAGCAACAAAAAAATGTTTATGGGATCGAAACAAAAAGAATATTTGGAATATTTACATTCTTTAGAACGATCTTACCCCTATCATTTTATTTTTTAGAGAATTTGGTGAACCGAAAAAGACCTATGCATTTTATTTCGAAAGTAATGGCAACGATGAAACATATAAACAACTTTCAAATCTCATGAGACAAACAATCAAATGTCTCGCCTTCAAGCTTTTGAAGTGCAATTAAAGGTTAGAAAATATTATAAATGAAGATCGACAAAAGGAATTGATTTGCTATAGCCATGAGACAAAAACTAATCACCGAGGTATAGTAGAAACTATTGAACAACTTAAACGAAAATATTATTGGCCAAATTTAGCAAATGATGTCAGATTTCACATAAATAATTGTGAAATTTGTCTGAGAGTAAAATTTGATCGAAGACCACCTAAGATAGAATTTCAAACTACCCCAACTCCAAAACGACCCTTTGAAGTAGTACATATTGATGTCTTTCAAGCAGATAACCAAAAATTTTTTACGATTTTAGACAAATTTTCAAAATTCGCTCAAGCCTTTCCATTAATGGGTGCTAACGCTCCTGCAATTGTACAAGCGTTAATATCCTTCATGTCATTTTATGGATCACCTTCACAAATAGTCACTGACTCTGGCACAGAATTCAACAATTCGACAATCATGGATTTTGCCAATCGTCATAAAATCAAAATTCCCATAACCACCTCTAAAAATTCAAATAGCAATTCACCTGTAGAACGTTTTCATTCGGCCATTCTGGAACATTTGAGAGTATTGAAAATCGAAAAACCAAATATTCCAGTTGCCGATTTAATGCCATATGCAATTTTGGATACAACCATAGTATTCATTCTACAACACAACAAAAACCAATCGATATTATCAGCGGTCATCTAAGCACCAAAGACCCTTCGAAATTGACGTAGACAAAGAAATTATGAACAATTACATGCAAAAACCACAAAGAACGAACCCAACTAATTTATAACTCTATTCACGAAATTAGCGAGAGAAAAAAGGAGAAATATAAAGGTAAAGCAAACGAAGAGCGTGAAAAACCAATTGATTACCATGAACAATCGACAGTTTTCCGAAAAAACGTCAAAACTCGCGGTAACAAACTAAAAGCGCCCTTCATCAAAGATAACGTTCAAGAAAATGAATAACTTAAAATAAAAACTGAACGCAGTACTTATCACAAAAACATTTTTAAGAAACCGAGAGCTAAAAGACCTCAAAATTTGTTGCAGGAACCTGATCCTGATGATGATCCACCGATCCTTGTTGGAACCGATCAAAATAGTGGATCCTAAACAAAATCCTGGTATCCTCCCCTTTCTTGTTGGCGAAACTAAAGTCAAAATCGGAACTCATAAATTCCTCCATTATGTCGATCTGTACCCCATTGAAAACGAAATAAAAGTTCTTGTCAAACAATACAGAAATTTTAAATCTTCTCTTTCAAATCGATTTAATACATCCGAATACCCTATAGAAACTTTGGAACAACATATACAATATCAAATCAACTACATTTGGAATAAATTCAAATCTTTATATCCTTCGAAGATAGAAAACGGAAGAAACGCGGATTAGTTAATGGTCTGGGCAATTTTATTAAAGCCATTCCAGGAAATTTAGACGCCGATGATGCCGAGCGCTACGATAAAGCTATTGAAAAATTACAAGCTAATAAGGAACGGATAATCTCTACTTTCAGTCACCAAATTTCATTAACTCACGAAATTCTTGAGAATAATAATAAAACTCTTCCATTAATGCTGCATAACAAAAACATAATTTTTAGAAGAATTCAAGAGATCAAAATGATAACACCCAGTATTTTTCTATTATAGACACTTTCGCTCAAATGAAATTTAACTTAGACACAATCGGATCTATTCTTGAAGATTTAGAAAATTCAATTACTCTAGCTAAATAAGGCTCTCTTCATCGTAGTCTTATCTCAAAAATCGATTTAGGCCATATTCTTACGATTCTCTTAGAGAACCATTCGAAAAATCAATTGATCTTTTCTGACGAAAAAAATATTCACAATTATTATGATCTAATTGAAGTCGAAGCTTACTATTCAAAAACAAGGATCATTTTCGTATTGAATACTCCCCTTTTACGCCCCGATCAATTCAACCATTACCATTTATATTCCATTCCATCCAAAAACTTTACAACTATTGTTCCTAAAAATACCTACCTTAAAATGAGTAGCAATCTATTTCAATACGATGACAAACAATGCAGATATCTCAACCCTGGTTACCTTTGCGAAGAGAACAAGCTTGCCAACCACGCCGACCAAGACGATTGCCTATTTTCAATTCTTCAGATCAAAAATTCTTCAACTGTTCCTGACTGTAAAATAGTACCAGTAAAAGTGAAGAAATCCTTTATAGAAGAAGTTGATGAAAGCCACTATATTGGAGTCTTCCCAGAACAAGAAAAAATAAGGAAGAACTGCGAAAAAACAGATTTCACAACCCTCAAGGTAACATTCGTCATCCAAATTCCGTATGGATGCAGTATTCAAACAGTTGACTTCATTTATACCAACACAAAAGGTACCTCTTATCAAGTACCCTTATTTTTACCCGAAATAAAAATACCTACAGGGGATCATCATTCAGAACCCCTCAAAATTCAAGAAATTTCACTGGATAAGTTACACCACCTTCAGAAGGAAGTCGAGAAACTCCAACCGATTCCAGAAGAAAATGAAGAACCAGCTTATTCGCATCTTTACTTGATCACCCCCGTATACATCATAATTTTTCTGTTAATTCCTTGGAAAATTAGTTCAAGATTGCGTCGAAGAAATGCAGTACCAGAAAAGAATCCAGAAGGAGAATCTTCGAGAGTTCCACAAGATTCAGTCAATCGCCAGACCAAGTCAAAGAACGAGTTTTGTTCTTCCCGTCCAAAACTCTTCACTAAGGATGGAGGAGTTACGTTCCTGGAAACGATGCTTCCCACAGGAAATGCTGGATCAGCGGATCCTATTTCACGTACACGGCCTCACCGTGTTCACTGATGTTATAAATCATGTTTGTATATCTCATATTATTCAGTCTGACAATAGCTCCCATTTAATTCAGTTTGTAATAAAATAAATGTTTTGAAGAAGACTTTTCCTTAAGTGGAAAACATAAGTCACGCAACTATAATCAATATGCAGATGCGGGTACATATATGCTAGTAAAAGCAACTAATTTAACTTTGATTTTTTGGTATTAATTCTTTTCATTATAAATATTTGATAACAGCTTGAAGAGGACCTATATTTTAGTTGTCTCTCCGAAAATCTCAGAGGTATTTACTTCAGCTGATCATAAAGATAATACCATTCAATGGATATTGTGCAATTTTGTTTGTATATTATAAGTGATTGTGTTTTATTCTACAAATCGCTCAACTATTTCACGATTGCTATCTTTAAGACTTCCTGACAACTTATTTCATGACTTTCGTATCATTAATGAATAATAAATTGATCACAAATGATTCATTGCCTAGTATTTCACCGCAATAGAAAAGTACCAATTTTAATTGAGTCATCTATAATTCTATCTGTAAATAATAATAATAATAATAATATTCAATAAATAAAGTCTGAAAAACTGTTTTCGCCTTCTTACTTGTCATGGAATTTCATTGGAATCGACCTATGGATTCTGCTCCGTGTTTATCATCATTAGGAAAAAATTTTTCGGAAGGTTTAAAATATTCTGTTCGTGTTCAGTCCGAATACACCACGTGAAAATAATTACGTTGTACTATCCTGTTGCGCTTCACCAGTGCACTTGTTTGAGAGAATTTGAAAAGCACCTCCCACTTTAATCTCAGTTATTCTGTGTCAGTGCTGCGTCAGAAGCACACTTCCTTTTCTTTAACTGCCGTTAAGTTGGAATAACCATAATTTTACAGGGCCTTTCTTGACTAATAAGTATGGGGAAACGCAAGAAACATAGTTCTCGAGGGAAAAGAAGGAGTAGCCCCGAAGCGAAATATTTTCCTAGGGAAGAAATCCTCAAAGAAAATCTATCAGAAGAGAGATTAAGACGATCTAAGATATCTAGATCCCGTTAGCTATTGGTCGCATCTAAGAACTTTTTCGATTCCCCGACTTCCTCTGCCACAGAGACGGTTACCAGCACTCATGTAAATTTCACTTGCCTACCGTTAGGCTTATCTTTTGCAACATTTTGATCTACAAAACTCATAAATACTATTAATTCACATTCAAGAGCCCAAAATACTTTATGTGGAAACTATCTTAAGAATTCTTAATCATGGCAGACTCATATGAAAATTGTCTTTTGCGAGATAGAAAGAGCACTGCCTGCTTATTTGAGTCTCTGGAGATTTGTATCAATAGGGAAAAACTGTCTTCGGATCTGAATAGAGTCACTAGACACTTAGGATTTGTTTTCGAAAGTTCAGCTCTGAAAATGGAGTTTATAAAAGAATACAAAGAAACCAAAAAGCACTGAGCTACATGGTTCTTGAACAACCGTCACTGCAAAATGAAATTATAAACAAAGCTCATTGGCCTATTAACTTCAGCTTGTCTAGTCGTCAAATATGGTTAGATGTACACGAAGCAGTTAGATAAGGACAAATGTTTGTCACTTTCATTGAATAATCAGAGTATTGAAGGTCATATGTTCATACCAGAATATTAGAATGATTACTTAAAATGGTGAAAACCAATATACTAACAACTTCCAATTACATAAGTGGTGACGAGTTCGACCCTCCATATATTCATATAGTGGATTGCATACAGTTTCCAGAAATAGAATGTCTAGAATAATATGGCTATGGTGCAAACGAAAAACATATGATTACTGATATGGCATGGTCAATCTCACAATAAATGTTCAACTTTATAACGAAAATTTTCGAATCATACGAAAGAGATCTATTTGTTTCAAAGGACAATCACAAATGCAAAAAATATGTATCTTAGGTAAAAGGTCAAAAGACATTTGGTATTGATACCTTTACGTTAAAGGAGACACACATTCGCTTTTATAAATTTCTCCTTTCCAATACATTTTCGAGAACAGAGAAGAAAGTAATTCATGGCGAAACTGAAGGCATAGTGGTTGACCTTTTTTGGATAGGCCCAACCTGGTATCCACTCTTGCTTGAACTTCCGCCAGAATAAGCTCTGTATTTTGAGCCTGATAAAAGTATGCTTTCTTTTATTTCCAGGAAAACTCATTCATTAGCGAAAAATTTTATTGTCTTCCAGGATATTATCCATAGAGCCTTTCGAGGAAAATATGCTCCGCATAGCATCAACATTATAGTAATGCAATTTCTGTTAGATAATACACTTAAATTATACAATTCCGTACGAACAATGATGGAATTATTGAAAGCAAAATAAAACCCTCGATCTTCAACACTTCGATCATGAATTTATCGTTTCCTTAAAAATTTATGCGATAATCACCACTACAAATTTGGTACTTTTAACAAGCAGATGTCGGCTCTGTGGTTAAAAGATTCATGAAGAGAATATCAAAAGTAAGCCTTTTCAACCAAGATACACTACGACTTGGGTCCCTGAACCACTCGTTCGCTATCTAGAAAATGTACCCCGCCGAAGCGATTTTGTGAAAATATCGATAGAACTCGTGAAATCACAGTCTCTCATAACCGGTGGGCATTAACCGACAATTTCATTCATCAGGGTCACAAATATAATGATTAATAACAATCACATTCGAAGAACCATAAGAGACCTTATGAAGACAAAGTTATAAACAGTCCTCAACCTACGCAGCACATTCACTATATTCAAGGAAAACCAAACCTGTGCTGCGCATCAACTTCAAAATAGTATGTATAGCGAACAAAAGAAATTCGAGACGGAGGAGAATTATTATTCTCGACGATCGAAAGACCTTACAAAGCAACTAAAACACAAACACTCTGTCCATGGATGAAAATGACACTGCAGGGAGCAAATATTGACATCTAGAAATTCAAACCTCATTCAATGAGATATTGCTTTGCCTCTACAGCAAAGCATCAGGAAGTTTTACTTAATTCCATAACCGTATAATAGAAAACGAGACGGAATATGCAAGCGCAATTCTGAAGTCACCAGTTCCATTATGCAAGAAGACCAAACACACACTGAACATCTACGTAGTTATTTTAAAAGGATATATATCAAACGAACTTACCTCAAGAGAACTTCTATAGTAATTGAGGAGCGTTCAGTCCGAATATAGCACTTAAACTCAATTGCCCTTATATTTTTTGAATCCACTCATATATTCTTATGATGAAGATGAAAATTTTCAACTTATATTTGAAATAGAATCATTTTGGCATAGGAATGAGATTATGAAGAATCCTTATTCTAATTTTAAATTATTTGATCATAAAAAGTTGTTCAATTTATTCATTCATTTTAAGTTATGCTACTTAGGATTCCGACGACTTCAAATCACAAGAGTAAATAGGAAACGGGTAAACTGATTCGAATCCAAAACCTTAATATTGTAACGACACGTATTGACGATTGTCAATACGTGTCGTCGGTTCCGTTGATTGACTTATACTTCCACTTCTTGGATCGATGTAACTAAAGTCAATTTGAATTAAATGTGAATTTTTGTTTCGAAAATTGACTTCATGGAAGAGTTCAACAATCTGTCGACAAGTTGCAACTTTCTCATTTATAAATGATTCAATGTTTGGTACTCCTGAGGTTAGCTGTCGATCATTTTATCCCTAATTATCCACTGGCCCCTCCTTTGATAACTGACTATTCTTTCTATTATAAGTATCATAAAATATAATAGGGATGGTGTCGGATATTCGGTCAAATTGATGCATTATAGAGACTGGCGGACATTTGGACCAATTGGATTTCATCCCTGCATCGATATGATCAAAACTTCAACAATGTCTGCCTTAATTATCCATCTCTCTAAAATATTTAATGAATTCCTGACATTCAGTGAAATACTAATACTATACCCGACCATCCCATTCCTTACGTCGATACCTGACTATATTTTATAAGTGTCATAAAAATAATGAGGACGGGTGCGCCAATTAGTCCGGTCAATGTAGAATGTCTAAGATACATAAATAACCATCGAACTAAAAATCCTCGAATTCAAAACATGATTAAAAACAATATTTTAAAATTTCAGATGGTTCCGGTCCTGAGAAAAAATGTTATACAACGCACACATTTATACGCCTCCTCTGCGGTAGTGTACTTCTTTAACGTGGTTTCCCGAGTGGGCTTACTCCACAGGTCTATTCTAACCTTGTTTAATTCGAATCTATTGAATAATGATAACAGATAGTATTAAGGACTAGAATAATGGTAAAAGTGTAATATATTTAAAGAAAAGTGTTTAAATTTATTCATCGGTTTCATACCCCTCTAACACTTTTACTAGATCTTCTTCTTCTTGATTTTCTTCTTCTTCTTCATTCTGAGTATAATCAAATTGCGTCTATAGGTTGTATCGTATGTCTCCTCGTTGATATCAAATGAATACTCTAACGTCGGTGATTCAATGTTAAAATACGACTGGCCTAGACAATGTGTACAAGCCAGATAACATAATAGTCCAACTCTTTTGCAGCCACATTTAGCACTAATGTGTACCAACCTCAGTGTTTTGTTTCTAGCGGATAACCAAGCCACCCTTGAACTTGGTAATATACCGTAAAAGATGTCGATGATCAGCAACTGAAGTTGGAGGAACACGAGCAATTGCAATGGTTTCTGATTTCGAGTGTTTTTAACGAAACGCGCATATCAGTACTCATCTCAGTAAGTAGTTATTTTAGAGGCTGCTTACATAGTAAGAAGAAAGCATATTCCATTAGTGATAACTTCTTGTGGAGTTGAATAACTTCATTCAAAACTTTCAGAACATTGAACTAGATCTTGAGTTTCAATCATTTCGGAATTATTTAACTTGTCCTGTAAAATGCAAATGTGGTATCATGGCCAGTTATTGCGTGTAACAAGAGTACATTATTCTGAGACTTTGCAAAATTAAATAAACTTCATGATGAATATATTCCCCATTGACTGGTTGCACAATAAAAATGGTTTTTTCAGTTGGAGTTCAAGCAGCGAGCAATACTAGTAAACAAACAACTTAGCCAATAACAACAGTTGTATTTTTCGAATTTAAATACGCACATATGCATATTATAACGATCACAACTTGTTGAATCGTTGTATCTCAGTAATAGTGGATCTTATAAAAAAGTGTTCATCCTTTTTTCAGAGAGAATTTTATGATCTACAATTTTTGCCTGAGGTTATTTTATGATAAAACTCAACTTTTTGGTGGGAATTGCGGAAACCACACTTTTTGAGCTTTGATCTCGAATAAAGCTATTCTAAGGACCGGAATAGCAAAATTCCAATCTTTTAGACCGGAATGCTTCGGAATTCTTAAATGTTATCTTAATCATGTTTCGACCTATTTCCAGAATTTTCAGCTGGATGGTAATTTATGAATTTCACTCTGATTAATCTAATTTGTCCGGACTAATACTTACTTGCAAAGGTACGTCATAGATACCAGATGTTTGAACCAATTAGATTTGGAACTTGCATCGGCATTATTAAAATACTTCAACGCTATGTCCCTTTATTAGTTATTTGTCTGATATAAACACCTCAAAAAAGTCTAGGAAACACTTCTGAATATAATTTATTAAGAAATGAACACCTGCATCAATTTCCCATCAAATTATGTAGAGTGCCGTAACAGATTTCAGTTTTTATTATAAAAAACTAAAAATGCAGCAGATGCGATGCTGCTTTATAATCATTTCATGTATTCAGTGTTTGAAATCAGTTAGTTGGCACTTTGTTTCTGTTGTAAGCACCAATGAAAGATTCAAGTTTTGTGATTCGACCATGGAAAGACGACATTTGACTAGAGAAGAGATGTTACGAGCCGTCGGCATGCTGCAAGCTGGGAGCTCACAACGGGAAGTATCCAGGGTTCTGGGAAGTAGCCCAAGTGTCATAAACCGTTTATGGTCGCGTTTCAATGAAAAAGGTGGCATAGAAGAACGCCATGCAGGCCGTTGCAGGATTACTACAGCCGCCCAAGACCGATTTTTGGTTTTACAAGCCAGAAGAGATCGTACTACCACAGCATCTCAATGAGCTCAAAAGCTATCACGAGTTCATAATGTACAAATTTCCGACCAAACTGTGAGAAATCGACTGCGCTCCTGACGTCCTCTAAGAGTTTCTCAACAGACCCATGGAAATTGCGCTGCTCGTTTAGCTTGTTGCCAAGAACACGTAAACTGGGATCAAGAGAGGTGGGCCACAGTTCTCTTCATTGATGAATCTAGATTAAGTTATTATCCCGATTCGAGAAGAATTCGAATATGGAGGGAACCTGAAAAGCAAAACCGTCTCCAGCATGCTCGAGAAGTTGTTAGACAGGGAGGCGGATCAGTGAGGTTTTGAGAAGGTATACGCCTTGGTAGATAGTTTTACCTGTAGTGGTACCGTATCTCCAAACAATGGGTCCAAATCCACTCTTCCAACAATTCCCCCTCATCGTGCAAGATTTGTCTTGAACGTTCTTGAAGAGAATGATATCGATCTTCTACCGTGGCCATCCTGCTCCCCAGATCTGAATCCCATCGAGCATGTGTGGGACTACCTAAAAAGAAATCTCCTGCGTCAGAACGTCTTCCATGATGAACAGGAGCTTCGATTCGCAGTGCGGGGGGCTTGGAATAACTTAGGCCAAAATGCAATAGACACTTTTATGTTTAGCATGCCTTGACGATGCCAAAGTGGTCCACAGAGGTGGACCTTCTGTGTACAGAAAAATATAAGTGCTTCTATATCGTTTCGAAAATATTAGTTCAGGATTTTTTTTTGTGTTTTACCAAATTTCGTCATTTTCAAATTTCAAATTTTTTTTATAATAGGTGCTTTGGAGAAGTCAAATATCATTTTGTTTCCTTGAGAAAACATTACATACAATACATCCTAACAAAAACCGAAAGATTTCTATAAATTCGAATCATCAAATTCATATTTTAAAGATATGTGTTCCGTACACTTTATTGAGGTGTTTATCTACTTGAATATCTGACTTTTAATAGCATCGAATACATAAGGACCGATTATTACGTCCAACTAGTTTCTAATTGTATTCAACGTTTTGTATTGGAATTAGTGGAAGATCAATAATTTTGCATCCACAGATACAATAGCTAAATGATAACAAAATTTTTGCATGCAATATCATTTACCTCATCTCGAGGAATTTTTACAGACTCCAAATGACAGCAATATTGATCAATACCGGTGTTATCATGGAACATGATATCAAGTTTATCTCTGTCAACTCATCATTTTTCTCGCAATCCATTGGCCGAACCATTTTCATCATTTAGAGAAATAGAAAAATATTCATAATGATAACTATTGAAATCAATCCAAACCAGATATATTCTTGAGATTCATCGCATTTCTGAAGAGACAAAAGTGATGAAACCATAAAACTCATATTCTCACTGATCTCCAAGAAATCGAAACGTATTGAGGAGAAATAAACCACACCGAAAACTCCACTACTATATTCGTTACCAGTCATAGTTTGATCACCAAAATTTAGAAACCTTTGCTTGAAACATTTCTATCCGCGTTTGAATTAATTTCTGTATTACAACAAATAGATTAATATGATTCTTAAAACCAATCATAATATGAATATGTTTTACATATAGTTTGGAAAACTTCCAATAAATGTACAGGTATATGCAGAAAAAAGTACCTCCGAAATTGCCGAATATTTTCTTTGTTCTGGAAATCCCAATTTCATTTTCTGGTCTCATACCATAGGTTTCTCAGTTACTGAACTATTGAAGAGCTGCCAAAAATCTGAAAAAATCAAAATTTTATTTTGAAAGCAGAAGAATTATTCTGAGAAAAATTTAACATGTTGTTCTTTTTATATCAGTGTCGGAGAGAGAATTCTTGAATCTGTAATTGATGGATACAATAATTATCTCCCAACATTCAGAGCATTTCAAGTTTCATTATCAGTGTTGTGAAATAGAGTTAAAATTGAGAAATGTTGAATAAAAAATTTAGTCTTAAACATGCACGAAATTCTCACCTCGTGACATTTATGAAACAATTTCAAGGTGAATAAACACATATTTTTATCAATGCTTGTACCATGTGAAAATAAACATAGCCAATACTACTACTAACATTTCGAATTCCATTGATGTACATACTTGAGCACCTTCCCGTTCAGTTTTTATTCCTCGGCAACATTTTATCTCATCTTGTAACGATAAACGTTGCATTTTTGTATGATGAAATGTGAAGTTCAACAAATTTTTCTGGTAAATATCAAACCCCCTTCTCAGAAATTGTTGCTGAAGAAAATTGAAAATAATGAGTAATGTAAGAGTCATAACGTATCTCTGAGCACTTATTGTCAAGCATATTCTTCTCACTTTCATAAAAAACAAAATCGTACTAACCTTAATATAAAATAGGCCCATTCCTACTGCTTGAAAATTAAGTTGTTGAGATTTATTCCTTTCATCGAGAAAAAGCAGTAAAGCTGTTGCATAAAAGTCGTTAGTGAGGTTTCGATAAACATAGCTCATATATATCTGCAAAATATTCATAATGTTAGATTAATGGCTTGCTACGATTACTACGTGCATAAGAGAGTTTATATGTAATTATGAGAAAAAAGAATGTACAAACCTGACATATTGCTGAGTAATATTCAATATGATCGTATTAGAATATTAAGGCCAACAGGATACATCTGGTTCTGTATATATTCCATCTTTTGAATAACCGATTTCACTTGTGTAATGTTAGGACTGAAAAGCTGCATTCTATTCATTGTTTTTCTTGGACCCATGGACTCTTGCACCTTCATGATAGAGGCACAAAATAAAGAAGTTTTTGACCTTGATTTCATTGAGAATATCGAGATGATTCGTCTTCGGAGAAAACGACAAATAACGTACCTTCAGATACCAAATTATATTCTCGGTTGACTTAACCTATTGAGATATTCAGTTTCGCGTGCATATTAAACCTCGTTCCGTTCTGTATTTCAAATTTCTCTGTTCTACTTAGTGGAATAAGCTAAAAATACGTATTTTAATCCGGTAAATAGGTAAAAATACGACGTAATTGAAAATTTAGATGGACTAACGCATCGATTGAAATGTTTGTTTCGTGAGAATATATGAATTTTCGTGCAAAAACGAACGAAATACTCATTGTTTACTTACGTTTCGAAGGAGCTTTCCCATATTCGTTCAAAATACGACGTTTTTCTCGCGATCGAATCCAAACCTTTTAAGTTCTACGTAACCGCACAGGTTTCGAGATGATTTCGATGTACCTTTGTTGGTGGGATGATTGATATTTTACTTATTTAAGATGTCTTTCGACGACCCAGACCCTAGAATTTGAGTTGGAGAAACGTCAACGTTAACGTCGACTCTCGGGAATTGTCGTGTTCTCGACGTTTTTCGTTCCCTATTGGTGGAAAAGGAAATGAGGACGGCAGAGGTATCGAGCAAATTTGTCGTTTTTTCCGGAATTAATTAAAAATATTGGAATCCGTTTTTCGCGAAAAAGAAAGAGGTGAGAGTCTTTCTCCTCGGATTCTGTGGTATTTCCCCTCTTTTGCCGATAGTTTTAAACCTCGAACCGAGGCGTTTTCGGTGACGACTTTCGATGGGCGTGTGCGTTTTTTCGAAAATGTGAAAATATCTTCTGCGTCTGAAAATGGACCTCTTTCCTGACGCCGATTTATAAGGTTTCTCGTGGAAAATACGCGATTAAAATATTGGGAAGCAAGATGGGAAGGACGAACGCTTCGTTCGGTAAAAAGTGCCGGAATGATTAGGCGAAGGAAAAAATTTGTATAGCCTGCTCCTTTAGATAATTTCCTCCCTGCCGTTTCGAGAAAATCATGGACCTTTTTCTTTTCGGCGTTCTCGAAAGGTTTTTCGGGGAATTTTGAGATTATCGCTGTACGAATCGTCTTCCGAAAGACGAAATTTACCGGTACCGACGGAATCCGGCACTTGGCTCTTTCCGTTTTCGAGATCTGGCGATATCGCGAAAATTTTCGAAAATTCGTATCTCCGCCGTTCCGGGTTCCGCGGCCTCCCGATTTCGCACTCGCCTTTGACCTACTACCTCGTTTCGTAAAAAAATTACTCGGTCCGGCCTCCACCTTATATCGCTCGAGAGCTATTCGAAAAATCCCCCTCCCGGTTCAACCACATTCCATCCCCTCCATTTTGACCGAAAAGTGCCTTACGCGTTTAGTATATACACACTAGCAGGAGGGCAGATCTACCTTGTATATCAAACGCCTATCCGGGCAGATCTACCTTGTATATCAAACGCCTAGCCGGGCAGATCTACCTTGTATATCAAACGCCCAGACGGGCAGATCTACCTTGCACCCAAAACGCCTAGGTGGGCAGATCTACCTTGTATATCAAACGCCCAGGCAGGCAGATCTACCTTGTATATTAAACGCCTAGGCGGGAAGATCTATCTTGTATATCAAACGCTTAGGCGGGCAGATCTATCTTGCACCCAAAACGCCTAGGCGGGCAGATCTGGGCAGATCTACCTTGCAATTTAAACGCCTAGGCAGGCAGATGTACCTCTCATCCCCAAACGCCTACGCGCCCCGTAATACCTCGCGCATAAACTCCCTGAAATATTTTACGCCTTCAAAGTCCAGAACTATCTTGCGTCCGAACATCCACATGACGCAAACCACCTTGCACCCAGAACTACCTTGTTATAAACGCTAAAGCGCCCCACACTGTCTTGCGCCTAAAACTCGGACCCTTCGAACCACCCTGCGCCTCGATCGGTCAGACCCTCTGAACGTCCAGACGCTTTGAACACCTAGTGCCCAAAACCAACCTTGCGCTTCGAACAACTGGGCACTCCGACTCTCCCGGCGTCAGAGTTCCTAGAATCCTCAAACGCCTAAGCTCCTTGAACGTTCCATCATCCGTCGTCTCGAATTACCTAGCAACTGAAAATGCTGTCGTCAACTTGGCGCCTAAAATGCTCAGGCGCCCTGAAAATACAGGCACGGTGGGCGCCTAGACGACAGAAAAAGTTCATTTGGCATTTCATTATGAGCGATATGTTATATTACATAGCAGATATAAATAAATAAATATTCAATTTATATCTTCTATGTAATATAACATATCGCTCATAATGAATGATAAAACATTTTTCTTTGGACTTTTTTGGTAAGCTTTTGGTTCGTCTTCAGTCATTATTAATTCAATATAATATAATAATAGTT
Source organism: Cryptolaemus montrouzieri (assembly GCA_013387265.2). Lineage (NCBI taxonomy): Eukaryota > Metazoa > Arthropoda > Insecta > Coleoptera > Coccinellidae > Cryptolaemus > Cryptolaemus montrouzieri. The sequence continues at coordinate 133,871,787 of JABFTP020000144.1, read as the reverse complement.
ATATTTGTGAGTTTGTGTGTAGATGTGTTCAAATGCATAAATTTATGCAATTTCAATATGTTCAATATCACAAAATAATTTATTAATTCTGCCCAAATACACTCAGAGTAGGGTGTGTGTGTGTGATGGGTGCCTTTATGGATTTTAATTTTATATACTACGCGAAGGCTTTCTTCAAAGGGCTTTGGAATTATACCCGTCTAAAATGTTGAGAGTTTCTTGGCACAATTTCAAAAACTTTTACACGAACTTATTTGGGAACTCTATCGTGTAAAATGTCTTTAATAAGAAATGCTGAGATTTTTTCGTTATCTCTTTAAATAACTCTAAAGGAAAACTTTAAAATAGAATAGACCGACGCAACACATTATCATCTTTACAGTTCGTGGGCTATGAATGCATCGACAATAAGTTACTTATGCTGTGCTATCTCTGTAAGTGATGTAACTCGATCGGTAATTTCCGGATGGGATGTACCTCAACTTGTATCGAGGATAGAAGTCTCTTTTATAACTGATCATTGATCGAATAGTATAAATATAAAGCAATGAATTGAATCAGGGGAGTTCGGAATAACAATTTCATGTAACTTTACTCCAACTAACCTTGCGTTATAAACAATTTTACGCTCGTACCCAGGTTGCCCTCAGGCAAACCCTCGATTTACCTTTGTTTTCTATTGAAAAACTTCAAACCAACCTGTCACGTGTGAATGTCGAAAATCACGTTCGAAACTTCGAAAACGACCCGATAAGTTGTGGCCAAACGTCATATTAACTGGTTGATGAAATCAAACCATTTCAAGAATTTGGTGTGATCTGGAAATGATTTGGAAGCCTGCCGAAATGGTCTTAGCTACTAAGGTCCTGTTAAAGACGGAGTTACCGTTTCGATGTAAGCATTATTGAATTTCAAATTGACAAATTCCGACAACAGAGTCTGGTTGGAATGCTCGAAAGCTGAGCCTATTCCGTATTCCTCCATAGAGTAGGTGAAAGTTACCAAGAGCCAAGTAAAAGTCGAAGAAAGAAGAAGATCAAATTGACGACTGTTTATGACATAACCTATATAAAATTGAAGTTGTTTTGCTTTGTATTCGCAAAGATTAATGAAAGATTTAAGATGAAGTAATGCATAAAGACATATACAATAGAGAAAGACATCAGAGATAAGTGAAATAAGCATACTTAGAAGACAGGTACCATTGATATATTGCTATAAGTAATTTCTTGGACGTAAAGACAACCAAGCCCTGTTCAATTTTGAAAGTTGAAGTTGTCAGAACCGAGGGAAAGACACTTGAACATTTGACAAAGGCAAAATTCAAAACTGGGCTTCACATCAATTTAATCATCAAAGTTCTGAATAACTACAATCTTCAAAATAATGGCATACTGAGATGAAGTGATGCAGTAAATACCATCGAGAAAGACATCAGAGGTAATACAAATAAACATAGTTTAATATGATTTCCATTAATTTTATGTTGCTGCAGGTCGTTTGTTGAACACAAAGAGCACTGAACGCTATTCGATCTGGAATGTCTTTAGACCTTTCTTCCTGGAGCAGTTATTTTGAATCTTAAATGTTTGAAGAAATTTTCATAGTGAAGCAAATTTCAAAATGAAACCCAAAAAGTTAATGAGTTCAGAGTAATAGGAATTTTAGATACTTTAAGTGAATGATATGCCGATAATGGAAAGTTTTTATGTCTCGAACTGTCTTTTTTAATATATTATTCTTACCGTTTTGTATTGATCCTCAGTCTGATTGTCTCTATATTTATACCATGTTCTGATTGTTTCTGGCTTTTACTCCTATTCTGACTATTTTGTGTTTATATTGATGTATGTTTGCCATTTTGTTCGGATGTAGTTAGTGTATACACACAGTGTTTGTCTCAATTCAAGTTCAAATCTATTAATGTCGATTTTTTGAGTGACTTGTCATGAATTCTCTTAACTTGTATATTGATGACTAATAAAGAATATATTAATTAATTATATCAAGAATTCAAGAACTATGTGATGATAGATATCTTATTTTGAGAGTTCTGAATACATAGACTTTGTTAGTATACATGACATGGAAGATGAATATGGATAACAAATTCAAGAAATTTTTCAAAGAAACAACCAACTACATTCTTTACAGAAGCAAGAAAAACAGATGAAAGGTTAAAAATTTATTTCAAATTGATATTGAAATATACAGAAAATTTATTGTGAAAGAATTCACATACTACATCAAAATGCTTGACACAACTTCCAATTGAGAAAATATTCATTAGAAATTTGATATTAAAACTGATATATGATGTACAGGTATATGCAAAAAAAAGTACCTCCGAAATGGCTGAATATTTGCTCTTTGTTCTGGAAATCCCAAATTTCATTTTCTGGTCTCGTGCCATAGGTTTCTCAGTTACTAAACTATTAAAGAGCTGCCAAAATCTGAAAAAATTAAAATTTTATTAAAAGCAGAAGAATTATTCTGAGAAAAATTTAACATGATTTTTCTTTCTTATATCAAGAGATAATTCTTGAATCTGTAATAGATGGATACAATAATTATCTCCCAACATTCAGAGCATTTCAAGTTTCATTATTGGTGTTGTGAAATAGAGTTAAAATCGAGAAATGTTGAATAAGAAACTTAGTCTTAAACATGCACGAAATTCTCACCTCGTGACAATTACGAAACAGTTTCAAGATGAATAAACACATATTTTTATCAATGCTTGTACAATGTGAAAATAAATAAAGCCAATACTACTACCAACATTTCAAATTCCATTGAGGTACATACTTCAGCGCTTACCCGTTCAGTTTTCATTCTTCGGCAAAATTTTGTCTCATCTTGTAACGATAAACGTTGCATTTTTGTACGATGAAATGTGTTCAACAAATTTTCTTGGTAAATATCAAATCTCTCCTCAGAAATTGTTGCTGTGAAAAATTAAAACCAATGAGTAATGTAAGAGTCATAACGTATCTCAATGAGCACTTATTATCAAGCATATTCTTCTCACTTTCATAAAAAAACAAAACCTTACTAACCTTAATATAAAATAGGCCCATTCCTCCTGCTCGAAAATTAAGTTGTTGAAATTTATTCCACTCATCAAGAAACAGCAGTAAGACTGTTGCATAGATGTTAGTGAGGTTTCGATAAACATAGCTCATATATATCTGCAAAATATTCATAATGTTAGATTAATGGTTTGCTACGATTACTACATGCAATAGAGAGTTGATATGTAATTGTGAGAAAAAAGAATGTACCAACCTGATATATTGCTGAGTACTATTCAATATTATCGTATTACAATATAAAGGCCAACAGGATACATCTGGTTCTGTTACTATTGCATCTTTGAATAACCAATTTCATTTATGTAATGTTAGGACTTAAAAGCTGCTTTCTGTTCATTGTTTTCTTAGACCCGTGCACTCTTCTACCTTCAAAATAGAGCCTGTTACCACAAAATAAAGAAGTTTTTGACCTTGCACTTGTGAACACTTTAGCCTGAAAAACCACATTAGGTATTCGTTAGATTGCCTTCGATAAGCTGTACATTACTGATTTCATTGAGAATATCGAGATGATTCGTCTTCGGAGAAAACGACAAATAACGTACCTTCAGATACCAAATTATATTCTCGGTTGGCTTAACCTCTTGAGATATTCAGTTTCGCGTGCATATTAAAACTTGTTCCGTTCTGTATTGCACATTTCTCCGTTCTACTTAGTGGAATGAGCTGAAAATTTTCGTGTTATTATTGACGAAAAAGATCGTGCTGTAAATACTTACTTTTCGAGTAGCTTATTTTTCTAATAACATTGGAAAATACGGATGGTTTATATCGCTGGAATTGGTATCGTAGGTAATAACAATAGGCCTTCACTCGTAGCGAAAATAAATGTACAAATCCATTTTCGAAGTTCATTTTCGTTTTCAAGCGTCCCTTTCGAGAACGTCGGACAATATAGCCGACTGACTGGAATGTAAACAACCTACTTCAACTTTCGTCACGAACGCTGTGTGCATGGAAATAGAAGAAAATACGTATTTTAATCCAGTAAATAGGTAAAATACGACGTAAATGAAAATTTAGACGAATTAACGCATCGTTTGAAACGTTTGTTTCGTGAGAATATATGAATTTTCGTGCAAAACGAACCAAATACGTAATGTTTACTTACGTTTCGAAGGAGTTCTCCCTATTCGTTCCAAATACGACGTTTTTCTCGCGATCGAATCGAAACCTTTACGTTCTACGTAACCGGATAGGTTTCGAGATGATTTCGATGTACCTTTATTGATGAGATGATTGATATATTTCTTAAATAAGATGTTATTCCACGATCCAAACCCTAGAATTTGAGTTTGAGAAACGTCAACGTCAACGTCGACGCTCGGTAATCGTCGTGTTCCCGACGTGTTTCGTTTTCTATTGGTGGAAAAGGAAATGAGGACGGCAGGGGTATCGAGCAAATTTGTCGTTTTTCCGAAATTAATTAAAAATACTGGAAAGCCCTTTTCGCGAAAAAGAAAGACGTGAGAATAAAATTTCGTCTTTCTTCTCGGATTTCGTGGTATTTCCCCTCTTTGCCGATAGTTTTAAACCTCGAACCGAAGCGTTTTCGGCGACGACTTTCGATGGGCGTGTCCGTTTTTTCGAAAATGTGGAAATATCTTCCGCGTCTGAAAATGGACCTCTTTTCTGACGCGGATTTATAAGGTTTCCCGTGGAAAATACGCGATAAAAATTTCGAAAAGCAAGATGGGAAAGACGAACGCTTCGTTCGGTAAAAAGTGCGGGACCGATTAGGCGAAGGAAAAAATTTGTATAGCCTACCCGTTTGGGTAATTTCCTCCCTGCCGTTTCGAGAAAATCGTGGACCTTTTTCTTTTCGGCGTTTTCGAAAGGTTTTTCTGTGAATTTCGAGATTATCGCGATACGAATCGTCTTCCGAAAGACGAAATTTACCGATACCGAAGGAATCCGGCACTCGACTCTTTCCGTTTTCGAGATCTGGCGATATCGCGAAAATTTTCGAAAATTCGTATCTCCGCCGTTCGGGGTCCCGCGGCCTCCCGATTTCGCACGCGCCTTCGACCGACTACCTAGTTTCGTAAAAAAATTACTCGGACCGGCCTCCGCCCCCCGCTCGAGAGCTATTCGAAAAATCCCCGTCCCGGTTCAACCAAATTCCATCCCCTCCATTTTGACGGAAAAGTGCCTTACGCGTTTAGTATATATACACTAGTGAGCCCATCAAGTTTGGGTTATGTACAAAAACGCCTAATATACAAAAACGCCTAATAGACAAAGCCTAATATACAAAAACGCCTTATATACAAAAGCGCCTAATATACAAAAACTCCAACACCTAATATACAAAACACTAATAAACTAAAAGCCTAATGTACTAAAACCAAATATACTGAACGCCTTTTCATAACCAACTCTATCTATACGGAAAGCCTCATATATTCACTGATATTTATACATAATAGCTCTTTATTTCATATGGAACTCTCTCATATATTGCCTCACACATCCTTATGGTAACGCATTTTTCAGTATTGTTTTAGGTAATATTGTTTTAGGTAAACTGACTCATCAACCAAACGAATTTCAACACTATTCACTACTGTTAATCTAATTATATATAGGTATATATATATATATATATATATATATATATATATATATATATATATATATATATATATATATGATATATATATATATCAATAGCAAACTAATTTATCAGAAACAGGAAAATGAGTAACATAAATTCAAGGATTCTCTTCGCATCTGTCATCTCTAAATTTTGTCCTAGTAGTATCATCGCTACCCTAGAATTCTATGCATCCTCGGTCGTCCCTTTTTCTATTCGTCATCGTTCGTGTATCCCAAATAGATTTTACCTGTCTCGAACTATCCATTCTGCATATATGTCCAAACCACCTCAGCTGGTTCTGGCCAATTATCTTCACAATACTGCGTACTTCTAGCTGTTGTGTTATATCTTGATTTCTTAGTCTATCTCTCTTTGTCACTCCAACCACACCTCTCAGATACTTCATCTCCATCGAAGCTATTTTGCTTTTCTCCATTCTGCTCAATGTCCAAGATTCAGAGCCAAAATAATCGGCGCGTATATTGACTCATAAACTTTCAATTTCGATTTTTTCCCGATCCTTCTGTTTATAAAAAAACTTTTGCTGAATGTTCCATACTCTTTCGCAGCACTCTGAATCCTTTATCCGATTTCCAAATCCTGTTAACCCTTTTCATCCATTATACACCCCAAATATTTGAAACTTTCTACTCTCTATATATTTTGTTGTTGAGTGTCACCTTCGGATTGTTTCTGTTATTCGATATAACTATGATTTTTGTTTTTCCTTCATTGATTCTTAGAGATCATCACATAAGGCAGTCATTCCAAACATATTGTACTATAGGTCATTTTCATTTCTGGCAAAAATCACCAAATCATCTGCAAAAGCGCACCCAGTGGTTTCAACTGGATGAAGATTTTTGAAACGAAAGTGGAGTTTTCTGACTTTAGTTCTCGCCTCTTTGATAAAAAAACAGAAGGGCACTCAATACGCTTCCCTATCTCAAGCCTTGTTCGGTGACAAACCCATCAGATTCTATCTCTCTTATTCTTACCACGTTCCTGGATACAGCATATATGCTTTTTAGTGCCCTTAGTAGATTGTGTAATATTTGTCTCTGTGCCAAAATTTCCCAAACTAGATGTCTCAATGTATATCGAGTTTAGGAAAATTTGGCACGAACGAATTCTATTTTTAGCAAACTCTTTGGCTTCATTCCAAATTTTGCCTTTCTTCTATAATTGTAGAATGTCATTCGATGTCTTCTTAAGTTTTCCACTACATCTAGCTACACCACTGTTAGGTGCATCTATTGATGCAATGTATAATGGTCACAGATATTCTTACTGAGGCATATAACAAACATGAAATTTAGTACATTAGAGATTCGTTTGATTTTGCATCCCAGATGAATGGATTTATATTACCCGAGGATTACGTAGTTGTTAGTTTTGATGTTGTCTCCTTTACACTCACATTCATTCCAACTTAGCAAAATCAAGTGTGGATAGACATTGAATAGGATAGAACAGTCATGCAACATGGATAATACCCATTTTCATCAACTTATAAACTTTATTTTTGACAATACAGTCTTTACCTATGATAACTCCGTTTACAAACAAATCTTGGGCACACCGATGGGTTCTCAAGTTTCACCAATAATAGCTACATACGTCATGGACGATCTGTTAGATGATGTGTTGCAGGATCTTCCTTTTAATATTCCTTTTATAGAAAAATATGTAGATGACATAATATGCGCCATACCAACACAACGGGTACAATACTTATTAAATAAATTAAATAATCATAATCAATACATTTCTTTCACGGTTGAGGAGGAAACCAACAATAGGGTACCATTTCTTGATACTAAGGTTATTAGAACTTCCTCTAACACTATAATCCTAGACTGGTATCGAAAACCAACCTCCACTGGTAGATACTTAAATTATCGTTCCTTTCGTGAGGAGAAGATAAAAGTCAATTTAATACTGGCATTAAAACACAGAATCACCACCTTAAGTCATCCTTCTTTTGACCAGAAAAACTTACGCATTCTTTATCAGTTGTTGTTGGATAACTCATATCCCCCAAAATTATTAAAAAAACTTTTATATAGCAATTCTTCCATCATAGACGGCAAACCTAATAGTGTAGTACCAGAAAATATCAATCTCCGGGAGGGAACTCCAAATCCAGAGACAACGACCAACTTGAGTGTGGAGAAGGCACAGGGCCCACTATATGCGTCCCTTCCTTTAGTCGACAAACTGACCTCTCGCTTGATACATGTGATAAGAAATACAGGCTGTACTGTGAAGATTGCAAGGAGCACTCTAAAAACCATAGGCAAACTATTCTTCATACACTTGAAAGACCGCACTCCGCTCTTGAAGAGGTCCAATGTCATCTATAAAATCCCTTGTGGGGGCTGCAACGGCGTCTACATTGGGCATACTTGTAGGACTCTACAAGCTCGAATTAGTTCGCATAAAAGTGACGTGAGATTACATCCGGAAAGATGTGCTTTGGCCCGACATGCGAGTGAGCAAGATCATACTCCGAATTATGCAATGGCATCTATTGTTGACGCGGAAAAGAATTACCACAAGAGACTGTATTTGGAGATGGTTGCCATTCAGAAGGAACCTTTGACAATCAATAAAAAAAAACAGATTTGAATAATTTAAGCTCAATTTATATTCATTTATTAGACTTAGATAAAAAATCCTCAAATTGATCAATTTCTTGTAAATTTAATAATTTTATAGTCTTTCAGTTTTCGTTCTCCACTTCTGAATTCGCATAATTGATCAATCATTTAATACACTTTGTTCTTGTTTAATTCAAAATGTTTAATGATTGTTGTAGAATGACATGGTTTCATAATTTGCATATTTTCTTGATTCTTGAAAGTACAAACGTTTGACATTCTCTGTCTATTACATTTTGAGAACCTATACAAGACCGCTCCTGGGCCGTTTCATGCCTTAGAATGAAATGAATTTTACATGATTTGTTGTTGTTTTTAAACTGGCAATTTTCTCAATTTTGTACCTGATGATGTTTTATATGAGTTTTATTGTGCACTTTGTCGATGTGTCTTGTGTTCTTTGAGTTCATGACTTCGGTTTTTCATCACATACTAACTTTTGGATAATTAACCTCAACTTTCTGTAAGTTGCCATTCTTATGGTTTCCAAGTGATTATTTTTGTTTATATGATTTAGTTTCATTGATGTTTGTTCGTTGTAGAGGCCTGAAGATGGAAGCAATATATATTTCTGAAAGCTTGCCATGAAAAAAGAGTATTCCTTTATTCCAAGACTACTAACCCGTTATCAATAAATATATATATATATATATATATATATATATATATATATATATATATATATATATATATATATATATATATATATATATATATATATATATATATATATATATATATATATCGTATTTGGGCCGGATTTATCCAGTTCTTCGCTTGATATGGTCTTTCCAATGAGCTGGTAGACGTCCTCTACTTCTGTGGGCTTCATCTCTGGGACGCCACTCCAAAGACGCTTTGTCCATCTACCGTCCGTGGTTCTTGCTAGATGACCGGCTCAGTTCCACTTTAAATTAGCAACTCTCTCGAGAGCATCCTGGACTCTAGTTCGTTGGCGTTGGATATGGTTGGGAATTCTGTCCCGTAGTGTTATGCCTAGCATAGCTCTTTCCATCTTACGCTGAGCAACACATATTTCATTAGCTGATTTCTTTGTTAGGGTCAGGTTTTCTGCACCGTACGTCAAAACTGGTGAAACGCATTGATTGTATACTTTACTTTTCAAACAAATCGGTATCTCTGATTTGAACAGATCTCTCAGTTTTCCAAATGCACCCATGTCAGCCTTATTCGCCTTCCTATTTCTGTTCTTTGGTTGTCCCTGCCTATAGTTATCTCATGCCCCAGATATTTGAAAGACGTTACTTGTTCATTAATTTCACCCTCGATGGAAACTGGTTGGCTTGGTACTTAGTTGGTCATCATCTTAGTTTTCGACATATTTATCTTCAATCCGAGTTTACTGGATTCCTTAGACAACTGCAAGAGCATCTCTTTTGCATCATCTAATCTGTTTGCTATAATGACGATGTCGTCGGCAAAACGAAGATGACTTAATCGCTCACCATCCTCATTTACTCCCCTCTGATCCCATTCCAATTGCTTGAACATATATTGCAATAGGTTTCTGAACAACTTAGTGAAAATAGTATCACCCTGTCTTACACCACGTCCGATCCTGAATTTTTCTGTAGAATTGTGAAGGCACACTTGTGAAGTGGCATGCTCATATATATATTTAAGGATGGCAGTGTATCTATGATCTATTCTACAGTCAGCCAACGCTTTAAGCATAATCGCCTGTATCACGGTATCGAAGGCTTTCTCGTAATCCACGAATATGAGAACCAGAGGCAAGTTGTATTCTATGCTCTTTTCAATCAAAGCCTTGAGAATTTGGAGATGATTATTAACACCAAATGTTGCCCTAAATCCGGCCTGCTCTCGAGGTTGGTAGGTGTCCAGTTTGTTTGTGAGGCGTTGTTGTTATTATTTTGGTGAAGAGTTTGTATAAGTGCGATAGAAGGCTTATAGGTCTATAGTTCGAGAGATTTGTGGGGTCTCCTTTCTTGTACATAATTATTATTATAGCATTATGCCAAGACTCTGATACTTTTGCTTCAGCTAAATATTTATTGAAAAGTTTTGTTATTTCACGAATCAGATTTCCACCGCCTATCTTCAAAGCCTCCGCAACTACTCCACCTTCCCCTGGAGCTTTGTTGTTTTTCATATCTGATAGTGCCTTTCAGACCTCATCAGCTGTTATTTCTGAGAGGTCCTCCGAACCCTGATTCATAACATGAGGTATGCGATTGTCTTCCTCGTTCTCGCGATTCAGGCTTCGATACAAATTGGAGTAAAAGTCCTCGACAACCTTCACTATTTCGGCTCTATTTGTTATAATTAAACCATATGGATCCTTTAGTTTGTGAATGTTACGTTTTCCCAATGAAGTCGTCCGTCGTAGTACCTTCATGCTTTTATTTTGTTCTATAGTTTGAACTGCCAAGCTTTCATTGTGCTGTCGAGAGTCCTTCCTAAGTTTGCGAGATATTTCGTGGTTAAGTTCTTTCTTGTCTGCTGTGTCCTTGCTTAATAGTTCTCTTCTGGTCTTCATCATGCGTTTCGTTGTCTCACTGATTCTTTCCTGTTTCCTGTTCAAAGTGCTACAATGTTTGTCCATAGCTAGTTTCATTGATGTTGTAATGTTGTCGTTGTGCTGATCGATATTCATGTTTTCATTGCACAAAAGCTTCTCACTCAAAGTTTCACGAAATGCCGCTTCATCAGATACCTGTGCCCATTTGTTATTTTTAACCCCTCCTGTCATTACGAGTTTGTTCCTTTCACGTTTTAAATTGATCATACATTTAGCCCGCACCATTCTGTGGTCACTTCCAGTTGAAAATTTGTTAAGAACAGAAACATCCTTAATAACTTCCTTTTTGTCAGCTATAATGAAGTCAATTTCATTTTTGGTGTTATCATCTGGGCTCGACCATGTCCATCTTCTCTGCGAAGGTTTTTGGAAAAACGAATTCATCGCACATAAGCGGTTTTCTAATAGAAAGTCTAAGAGCATGGTTCTTCTCTCATTCCGTTCCCCAATTCCATGGCACCCTTAGGATGCTTCGGTGTCATTTTCTTTCATACCGAGCTTAGCATTGAAATCTCCAACCACAAAATTGTAATAGGCTGGAGTCCTCTTCATAGTGAGGCGAATATCTTCGTACACCTCTTCAACCAGCTCATCTGCATGATCACTGGTAGGCGCGTATACTTTAATTATCTCCATGTTGTACCTTTCTTTCAGCATCAGGATGACAAAGCATACTCTAGTACTCAGGCTTTCGATTTTCACAACATTCTTCACCATACGTTTATTAATAATGAAGCCGACTCCACCGAGACATATATTATCTTCGCCCTTCCAATAAAGTAGATTTCCGGACCTTGAAGTGATCAAACTCTCGCCCTTTCTTCTCACTTCACAAAGGCCCACAACGTCCCAGTGAATGCGATCCAATTCTTCTTCCAGCTCATCGATTTTACAATCTGCTAGTAATGTTCTTGCGTTATAAGTGGCAATATATAAGGTTCGTCTTTTATGGTAGCCTGGTCCAACTCGGTGATTCTTAGCACCCTCTGGTCTCCTACTTTTCCGACAGCTACCGTTGTCGGGGTAAGGAAACCCGCCGAGGACTTAGGGCCCTGTTTGAGTTTTGTGTTTCATAGTTGAGGAGTTTTGGCCGATACCTATCACGCTGGCCACTGCGGGTTGATAGGGGGATATATATATATATATATATATATATATATATATATATATATATATATATATGGATTAAATAAGTGGCTTACAATTATCTATAGAGCATCCATTCGGAAATAAAATGGATCTCTGATTGATTGTATTTTTGGGCATGTGAGAATGATAATGAGAATATTAGCTTTGGAACTTCGACAAACTCCTGGGAAAATGAATACTGCAGTAATGAAACATTTTATGAGGAAAAAGAGCAAATTTCAACTTATTTATCGTTTTAATGCCTGTATCATTTACAGCGAAATTACAACGCGATGTTTTTACAAAAGAATTGAACGACGATATCCCAAGAAATTTAAGATTTTTTCTGAAAAACAGAGGAACCTGAAAAAATATACATAGTGAGTATAGATTTTATTATTCTTGTCCGAAATAATCATCGACAAGTAAAGAATTACCCAATTTTCAATTGCTTATTTCAAAACTGTGAAATATTTTCAACAAGAAAACAATTCACTATCACCAAAACACTGTTTGTTTACATTACTGATTGTAGACAATCGTTCAACCAACCAGCGCTCGAATGGAGTTTCTCGGCATGTCCGAAAAACAATGCGTTTTGGTATTTTCCAAAATAAAAAAGATGAAAGTCGATACAATTTGAAAAATTAGAGAATTCGGCTAAAGATTTCCTTCCTTCGAGAGAAAAAATTGAAGGAGTTATTTTATTTCGGGAATTTGAAACGTTTGTTTGTTTGCTATTCCTTTAACGTGCTCTATTTCCACCTTTTGGCCAATGACACGCCGTGGAATTCTGTCACCTCACTAACACGGGAGTTTTTCCGAATCCCTCTGCAAATTATATAAATTTTTATAATATTTTAAATCTGTCACATATCATCGAGAAATTAAGAATTCGTCTGAAGAAGCTACGGTGTAGTGAAACGCGTTACGAATCGCAACTATTAAGTAAAATTCCTTAAAACACAGTACTTGTTTTTTATTATTGATAATGGAATTTTACCAAGTAAAAGCCTCCCAAATTCAAATGAATATTTTAACCCGCCCTCAATGCATTCAGAAATTATGTAACAAATGTCTCATGAAAATTCGAAAATAATTACCTGTAGGACAAAACTGTAATATTCTTCGTCTTATGTCGGTCTTCCCGGAAAGGAACTGTCTACGTCTTCCATCGTTCTGAACTCACGTTAAGTACGATTGAATAACATTAATTCTAATTCTGATTTTCGTGAGTTAAACGAAAAAAAAATTGACTTCTCACTGAACTCTGTTCACTGGTATTCTCGGATTATCGAAAAAAATACGGATTTCTCTGGGATCGAAGTCAACTGGGTTGAACCACTTCGAGCATCCGAGGCCAAAACGAAGACCAGTTGATTAGACAACATTAAGTCTTAGACGTACACCGACCATAGTTCTTCCTGGTAATGAGAACGGGGTGTTGACACATCCCAACTTATTCGCTTCTGTTCGTTGTTGAGTAGGTTGATTCACTTCGAGCCAAAGAAGAGCAAAATGTACCAAAAGAAGTCAACCACCAATTCCCATGAATAAAATGATGGTCGCGCAAGTGAGTTGGAACATTTCGAGCACTCCGAGTTGTATTTGCAGGGTTTAAGCGGGTCGTCTTCTCCTCTCAGGGACCAGTTGGGTGAACTACATCAAGCCCCAAGGACGAACCGAAATATTCACAATCGAACCGTCAGCATTTACTGAGTCAATTCACTTAGATTCATAAACTGACTAGTCTTACGACGCGACCACGGGGTTTATATATGCGTGGTCCTGAAGTCCTCACTCCCTTCAATTCTTCTTAATTACGTGTTTTATATGGCGAATCATACTTCCGAGTAACCACATTTGAGTATGACCAATGAAAGAAAACTCCCTACTCTAGCAGCTCAACTTTCGTTAACTTCATCAATTTCTGGGCGTGAAAGTGTAGTTAAATTGAGTGACCGTAGGAACTTTGAACCGAGTTCGATTATATACCAAAGGAGGATTTCTTTTTTAATTCAATTTAGAAAATCTGGTTTTGGAACAGGTTGAAAGTGTCCATTTCACAGGAAGGAAGTAGGTTCCGACGCGGCATTCTATGATCTTGGGAAAAGTCATCGTTTTAGTTTTCTTTCCGCTGTTGCTCGAAAAGGGCCAACTATGGGCGGGATTTCTCCAGAACGGTTAGTATTATCGAAATGACAATGTTATATGGAACCAGTAGAGTTCTCGTCTTGTTTGTTCATATGAAAGACAGCGGCTTGATTCTCTGCCGTTCAGGAAATCTCATCCTCTGTCAATACGTTCCAAGGTTGGATGGGAAAGAAGGAGCTTTTACCCAAATCCTCCTCATAGATGCGTTTTTTTCGAAATTTTCGACCACCAGATAGAAGAAGCTGTCTGTGGTTGGAAAGATCGAAAATTGTTTGAGGCGGACTATTTCTTGAATTGAACGCCCTCGCCCATAAAAAAAAATCGCGAGTTTCAACCCACTGAATTCTCCCATTTGACTTCGCTCTTTCTTTGCGGTATAGCTGAACTAAAGATGCTCCGTACAATGACCTCATTGGTAAGATAGAGCGTCGATTAAAATTACTTCAATTTTAGAAATGTCATATTATAAAACCATCATCCAATACCTCTCCACTTCATTTTATTGAATTGCATTTTTGTGCTATTCTCCTGCAGTCGGACTTATTCAAAAGTATACCACTTGTTTCTTATCAAAAAGTATTCCATGGTGATCAATTGTTCGAGTTAATGACAGCCGAGCTCATCGAAACAAAGTATTTTTCCCTGGATACGTTGAAGTTTTCGTATTAGACAAGACTTCTACATATATTACATTTTCCAGTCTCAATCTGTTGGTGGAACAGAATGTTCCTTCACGTACATATTTCAGAATTTTATCGTATTTATTCACCTGAATTTTGCAGACACATTCAAAGCTAGATACAGTTTGTTGAAGATGCGACTAGCAGCATTAAGATGGTCACATCTACTTTCGTATTAAAGTTTTATGTATAACTCCTACTAGGTGTTTCGTGTATCAAGCGTAAAGCATATATCGTTCAATAAAAGATGCACG
The DNA here is from genome assembly GCA_013387265.2 of Cryptolaemus montrouzieri. Classification (NCBI taxonomy): domain Eukaryota; kingdom Metazoa; phylum Arthropoda; class Insecta; order Coleoptera; family Coccinellidae; genus Cryptolaemus; species Cryptolaemus montrouzieri. The sequence goes on along the minus strand of JABFTP020000144.1, from coordinate 133,856,651 downwards.
TCGATTGCTTGAAACTAATTCAAGCGTAATAATTGACCTTTTCGACAGAATGAAATTCAGAATATTCTTTTTCAACATGTTGAATCGTAACTTCAAGGCGTGTTTTAGTTATAGACTCAAATGAAATCATTTTCGTAACATCAAGTTGACCTTGTAGTCTAAGATGTTTACAAGTATATACAGTGTGTTCCAACGAGAATTTGACCCCCCCTATAACTCCGAAATGAGTAACATTAGCGAAAAGCACCAAGACATGTCGATTTTTGTTTCGAGGGGAGCATTTTCGAAATAATTCGAAACTTGTCAGATCAACCCCCCCCCAGCAACCCTAATTTCGAAATTCATCATAGGGAATAAGGGTCGAGTGGCACCTTACTGTAAAGGTCTGTCAATTCTCCATTCTGATTTGTCATTTTAGAATTTTAAATTAACATACAGGGTGTCCCAACCGAGGGTAAAGTTGAATTCCTGCAAATCCCAAATACTAAATGAAATCGATTTATTTTGGCATAATGCAAGCGCAGGTTTATGCTCGGTCTAGAAAACGACCTACACTTGTGAATTTGGAGTTGGTGCAATCAACCCCTATTTCCAGCATCCCCAACTCAAAAATCATTCGATCGAAAATAGGTCAAGTGGCACCTCGTTGGAAAGGTATTTCAATTTTCTCTTCGAATTTGGTATTTTCGAAATTCAGAATCAGCATACAGGGTGTCCCGGAGCAGAAACACTGAAACCCAAATAACTTTTTGAAACTGGTTCATTTCGGTATAATACGAGAACATGTTTATGTTTGATTCGAGAATAAGACTCTCTTGCGTGAATATGGAATTTTGCAATCAATCTCTTCCATTCAGCATCCTCAACTCAAAAATCATACAAGTGATTACAGGTTGAGTGGCAAAGTTCCAGAAAGATTTTTCTATTTTCTGAATCACTGAGGCATTGGTTTCAGTTTGGCAATCGAGGTTTTCTGGCGTGAGGATCAGGATGAGGGATGATGGAGAAACTGATTGGATGCTCATCTAAACAGGAAAACGAGATTTATTGAACTTGTATTCAATTGAAAACAAAAACTAACTTGATTATTACAACAATTGTTCAAAATGACCTCCGCCCACCTCCATACAGTTATACAGACGATTTTCGAACTCTCTTCTCACATTAGCGAAAACTTCAGGAGTCAAAAGTCGGCATTCTGTGATAATCCTCATCCGCAACTCCTCCAGGTTTTCTGGTCTTGTGGCATAAACTTTAGATTTTAGATGGCCCCACAAAAAAAATCTAGGGGTTTCAAATCTGGTGACCTGGCTGGCCACTCAACAGGTCCTCTTCTACCAATCCACCTTCCAAGGAAATTTTCGTCTAAATATTGGCGCACCTGAGCATCATAATGCGGAGGAGCACCGTCTTGTTGAAAACGCATTTCGTCCTCAGAAAGAGTTGGATCGTTCTGTAAAATTTCTGTCAATCTAGGATGTATGTGTTCCTCTAACAACTGTAGGTAGCCATTTCCATTCAGATTACCCTCAATAAAGAAAGGCCCAACTAGATGATTGCCAAAATTCCTGCCCAAACGTTCAACTTCTGAGGCCTTTGCGTGTGGGCCTCTCTAAACCAATGAGGATTCTGTGTGTCCCAATATCGACAATTATATCTATTCACTTCACCACTGAGCATAAAGGTGCTTTCATCAGAAAAACAGATGTTATTCAGAAAATTTGGATTAGCGTTTAGGTTTTCACTTAGATTTTCACAAAACTGTAAACGACGATCTGGATCATCTTCGTTTATTTCATGCACTAATTTTACCTTGTAGGGTGAAATTTGTGATGTTTCACGATTCTATGGACAGTTGTAGCTGATACACCAGTCAGACGAGAAAGTTTTCTGATCGAAGTAGTATTCTCCATTTGTAGATGACCCACTACTGCCACTTCCGTTGCCTCATTTCTGACAGGACATGCCACTTCATGTTTTTTGTTTGCCACCGAACCTGTAGCTAGGAATTTGTCAACCAAATATTTAACGTACTGGTGACTGACTCCCCTTTCTCTTTCAGGATGGTTCCTATCGAATATCCTTGCCGTTTCTTTGGCACAACTGTTATTTCGAAAATACGTGGATAAAATTTCGACCCTTTCCTCAGTGGAATAAACCATTTTCAGATTAATTTCAACTGACGAACAACAACAATAATGAGGAACTGATCTGAATAATAATAATATTTCATTGCAAAATGAGAAATAACAGATGACTGCACGCCAGATGGAAATGAAAAAATGTGAACATTTTCAATGCAGAAATCAGCTTTATTTCTTCGTAATTGATGCTCAACACATCGTACCCCAATACTTTTAACAGTTTCGAATTAATTTTAGTTGATAATTTCAAATGACGATATTGAATTTTTCGAAAGCGATATCCTGTATGGAGAGCCGAACTGAATGAAATGCTTTAATCATTCTGGAATTCAAAAACCTTTCTGAAGATATGCCACTTGAATTATTTGTATGATTTTCAAGTTGGGGATGCTGAATGGAAGGGGTTGATTGCAAAATTCTATAACCACACAAGAAAGTCCTATTCTCGTATCAAACATGTTCTCGTATACCGAAATGAACCAGTTTCAAAAGTTATTTGGATTTTCAATGTTCCTGCTTCAGGACACCCTGTATGATGATTCTGAATTTCGAAAATACCAAATTCGAAGAAAAATTGCAGTACCTTTCCAACGAGGTGCCACTTGACCTATTATCGATCGAATGATTTTGAGTTGGGGATGCTGGAAATAGGGTTGATTGCACCAACTCCAAATTCACAAGTGTAGGTCGTTTTTCTAGACCGAGCATAAACCTGCGCTTGCATTATGCCAAAATAAATCTATTTCATTTAGTATTTGGGATTTCCAGGAATTCAACTTCACCCTTGGTTGGGACACCCTGTATGTTAATTTAAAATTCTAAAATGACAAATCAAGGTGGAGAATTGACAGACCTTTTCAGTAAGGTGCCACTCGACCCTTATTCCCTATGATGAATTTCAAAGTTAGGGTTGCTGGGGTAGGGGTTGATCTGAGAAGTTTCGAATTATTTCGAAAAATGCTCCCCTCGAAACAAAAAATCGACGTGTCTTGGTGTTTTTCGCTAATGTTACTCATTTCGGAGTTATAGGGGGTCAAATTTTCGTTGGAACACATTGTATAATATTGTTCTTCAGCTACTCAAATTTGTTCAAAGTAATTATTTTACAAAGTAACCGTATGTCATTCGTAATATATGGATATTATATATACGAGAGTTTGCATTATTTCATCTCTAGCATTTAAAGAAAAATTCAATTAGAGTAATAATGAATTTTTAAATTTAGAATGCTTCTTAATTTTCAGCTATCTTATCCGCCTGTTCACTTTTTTGTTCTGTGGTCCATTCGAAGAACCAATACCAGTAATTCCCTGGTGTTCACATCAAACGGCTATGTTACTATACTACACAAGTTATAGCTTATTTTTCCTGATGTATACAATTTAAGAATCAACAAAAGCGATGTCTATGTGAAGTCATCCATTGGAAAGGAAAGGTATGTTGATTCATTATTTTTAAGTCATTCTACTAAGTTATTGCTTCATAAACAGCTATACAGGGTGTCTCTTAAACAAGCGTTTCAATTAAACAATTATTGTATCGCACTTTCGGATTTTGTTTCTAAAATACATATTATTAATTTGTTATTTAGTTGAACCAATAATTTTCATTATCTTTTCACAAATTTAAAACAGGTTAGTAGATTCTAAGTGAATCACAATCACACAAGTTTTTCTAACTTACGCCAACCTGTTCACTAGACGCTCTACCATATCAAATGAGAATTGCGATGTAGTTCAAACATAATGGTGTGGATTTTTGTTCGAATACTCGTGAAGTTTTAGATTAGTCAGGGTGGACCTCACCCATGGCCTGCGAAGTCAGCAAATTCATATTCTCATATTATTTCCTATGAGACTATCTCAGTTTCAGTTTGTGTTACTTTAATGCCAAATATTGATGATTCGATAAAATTAATAACTGCAGGGTGGGATCAAATAAATGTTAACCCAATAATTATTGAAGCAGTTTAGCAATGAAGAATGAATTCATATATCTAACCAAGAGGCATCTAAATAGTTTTTATAACTGCATTCACGAGTATGGAAAAGTTTGATGAAAAATATGTATCATCAAATGGCACCTTCATCGTCATAGTTTTTAATAAGCGTCAAAATCCAACAATGAATTATTCGAAAAATTAGTATTATTATATTATTATATTAGTATTGTGCATCGATTTAAAACGAGTGCATTCCTCGGCAATAAACTGATCTATCAATTATAAGGAAATGGAACATCCTTTTTATGTGAAAATTCTCGAAGTATTAAATTCTGAGAAAATGTAGTGAAATTAGTTCTATTTGAAGCAAAATGAGGTTCGTTTCCATAACTCCGTCAGTATGGTACGTTCCTGATAATTTTTTCATATTGCATTTCTTTAATCAGTGTAATGAACTCCTTTAATCAAGTAAAATAAATTTCGCCATAGCTGTGTCCGCCCATGATGATTAAATGTGTGTGTTCACTCGCTTCTAGAGCACCAAATTGTAACTCATCTAAAGATGATGGACTGAACCGAGTTCCAGAGCACACTAGCCATAGGAGATAACAAATTGTCATAGAGACGTATACTGAACAGAATCTTAGTCTTATCAGTGTCGGAAAAAAAAGCCGTCTTCATGGTACTTTGTTTGACAGGCATAGCATTCATACAAAGCATATTACGGAAAATATTCATATGAACTTATCTTCATAAAAATATATGAGAAATCACTTCATGTACTTTCGCCTCATTTTTAGGGACCATTCAATAAATGTTCCTCTAACAAAAACGAAATTAGTTCTTGCTATAATATCATCTTTTTTATCATCAGTGACGTTCTTAAGTGAGAAATGATCAAAAAATGGTATTTCTATCGTATCTCTCAACAAGTCCGTGAAGATACTCAACTTATCTGTTCAATATTTCAGCAGAGAATATTCTGTCCGCGCGTGTAATAATACATGTCTACACGTATCTATGCTGAGCTATTTATGGGCATATTCTGAAGACGACTTTTTATTGTTCAGTGAAGTTGAGAGAATATTCAGTTATTTCTGGTTTGACACGTTTAATATCTGAAGATATAAACGAACGTTCGTACAATGACTTCGTTAACCAATTTGCCCACAATCTTGCTTGGAAGATTCTAGCATTTTGTCAATTTTACTCGACTTTGTACATGAACGAGTGGATGGATTAAATTACGTTCTACTGCAACAAACTTTGTATTCTTTTATTGATCATATCTGAGAAATAATCAACTAAGGAAAACACAAAATCATAAAAGATTGAAATTTAACATTCGCGATATTATAGGCAATTTTATATTTATTCATGAATAAAGAAATGGTAATGAGCGCAGCTTAACATGTTAACTATGGAATCTTCCATCAAGGTTATGATTTCTATTCTATCATCAGGAAAAATATTATGGAGATAATTTTTCGTCAGAACACCCCGTCAAATACTGGCTTCGAAAGTTTCGTCGTTGCCTCGACGAAGAAGACTAGATGGGTCTGAAAAGTTATGGCGTCGGTTTACAGGGATGGTCATAGCCTACTTTTTGTGGAGTACCTCTAAAGTTGAAAAACCATCAAGGGTGCGTGTTTTAGTTGACTATTGGAGCGATTGAAGGCCGAAATAACTGCAAAGTGGCTTCACATGTATCGAAAAAATAAGTTGTTTGTGCAAGCCAATGCACCCATGTCAATTCCTCTAAATCACACATATACAAAGCTAGATACAGTCTGTCAACGGTACGACTATCAGCAATAAGATAGTCACATCTACTTTCGTATGGAAGTTCTATGCATAACTCCTATTAGGTGTTTAGTGTATAAAGCGTAAAGCATATATCGTTCAATAAAAAAAGTGCGTCAATTGCTTGAAACCAACGCAAGCGTAATAATTGACCTTTTCGACATTATGAAATTCAGACTATTATTTTTCAACTTGTTGTATAATAACTTCAACCACCTGTTTTAGTTAAAGACTCAAATAAAATCTTTTCGTAACATTGAGTTCACCTTGTAGTCCAAGATGTTTACAAGTATATATAATATTTTTCTTCAGCTTCTCAAATTTGTTTAAGGTAATTATTTTACAAAGTAACAGTATGTTATTTGTAATATATGGATATTATATATACGAGAGTTTGAATTATTTCATCTCTAGCATTTGAAGAGGAATTCAATCTAAGTAATAATGAATTTTTTTAATTGAGAATGCATCTTAATTTTCAGGTATCTCATCCGCCTGTCCAAATTTTCGTCCTTTGGTGTATTTGAAGAACCAATACCAGAATTCTCTGGTGTTCACAACAAACGGCTATGTTACTCTACTACACAAGTTATAGCTTATTTTTCCTGATGTATACAATTTGAGAATCAACAAAAGCGATGTCTATGTGAAGTCATCAATTGAAAGGTGAAGGTAAATTGATTCATTATTGTCAAGTTATTCCACTGAGTTATTGCTTCATAAACATTTATACAGAGTATGTCTTAAACATGCGTTTCAATAAAACGCTTATAGTATCGCATTTTCTCATTTTGTTTCTAAAATACATATTATTATTGTGTCATTCAGTTGAACCAATACTCTTTTCACAAATTTAAAACAGGTTAGTAAATTTTAAACGAATCACAATTTGAAGGCCCAGATGACATGAAATTTATGTATGGAGCTACGCGTTAATACATTGAACTAGTTCTCATCCGTAATGTTCTCGATCGAAGAATATATGGGTGTATTCGTTGACGTCTTCATGAAATCACGATCACGATTTGCCTATTTCAATGCACTGCTGGATGTAGGCTTTTCCCATATTGAACCATTTCTTTCTGCTAATAGCTTCACTCATCCAAAGAAGACCCGCTGATTTTTTAATATCGTCTCTCCACCTTGTGTTTGACCTGTAGATACTCCTATGCCCCACTCTTAGCCTCCATTCCATGAGCCTCTTGGTACACCGATTGTCATTTCTTCGAGCTACGTGACCTACCCATAACCACTTTAGTTGAGCTGCCCTCTTCATGACATCTGTCAGTTGTTGGTTTGTTGTCTTAGCTATTTATATGCATATTCTGAAGACGACTTTTTATTGTTCAGTGAAGTTGGGAGTATATTCAGATATTTCTGGTTGGACGAGTTTAATATCTGAAGATATAAACGAACATTCGTACAATGAATTCGTTAACCATTTTGCCCACAATCTTGCTTCGAACTTTCTAGGATTTTGTCAATTTCACTCGACTTTGAACATGAACGAATGGATGCATTGAATTACATTCTGCTGCAACAAACTTCGGATATTTTAATTGATCATATAAAAGAAATTATCTCATAAGGAAGACCCAAAATCATAAATGATTTAAGTTTAACATTCACGGTATTATATTTGAATTCGGGAGGCTTTCACTTGGTAAAATTCCATTATCAATAATAAAAATAAGTGATGTGTTTTCAGAAATTTACTTAATAATTGTGATTTGTAATGCATTTCACTACACCGTAGTTTCTTTAGACGAATAAATGTACAGAAAATAAAAATGAGAATATAAATGCAAAAGTTCTTAAGTAATTAAATAATTGGGTTGCTCCTTCTTAAGAGGTTATTGATGACAGGTAAATCCAATGAAATTAGGGAATCTCAGAAGAGATTCAATAGAGGAGAAGGGCTTAAATCGACTTGTTCATTGATGACTCTACCTGAGTGTTTGTGTTTGTTGATTTCTTAAGTTTCCCAATACATTCAAATATTTATTATCTGTATGTAAAATTTCAAACTGTGGGTCGAAACAGTGATTATTTTCTAGAATATGATTCGCGTAATTTGAATCTGATTTTTATTTGAAAACTGCGTTTATGTTCCCATTTTCTAATATTGAAATTTCTATGTGTTCTACCTATGTAGAAATTATCACAGTCATTCTAAGTCATTTAAGAAATTTTACTTAATAATTGCGATTCGTAATGCGTTTCACTACACGTAGCTTCTTCAGACGAATGAATGAATGAATGATTAATTCGTCTGAAGAAGCTACAGTGAAGTGAAACGCGATACGAATCGCAATTATTAAGTAAAATTCCTAAAACACAGTACTCGTTTTTATTATTGATAATGGAATTTTACCAAGTAAAAGCCTCCCAAACTCAAACAATCTATAATCACCTGATTTACTGTTTTTATCTGATTTGGTTTTATTATTTCTTATGTATTTGTCTAAACTATTATTAGTTTGGAAAGCTATGTTGAAATGTTCGCTACTCAAGGATGATTTCAGTTTCTCACTTGTTATGCCAACGTAAGTTAAGGTGTTGAATTTTGTTTCAATTTGTCGGCATGGTAAACTTCATTCAATGCGATTCTACTTTACTTTTTCATTTGAAATATTATTTATTAGTTTGGGATTGTGACCATTACTTTTGTCTATTTTTCAATAAAATTTTATTCTTTGTTGAAATTCTCTGGTGTTAATCAACATAAAATGTCAGCATTCAACAGTTTTATTCATAGATTGATTAACATCCCGTTATCACCAGAGAATTTCAACAAAGTTTTAAAATACTTTAAACTAATGGTTACAATGCCAAACTAATGAATAATATTTTGAATAGAAACAAAGTTGAATCGCATTGAAAGAAATACCCTTTCGATAAATTGAAACGAAAATTCAACACCTTAACTTACGTTGGCATTACAAGAAGAAACTGAAATCATTCTTGATAACAATAATAATAAAGCCTTCCAAACTAATAATAGTTCAGGCAATACATAAAAAATATTGAAGCCAAATCAGATAAAAACAATAAATCAAGTGTTTATAGATTGAATTCCAATGACTGTGATAATTTCTTAATTGGTAGAACAGAGATATTTCAATATTAGAATATGGCAAAATAAACGCAGTTTTCAAAGAAAATTAGATTTGAGCGAAACATCTTTTAGAAAATAATCATTCTTTCGACCCACACTTTGAAATTTTGCATCCAGAGAATAAATATTGGAAGGTAGATCTTTGAGAAATTTTAGAAATTAATAAATACACTCAGGTAGACTCATCGATAGAACTTCTCAGGGACAGTGCTGGGATTGTTGTATTATCCATCAGAGTAGTACCCTCTTGCTCTCTCTCAAACTTTCCTCGTCTTATACTAACAACTGCGCATTTCTCGATAGCCAGCTCCATGCAGATTGACTCACTAAATGCTGACACTGTTTCGAGCTGTCTTTTAGTTGATCTGCGTTTCCAGTATAGAGCTTTAGGTCATCCATATATAGCTGGTGGGTGATACGAGTGTTAGTGTCTTATTTACGATATAAGAGTTTGGCGTGTTATTGAGTAAAGTACTGAGGATTTAGTGCCAGACAAAACCACAGAGGGCTCAGGTATCTCCCTTAAATATGCCCCGCCAGATTCTTATTTCCGGAGTAGTTATCTCGCCTCTTCCGTTGCAATTCTGAGAGATGTCTTCCAGGTGGTCATCAAATGTTTCAAGAGATTGATGATAGGCTTGGTTATTCTATAAATGTTCAGACCCTCAATCAGCCAGGAGTGTGGCATCGAATCGTAGGCTTTCATGTAGTCAATCCAAGCTGCAGATAAGTTTCTTAACTTCTTCTTAGCCTGCCTCGTTATTATATTGTCGATGACCAGCAGCTCCTTGCATTCTCTCGATCCATATCGACAGCCATTTTGCTCGTGGGCTAATGTGTGCTTCGCTCTGACGTAAGTATTTACATACAATGTTAGCGTGCCTGTGAGAATCTTGTAAAGGGACGGTAGGCAAGTGATAGGCCTGTATTTTTTGGATCTTGAGTTCCTGCTCTTTCGGAATCATATAGGTTTTGCCAAGGTGAAGTATTAGGTATTATTCAGGGTTCTGTAATGACTGCTGCAAAAATTTAGCCAACAAGGGATGGACCCTAGTGAAGTACTTCCACCAGTAGTTATGAACCTGGTCAGAATCAGGAGCCGCTCAGTTGTTAACTCCTTTCAGGACTCTGTCTATGTCTTCCCCAAGTATATTTATATCTTCCATTTGGTGTTGCGGGGTGCTAGATATTATTTCTCCAATCCACTCAGCCTTCCGGTCGTGTCATTTTAGTTCTGACCATATTCCCTTCAGAACTCATGCATAGCTTCTGGGTCTGGTCGGGATTCCACTTTGGTTGGATATTCGAGTTACCGGAAAAATTGTTCCTGGTTGCTATAGAATAATCTGTTGTTGCGATACCTTTTGGTTCTCTCATTATACCTGTGCATTCGATCACCTAATGCTCTTACTTTCTGTTTCAGGGTACCACAAACGACAGCGGCCTTTTCCTGGAAGTCTCTGCACTTAGGTGGTCCGCGGCATTCAGACGCAGCGTTTTGGCTTTCCTTATGATTTTTTGGAGGATTTGGCATATTCGGGTAAGAATGTATTACCTTTCTTTCTTACTCTCATGATTTTATTTTCCAGGCGCTTCTTCCACGGTGGGTCTATGGGAGCTTTAGGCTCATGTTTGGATGTTATTTCAATACCTCCAACTCACACACCGTGATGGGTCCAGAGTAAACCATGTCTACAATTTCAGAGAGGTTGGTGTCTTCTCTTAGTTTGCTCCCTATAATTGCATACACCTCTTCTACATTGCGAAGAACTGTCTTGGTGTACCACAGTCTTGGAATCTTTGGTCGGCCAACAGGGTTAATTCCTGTATATTTGAACTCATAACTCTCGAAGACATTTCTTATTTCCTCTGTTTTCTGATTCCCAGTCTGATAAGCGGACGTAGCATGTATTTCCTCTATTCTCGCTTGGCTCCTCCTAGTTTTCTTTGTGGGTGATGACTTGACAATGGTGGGATGTAAGATGTTCTTAATAACTGCCAGCTCTGCCTAGGGGACCTTCTGATTATTATTAATCTAGCGCACTCTGCTAGCCAGTGTCTCAACTTTCGCTTCACGACCCGTTAGGTCATGCCAGATTCTGACTATACTTCTGATTCGAATCGTTTACCAAACCCATTTCAGTAAAGTGTGCTCGCATTAGCACGACATTATCGTCATTGCTCCATCCTATGCGTCCGTCCCGCCGAGGAGCTGAAGCGGTGCGTTGCAAAGGTAAGCACCAGCCTTGGGCACCCTCCTCATTTTGAGAAGCAGATTCGGACCTTGCAGCTCCGTCTCGGAGAGGTGCGCTGCTCGGTCCACACGACTCTCCTACAGGCTCAGCATCTGGACGGGTCCGAAGGCAGTGAGCCCGAGTCTCTCAACCGCTCTGTGTTTGCTGTCTTGTAATAGAAGCTTTCGAATGGCTGCTAACCTAGGCAACGGAGGGTGGCTGGTCTCCCCGCAGTGGCGCCACTCACCGTAGATCCCAAGATCCTCCTGCGGGTTAAACATATATAAACACCTCTAAAAAGTCTAGGGAACTCTTCTGAATATAGTTATATCGTATCCAGAACGATCAATATAGATGATTTTTTTTTAAGAAATGAACACCTGCGTCAATTTCTCACCAAATTATGTAGAGTGCCGCAACAGTTTGCAGTTTTTATCATAAAAAACTAAAAATACAGCAGATGCAATTCTGCTTCAGAATCACTTCATGTATTCAGTCAGTCAGTTAGTTGGCACTTTGTTTCTGTTGTAAGCACAAATGAAAGATTCAAGTTTTGTGATTCGACCATGGAAATACGACATTTGACTAGAGAAGAGATGTTACGAGCCGTTGGCGTGCTCCATGGTTCTGGGGAGTAGCCCAAGTGTCTTAAACCGTTCATGGTCGCGTTTCAATGAAACAGGTAGCGTAGAAGACCGCCATACAGGTCGTTTCAGGATAACCACAGTCGGCCAAGACCGATTTTTGGTTTTACAAGCCAGAAGATTTCGTGATACAACAGCCTCTCGATTAGCTCAAGAGCTATCACGAGTTCATAATGTGTAATTTTCCGACAAAACTATGAGAAATCGACTGCACGAAGGTCAACTCCACTACAGACTTCCTTGAAGAGTTTCACAATTGACCCATGGAAATCGCGCTCGTTTAGCTAGGTGCCAAGAACACGTAAACTGGGATCAATAGAGGTGGGCCACAGTTCTCTTCAGTGATGAATCTAGATTTAGTTATTATCCCGATTTGGGAAGAATTCGAATATGAAGGGAACCTGGCAAGCAAAACCTTCTCCAGCATGCTCGAGAAGTTGTTAGACAGGGGCGGATCAGTGATGTTCTGGGAGGTATACGCCGTGGTGGAAGAACTGACCTCATTTTCATACAGAAGAACCTCACGGGAAATTCTTACGCAAATGAGATAGTTTTACCTGTAGTGGAACCGTATCTCCAAACAATGGGTCAAAATCCACTCTTCCAACAAGATAATGCCCCTCCTCATCGTGCAAAAGTTGTCTTGAACGTTATTGAAGAGAATGATATCGATCTTTTACCGTGACAATCGTGCTCCGCAGATCTGAGTTCCATCGAATGTGTGTGACAATTTAAAAGAAATCTCCTGCGTCAAAACGTCTCCCATCATGAACAGGAGCTTCGATTAGCAGTTCAGGGGGCTTGGAATGATTTAAGCCTAAATGTAATAAACAATTAAATATTGAGCATGCCGCGACGATGCAAAAGTGTTTTTTGTGATTTACCAAATTTCGTCATTTTCAAATTTCAATTTTTTTTTATAACAGGTGCTTTGATTCAAATTTTAAAGATATTGATAAGTGTTCCTAGACATTTTTGAGTTTTATATATATATATATATATATATATATATATATATATATATATATATATATATATATATCTTTGTACAAACTCTTTATCAAAAATAAATGGGTAATATAGATCCAATAACTGATGAATAAAGACAAATTTTTTCATCTTATCTAAAATGTGAACAGTGCTACCAAGATTTACCTGAAGAAGAGAGAGAGATCGTTGATACAAAAGTTTGTAATAAGTTCAATATTGATTGTATTTGTGATAATAAGGAAATTAGTTATTATATAAAGCATTTTGTACCTTGTTTTTGTATACCTTGTTTTAAGTATCATATACCTTTATTATCAATGAAGGAAGTTCAACTGAGGATTTATGAAGGTTATAAAATAGAATTTATATAATCATTTCTTTAATTTCAATATATAATCAAACATTTTTGAATTTTATTATTTTATAAATTCAAAAGTTTTCTGAAGATGGTTAATTCAACCATTTGTCAGGAACTTCATTACCCTTCAGTCGTGATACTATTTCAACTAAATAAATATCAGGATATTTAACTTTAGCGAGCTGTTGTTCATAAAAGCACCGTCGAATTTCATTTTTCTTATAATCCTTTAGGTAATATGTTGTTGGGTTTGTTGATTTTACTTTTCTAATTTGAAAGATTTCAGTAGATCAATTTATCATATATTTTTATCAAAAATACCTCTTGCTTTGGAAATTCTTACAAAATCTCCTATATTGAATTTATTCTTACTAGGAATGATTTTAAATTTAGTGTATGCATTGTTCAATATTTCTCTTTCATTTTTCATTAACCTGTGACGGTTTTACGGAAATCGTTTTATGTTCAGTATTACTATATTTATCAACACATTTTATCAGAATTTTCAACCAATTATAGTCTCCTTGATAGATGAATTCTTTCCACATTGAATTTTTAGTGTACGGTTAACTCGTTCTACAATAGCTACCTTTTTTTTCACTAAATGTGTTATAATAATAAAAAAACTAGACGCCGACCGCCCCAGAACTTGATGACTCACCTTCCTGGGGTGAAAGGTATAGCAAGGAATTCCAAAACAGCGGTTGAATGTTGGAGTAATATATTTGATGAGGACATTCTTGAATTGATGGTGAACTACACCAACCAATATATAAACTGAATCAAATCTCGATTTTCGAGAGAACGCGACATTCTCCCAACAGACATCACTGAAATGAAAGCATTCATTGGGCTCTTGTATTTAGCAGGTGCCTATAAAGCTAATCAGCAAAGCTTAGAAGAACTGTGGGGAAAGGAGGGAGATGGAATTGAAAAATTTCGTCTCGTCATGAATCTGAAGAGATTCAAAACATTGATGCGATGCATCAGATTTGATGACAGGGATTCAAGACAAGAACGCAAAAAATTAGACCGCTTAGCCCCGATTCGTTACTTTTTTGAAAAATTTGTTGAAAATTGTAAAAATAGCTACACTCCAGGGGAAAATTTAACAATAGACGAAATGCTACCAGGTTTTCGAGGAAGGTGCATTTTTCGTCAATACATTCCATCCAAGCCAACCAAATATGGCATTAAACTGTTTGCACTTGTGGATGCGAAAATGTATTATACACTAAATTTAGAAATATATGCTGGAAAGCAGCCCCCAGGCCCGTTTTGCGTGAGCAACAAGCCAAGTGATGTTGTCTTGAGAATGGCTGAGCCCGTAATCGGCAAAGGTCGCAACATTACTGCAGATAATTTTTACAGATTTTGATCTGATAGATGAACTAAAAAAAAGGTGCCATATGTCGAAACTGTCCGAAAAAATAAGCGCCAGTTGTCCCCGGCTTTTATAAATATAAAAGGAAGAAAACAGCATTCCAGTTCATTTGGTTTCAGTAATGATAAAGTCCTGGTATCCTATGTACCTCGAGAAAAAAAAATGTGATTCTCGTCTCATCCCTCCACGATGAGGCTGAAATTGATAACGAGTCAGGAGAAAAAATGAAACCTAAAATAATTTCATTTTATAACCAAACAAAGGGGGTTGTTGATACCGCGGACCAAATGTGCGCTACCTACAGTGTCAGCAGAAACACAAAACGCTGGCCAATGGTTTTATTTTTTGCAATGATGAATATTGCAGGGATCAACGCCCATGTAATTTACCTTGGTAATCAACTAGAACCTAAAAGCAGAAGACTATTTCTGAAGCAGTTGTCTCATGAATTGGTAATTCCCCATCTACAAAGAAGAAGTTCTTGCACAGCAGGCATCCCCTACAATCTGCAACTTCAGCTGAAAAGATTTGCCCCCATTGCCGAAAAAGAAATCACACAGTCTCCTTCGGCAGCCAAAAGACGCAGGTGTATCACTTGCACAACAGAGACAGGTCTGAGACGGCTGACAAATTACGAATGTCAAAAATGCCAAAAAGCCATCTGTATGAGTCATAAAGTGCTGCTCTGCCAACCATGCTTTTCTTCCTGCCGATGCTTGAGTTCTGTGGATATGGGGCTGTCTGATTCTGACTAAGTGTAAAATGTTAAAATCAATAAAATATTTTTGTAATTACTTATTTTTAGCTATGTATATTACATATCTTTTTATTACATATATTTTTAATTTTTTGTATAAATATTTTTACATATGCTTTTGACAATGTTAGAAATTATTTTATATACCTAAATATTGGTTAAAATGTTCCTTTCTCATTAAATATACTTTTTTTAAATCTTTTTCCCCGACATCCTCGATCCCAAATAAAGAGAAACAATACCTAATGGTCTGTGTAGGGCAATATTAATGCCTACATTAAATCCTGTGCCTACCAAGTACATTGCGCCCGAGGTCGAGTGGCTGGGAGGTGCGCCTGACGAAGGGTTAAATAATAACTCATATATACCAGGATTACCTTTAAATCGTTTATTTTGTATAACTGAATCATTTCAATCAATTTTCATTTCAGAATTACCAACAAATAATTTTTCAGTTCAATATCGTGTCTTACACCATATTTATGAACATATTCCTTACTTTGTTCATCAAATATTAATCCTTCTATATATTTTCGAGGTAATTTATCATATTGTTCGAGATAATCAATAAATGATTGCTCCGTAAGTTCTTTACGTGATTTATTCATTTCCTCTATCTCTTCATTAATTGAATAATCATTGTCCAGGATAAACTGCTTACTAGGATATATTTCATTGTCAACGTTCCTTCATCATTGAAATTCTCAATAAATTTATATTCCTCTTCTTTGTTGATGAAAGGTATATTCCCATTATCTGCAGTAATAAGTTTTGGTTTTTTCAAAAAGGTAGTTTCTTCATCTCTTCGAATTTCCTTTTTTCTGGTTGTTTAAGTTTTCTTCAATACCTCTCAAATGTTTAGTTATAGGTTGTAAAAATTCCTCTTGTTTTTGTTGTCCATGTTTTAAAATCTCTAACTTTTTCTCTATTTCATTACGTTTTGCAATGATTTGTCTTTTCATTAACACTTCACATTTTTCAATTTTTGAACTGTTTTACTTTTATTCGTTTTAATGAGACTTCGATGAGATTTGAAAAGATATTGAGTGAGATTAGGTATTCATTTGAAAAAATTTATCAAATCCTTTCTTCCGCCTTCTTTAAGTGTTATGTCTTCAAAAACTGAAATGAAATTATAGGATTCTTCCTAAGGTATAGAGCATATTTTTTAAATCGTTCAAAAGACATATCCATACCCACATGATCTTGATATATATGTTTAAGATTCAAATCATCTTGCTTAAATGATTTCAAACAATTTGCATTATCTCGAAGAAGATGTTCAATTATACTAGCATACGTTTGTGATAAGAAAAACCTATCTACTAGGTAATGACGTCCCGCGCTGAAGTATTCCTTAAAAATAGCTTGATTTTTAGACGGTACATCATCAAAAATAAAAATTGAATGCTTCATTTGGTGACATGATAATATATGTAATAGCGTCGACTAACTTCAGTGATATTTCCTTAATGGGAAGTAAAAGTTTCTTCAAATAAATATATTTTGGTTGATTTAATGATTTTGGGACAATATATAGATTCTTGAATTCGAATCCATTTCAATATTCAATAAGAGAGATCATTACATTAATTTTACCCCAATTTGATGGACCAACTATTGAACATCTGATTGATTCAGGAAATAACGGTCCATGCTTGGATTTTTTCTCATTGATTTAAAATCCTGGTTTTGTACTTCAAATTTTGATTCTGTGCAATCAGATTCATGCTTTAAATGTTTGGTTTACTTAGTTTAACTACTTATTACCATATAATTACAGAGCGAAAACAATATGTTTATTAATACAGGTGGTCGATTAATTAATAACTCAATAAATTCATTACCATTTGAACTACATATACCAGGTTATAAGTTTTGTAGACCAGGTACAAAATTACAAAAACGATTAGAACGTGGTGATAGTCCGAAAAAAAATTGGACTCTGCTTGTTTAGATTAAGACCTTGCTTACTCGAATTCAACCGATTCACAAAATCGACATGAAGCCGATAAGATTTTAATCGCGCTAGCTAAACAACGTTTCAAATCATCTGATGCAAAGTTTAGTGCAAAAATTAGCTGCGTTGAGTGTAGCAGGTATAATGAAGACAAAAGTGAAATTAGGTATGGGTTATAGAAAAAATTATGAATTCTCTATAGAGAAGTCAATTATGAAACGAATTAGACAAAATATGTGAAAATTTCGAATGATATGGATAATGCAATGGAAAATGAAAAGCCAACTATTAGTTCTAGAAAAAAGACCTGTCCTCCTCAACCATCTAAACAACAGCAGGAAAAAAGAAATATAAATGAAGATCCAGATAACACCGACAATTCTAATGAGGTGGTAAATGAAACGCCTAATATTAGTTTAAGAAAAACGATTTGTCCTATTCGACCATCTAAAATACAACAGCAGAAAAAGAAAGATAGAAGAAGATTCAGACAATGTTAATGAGGAAATTATGAAATGGAAAAACAAGCTTTATAAGGATAAAATGAAAAGAGTGAAAAGAAAATTATTTGATGATGGTACTATAGATGATTTAAAGAGAATAAAATGGACGATACTGACGATTAATTAATAAACCGAAGAGAAAAAGCTGCCTTCTGATGTATCTATGAATTCTAAAAAAAGAAAATAGACAATTTTCTTATTTAACAGATGTTGAAAATAATATGGATGTTTCCGATTCAAATCAAACTATAAAACATAAAATAAACTATGATGATGACTCAGATGATAAACTTCCTATTGATAAAAAGGTCGATTCTGAAATGTTTTTAGTTCCAATATTCATTATTGAATAAATTGTTTTAGAATAAGATATTCAGTTGATTCAAATTTCTTGATTAATGCAAGTAGCTCTAATTTATAAGAAAAAATGGTAGCAAGGAACAAAAATATTAAAAACCAAAACGTTCTCGTAAAGATGGAATGGTGAAATTACAAACAATTATGAATGCTATCAGGCGGAATATCAAGACATATAACCCGAAATCTATTAATGTAGCTGCTTCGTTAGCAAACAAAGTAGTTCATAAATATAAGAATAAAAAATTTCAACATCAACGTATTATTCCAATTCCTAAATCAGGAGGATTTTTACCGTTGTTACCAATTTTTGCTGCATTGAGTGCTCTTGGAGCTCTAACTGGAGGTGTAAGTAAAGTTGTACAAACAGTAAATCAAGCTAAAGATGCTAGACGACAATGTGAAGAAGCACAAAGACACAATGAAACAATGGAATCTATAGCTATTGGTAATGGTCTTTATTTAGCATCACATAAAAAAGGATTAGGCTTTTTTAACCAACCGAAAGGCTCAAAAGCATTGGATTTAAAATTACCAAATAGGGCATTAACTAATATTGATTTGAGAAAATATGCTCATAGAATGAAAATACCTTTTTTTCGAGGAGTTTTTATGAATGATACACTACCTACAAAAATATATAAGAAACATGAAAGAGGTATAATTAATCTACAAAGTTCAACTTTTAGAGGATTACACAGGGTTGCTTATAAAAAAATGGACCAAAAGTGTTCTATTTTGTTAGCTATGGAGATTTACCACCTACTAAGGAAGTTCAAAAGTATTTTCAATCAAATGGTCCTTCAACTATCTATTATATTTATAAAATTACCAAACTTTGAAAAATATAGTTATAATTGTGGACATTTATGTATTGATTTTTATTAAATACATTAAAATGATTTTCCATTCTTTAGTATTTATTGAGAAGTTGTATAATGAAGAAGGTTCAATATAGAAAATGTCATATACATTTCAGTTGAATCAAAAATCTTCTATTTTATCTGCTAATATATATCCTCCATTAGATTTAGATGAAGAAAAAATTTACGTTCTAGGATTAATAGATTTCGTAAGTTTTATGCAATTCTAATGTAGATTCAAGTAATAATGACTTTACATCAAATGAAAAACTACATTATGTATTGAAAAAATACTTTAAAATGTGAAAAAGAGCTAATAAAGCACACCAGAGAAGAGTATAGAAAAATTACTTGGTTTTAATCAAGAAAACTGGATGCTTTATAAAACATCAATCTGATCATCCTGTTGGTATAAGCAAACTTAATGTTTTAAATATAGATTGTAATTTAGTTATGAATTATTTCTCTAATAATGAAGTACAAAATCATATATTGCTTGCTTTTTATCCAAATGTTTTACTTGCTACAAAAATTATTGAAATTCCTACCAATGTAATTTATCTACCAATCAGTACACAGACATTAATGGAATTGTTTTAAAAGTAACAGATCAAGATGAAGAACTACTCAATAACAAAGAAGAACTCACAACTTTATAAGACTTCATTGAAATACCTTATCAATAATGGTTTTTCATAAAATATAAATTGTAGATATAAAAAATGAGGAAGTCAGAAGAGAGTTAGTTCTAAAGAAATTTTGAAAGTGTTAACGAGTAAAAACAAGAAATTTCTTCGCTTACTTGGAATTAAATTAATATAATTACGACGCCAATTGTTTCATTTTCTTGAAGATGATAACAAATTTGAAAGAAATAAGATTAAGCTTATTCTGTTATTGTAAGGTAATTTTCAATAAGACTGAAGAAAATGAGTTTACAGACTCTATGCAAAAATGAAAATGTTTTCAATGATAATTTTATTCTAAGTTATGAATATTATACATATCAACTATATCATCAACTTCATATTACAATTGTGATGAAATTTATATACCAATTAGTACATCAATGTATATTCACTAACTTCTCAGAGTTACCTATATATTGAAGGCAAATTGGTTAAACATGATAAAAACTATTAGTGATAGTTTGAAATTTTTTATAATGCATTAGCATTTTATTTGATGAAATTCGATACGTTATTGGATCTACTGTTATTGATAAGGTGAGAAATGTTGGAATTACTTCAACCTTAAAAGTTTAGTTTCATTCACTAATAATAAATGTACTAAATTGTAAAATGCTGATTGGAACTTAAACAATCATCCTTCTCTCTGTACAAATTATGGATATATCAGTGCTTGTATACCTCTTTATATGCTTCTTGGTTTTATGGAAGATTTAAAAAATAATTATTAATATTAATCAAGAATTGATTCTTATTCGAAGCAATACAGATTTAAATGCTGTATGCAATGTACCTGTAACAGCAGAAGATAATCCTAAGGTTATCATTGATAGAATTCTCTGGAAAGTTCCACATGTTATAGCATCAGATTTAGAAAAGTTACGATTATGGAAACAGAGTGATGCTATTAAAGATTTATCCTTAGCAGTTTAATCTTGGAAATTACATGAATTACCTACTGTATATCAAACAAACAAACATACATGGAATGTTAAAACTACCAGTCAAATGGAAAAACCTAGATTTATAATTCTTGCGTTGCAAACAAACAGGTAATGAACTGATTAGAGGAGTTAATCTATTTGATCATTGCAAATTGGGAAATATCAAAGCTTATTGAAATTCGGAGGTATTTCCGTATGGTGTTCTTCAACTAGATTTCAATAAAAAACATTGGTGTATTTTATATGAAATGTTTGCACAATTTCAGAAATCTTATTATTATAAAATGAAGCAGATACTTGTTTATCACCAACTAACTTCATAGAAAAAACACCTATTGTAGATATTGATTGCATTAGAGAAAGTAAAACGATTTAAAACAGTGCAAATGATATTCGATTGGAGTGCAGTCAAAGTTGTTTAAGAAGAAAAATGTTCATTATTGATTTCCTAGGGTTTCAATTCTGAAAAAGTGAATTTCTTATTCGTGAAATATGCATTTTAAATATTATAACACGTGATGTTCATCATAAAATAGTGAATTTACCTATATCACCACAATTAGTAGACGATACTCTCAAGAATCCAATTGAATGGACAACAAATAATTTACATTGTCTACATATCTACTAATGATGATGAACACAATAACTTAAATTTTTATGAATGATCGGATTATATCATAGAATCTATTGGAGCTAAAAATAATATAATATTGACTATAGGAGAGATTAAAAAAATTTTTTTCGATGTTTTCATATATATATATATATATATATATATATATATATATATATATATATATATATATATATATATATATATATATATATATTTGATATTTATATAAACCGCAATGAAACGAAAATATATACATATTTCACTCATGCAATTTATCTATAATTTCAAAACAAGAGTCATAACTACATAGTTGCAGACTTTTATTCAATAAACGTAATCTTCTTCGTTATAAATTACATTAAAAGATCAAGGATTAATCAATTCACCATAATTACAAAGTTGCAAAATTTATTCAATTAATTTTATCTAGTGTGCTATAAATTATATAAGGCAATATTAAAGGTCAATTATATCACCTATAAATTCATTCAATTAATATTATCTTAAGCGTTAAATAACATTAGTATGGCTGTACTAGCAGGCGGGCAGATCTACCTTGTATATCAAACGCCTATCCGGGCAGATCTACCTTGTATATTAAACGCCTAGGCGGGAGGATCTACCTTGTATATCAAACGCTTAGGCGGGCAGATCTATCTTGCACCCAAAACGCCAAGGCGGGCAGATCTACCTTGCAATTTAAACGCCTAGGCAGGCAGATATACCTCTCATCCCCAAACGCCTACGCGCCCCGTAATACCTCCCGCATAAACTCCCTGAACTATTTTACGCCTTCAAACGTCCAGAACTATCTTGCGTCCGAACATCCACACGAAGCAAACCACCTTGCACCCAGAACTACCTTGTTATAAACGCTCAAGCGCCCCACACTGTCTTGCGCCTAAAACTCGAACCCTTCGAACCACCCTGCGCCTCGATCGGTCAGACCCTCTGAACGTCCAGAGGCCTCGAACACCTAGTGCCCAAAACCAACCTTGCGCTTCGAACAACTGGGCACTCCGACTCTCCCGGCGTCAGAGTTCCTAGAATCCTCAAACGCCTAAGCTCCTTGAACGTTCCATCATCCGTCGTCTCGAATTACCTAGCAACTGAAAATGCTGTCGTCAACTTGGCGCCTAAAATGCTCAGGCGCCCTAAAAATACAGGCACGGTGGGTGCCTAGACGACCGAAAAAGTTCATTTGGCACTCAAAATAATATAATAATATTATGAATATATATATATATATATATATATATATATATATATATATATATATATATATATATATATATATATATATATATATATATATATATATATATATATATATATATATATATATATATATATATATATATATATATATATATATATATATATATATATATATATATATATATATATATATATATATATATTTCAATTTATATCTTCTATGTAATATAACATATCGCTCATAATGCATGATATAACATTTTCTTTGGACTTTCTTTGGTAAGCTTTGGTTCGTCGTCAGTCATTATTAATTCAATATAATATAATAATAGTTAATATATACACTCAGAGTAGGGTGTGTGTGTGTGATGGGTGCCTTTAGGAATTCTAATTTTATATACTACGCGAAGGCTTTCTTCAAAGGGCTTTTGAATTATACCCGTCTAAAATGTTGTGAGTTTCTTGGCACAATTTCAAACACTTTTACACGATCTTATTTGGGAACTCAATCGTGCAAAATGTCTTTAATAAGAAATGCTGAGATTTTTTTGTTATCTCTTTAAATAATTCTAAAGAAAAACTTTAAAATAGAATAGACCGACGCAACACATTATCATCTTTACAGTTCGTGGGCTATGAATTCATCGACAATAAGTTACTTATGCTGTACTATCTCTGTAATGGATGTAACTCGATCGGTAATTTCCGGATGGGATATACCTCAACCTGTATCGAGGATAGAAGTCTCTTTTATAACTGATTATTGATCGAATAGTATAAATATAAAGCGAAGGAAACTCCTCTAATCAGGGGAGTTCGGAATAACAATTTCATGTAACTTTATTCCAACTTACCTCGCGTTATAAACAATTTTACGCTCGTACCCAGGTTGCCCCTCAGGCAAACCCTCGATTTACTTTTGTTTTCTATTGAAAAACTTCAAACTAACCTGTCACGTGTTAATGTCGAAAATCACGTCGAAACTTCGAAAACGACCCGATAAGTTGTGGCCAAGCGTCATATTAACTGGTTGATGAAATCAAACCATTTCAAGAATTTGGTGTGATCTGGAAATGATTTGGAAGCCTACCGAAATGGTCTTAGCTACTAAGGTCCTGTTAAAGACGGAGTTACCGTTTCGATATAAGCATTATTGAATTTCAAATTGACAAATTCCGACAAGAAAGTCTGGGTGGACTGCTCGAAAGCTGAGCCCATTCCGTATTCCTCCATGGAGTAGGTAAAAGTTACCAAAAGCCAAATAAAAGTCAAAGAAAGAAGAAGATCAAATTGACGACTGTTTATGACATAACCTTTATAAAATTGGAGTTGTTTTGCTTTGTATTCGCAAAGATTAATGAAAGATTTAAGATGAAGTAATGCATAAAGACATATACAATAGAGAAAGACATCAGAGATAAGTGAAATAAGCATACTTAGAAGACAGGTACCATTGATATATTGCTATAAGTAATTTCTTGGACGTAAAGACAACCAAGCCCTGTTCAATTTTGAAAGTTGAAGTTGTCAGAACCGAGGGAAAGAATTGGAAGTGTTCCATATGCACTACAAAAATAGACACTTGAACATTTGACTAAGGCAAAATTCAAAACTGGGCTTCACATCAATTTAATCATCAAAGTTGTGAACAACTACAATCTTCAAAATAATGGCATACTGAGATGAAGTGATGCAGTAAATACCATCGAGAAAGACATCAGAGGTAATAAAAATAAACATAGTTTAATATGGATTCCATTAATTTTATGTTACTGCAGGTCTTCTGTTGGACACAAAGAGCACTGAACGTTATTCGATCTGAAATGTCTTAAGACCTTTCTTCCTGGAGCAGTTATTTTGAATCTTAAATGTTAAAAGAAATTTTCATAGTGAAGCAAATTTCAAAAAGAAACCCAAAAAGTTAATGAGTTCAGAGTAATAGGAATTTTAGATACTTTAAGTGAATGATATGCCGAAAGTTTTTATGTCTCGAACTGTCTTTTTTAATATATTATCCTTACCGTTTTGTATTGATACCTCGGTCTGATTGTCTCTATATTTATACCATGTTCTGATTGTTTCTGGCTTTCACTCCTATTCTGACTATTTTGTGTTTATATTGATGTATGTTTGCCATTTTGTTCGGATGTAGTTAGTGTATACACACAGTGTTTGTCTCAATTCAAGTTCAAATCTATTAATGTCGATTTTTGAGTGACTTGTCATGAATACTCTTAACTTGTATATTGATGACTAATAAAGAATATATTAATTAATTATATCAAGAATTCAAGAACTCTGTGATGATAGATATCTTATTTTGAGAATTCTGAATACATAGACTTTGTTAGTATACATGACATGGAAGATGAATATGGATAACAAATTCAAGAAATTTTTCGAAGAAACAACCAACTACATTCTTTACAGAAGCAAGAAAACAGATGAAAGGTTAAAAATTTATTTCGAATTGATACAGAAATATACAGAAAAATTTTTTGTGAAAGAATTAACATATTACATCAAAATGATTGACACAAATTGAAATTAATAAAATATTCATAAGAGGTTGATATTCAAACTGATATGTGATGTACCTCCGAAATGGCTGAATATTTGCTCTTTGTTCTGGAAATCCCAAATTTCATTTTCTGGTCTCGTACCATAGGTTTCTCTGTTATTGAACTATTAAAGAGCTGTCAAAAATCTGAAAAAAATTAAAATTTTATTTTGAAAGCAGAAGGATTATTCTGAGAATTAAACATGATTTTTCTTTCTTATATCAGTGTCGAAGAGATAATTCTTGAATCTGTAATTGATGGATACAATAATCATCTCCCAACATTCAGAGCATTTCAAGTTTCATTATCGGTGTTGTGAAATAGAGTTAAAATCGAGAAATGTTGAATAAGAAACTTAGTCTTAAACATGCACGAAATTCTCACCTCGTGACAATTACGAAACAGTTTCAAGATGAATAAACACATATTTTTATTAATGCTTGTACAATGTGAAAATAAATAAAGCCAATACTACTACCAACATTTCAAATTCCATTGAGGTACATACTTCAGCGCTTACCCGTTCAGTTTTCATTCTTCGGCAAAATTTTGTCTCATCTTGTAACGATAAATGTTGCATTTTGTACGATGAAATGTGTTCAACAAATTTTCTTGGTAAATATCAAATCTCTCCTCAGAAATTGTTGCTGTGAAAATTAAAACCAATGAGTAATGTAAGAGTCATAACGTATCTCAATGAGCACTTATTGTCGAGCATATTCTTCTCACTTTCATAAAAAACAAAACCTTACTAACCTTAATATAAAATAGGCCCATTCCTCCTGCTCGAAAATTAAGTTGTTGAAATTTATTCCACTCATCAAGAAACAGCAGTAAGACTGTTGCATAGATGTTAGTGAGGTTTCGATAAACATAGCTCATATATATCTGCAAAATATTCATTATGTTAGATTAATGGTTGGCTACGATTACTACATGGATTAGAGAGTTGATATGTAATTGTGAGAAAAAAGAATGTACCAACCTGATATATTGCTGAGTAGTATTCAATATTATCATATTACAATATAAAGGCCAACAGGATACATCTGGTTCTGTTACTATTGCATCATTTGAATAACCAATTTCATTTATGTAATGTTAGGACTTAAAAGCTGCTTTCTGTTCATTGTTTTTCTTAGACCCGTGCACTCTTCTACCTTCAAAATAGAGCCTGTTACCACAAAATAAAGAAGTTTTTTGACCTTACACTTGTGAACACTTTAGCCTGAAAAAAAAACCACATTAGGTATTCGTTAGATTGCCTTCGATAAGCTGTACATTACTGATTTCATTGAGAATATCGGGATGATTCATCTTCGGAGAAAACGAAAATAACGTACCTTCAGATACCAAATTATATTCTCGGTTGGTTGAACCTCTTGAGATATTCAGTTTCGTGTGCATATTAAAACTTGTTCCGTTCTGTATTGCACATTTCTCCGTTCTACTTAGTGGAATGAGCTGAAAATTTTCGTGTTATTATTGACGAAAAAGATCATGCTGTAAATACTTACTTTTCGAGTAGCTTATTTTTCTAATAACATTGGAAAATACGGATGGTTTATATCGCTGGAATTGGTATCGTAGGTAAAAACAATAGGCCTTCACTCGTAGCGAAAATAAATGTACAAATCCATTTTCGAAGTTCATTTTCGTTTTCAAGCGTCCCTTTCGAGAACGTCGGACAATATAGCCGACTGACTGGAATGTAAACAACCTACTTCAACTTTCGTCACGAACGCTGTGTGCATGGAAATAGAATAAAATGCGTATTTTAATCCAGTAAATAGGTAGGAATACGACGTAAATGACAATTTAGACGTATTAACGCATCGTTTGAAACGTTTCTTTCGTGAGAATATATGAATTTTCGTGCAAAAACGAACCAGATACGTAATGTTTACTTACGTTTCGAAGGAGTTCACCCCTATTCGTTCCAAATACGACGTTTTTTCCGCGATCGAATCGAAACCTATTACGTTCTACGTAACCGGATAGGTTTCGAGATGATGTCGATGTGCCTTTATTGATGAGATGATTGATATATTTTTTAAATAAGATGTTATTCCACGATCCGAACGCTAGAATTTGAGTTTGAGAAACGTCAAAGTCAACGTCAACGCTCGTTAATCGTCGTGTTCCCGACGCGTTTCGTTTCCTATTGGTGGAAAAGGAAATGAGGACGGCAGGGGTATCGAGCAAATTTGTCGTTTTTCCGGAATTAATTAAAAATACTGGAAAGCCCTTTTCGCGGAAAAGAAAGATGTGAGAATAAAATTTCGTCTTTCTCCTCGGATTTCGTGGTATTTCCCCCCTTTTGCCGATAGTTTTAAACCTCGAACCGAAGCGTTTTCGGCGACGACTTTCGATGGGCGTGTCCGTTTCTTCGAAAATGTGGAAACATCTTCCGCGTCTGAAAATAGACCTCTTTTCTGACGCGGATTTATAAGGTTTTCCGTGGAAAATACGCGATAAAAATTTCGGAAAGCAAGATGGGAAAGACGAACGCTTCGTTCGGTAAAAAGTGCGGGACCGATTAGGTGAAGGAAAAAATTTGTATAGCCTGCTCGTTTGGGTAATTTCCTCCATGCCGTTTCGAGAAAAACGTGGACCTTTTTCTTCTCGGCGTTTTCGAAAGGTTTTTCGGGGAATTTCGAGATTATCGCCGCACGAATCGTCTTCCGAAAGACGAAATTTACCGATACCGAAGGAATCCGGCACCCGACTCTTTCCCTTTTCGAGATCTGGCGATATCGCGAAAATTTTCGAAAATTCGTATCTCCGCCGTTCGGGATCCCGTGGCCTCCTGATTTCGCATGCGCCTTCGACCGACTACCTAGTTTTGTAAAAAAATTATTCCGCCCGGCCTCCGCCTCCCGATCGAGAGCTATTCGAAAAACCCCCGTCCCGGTTCAACCAAATTCCATCCCCTCCATTTTGACGGAAAAGTTCCTTACGCGTTTAGTATATATACACCAGTGAAATTTATTTGTCCTCAATGTAAGGGGGAAACAGATATGACAAACATGCCTTGTATTCCTTGTTATTCAAATTATTATAAAGAGATAAAACATATACCTTCCAATTATTGGAGTAAATCAAAATAAGTGACTTGATAAATTTATGATGAATTCCTTAATTTTTGTTACATATATCATATTTCGATAACATGGTGACTTTAGATATAAATATATCTTACTCTTCAAGCAAATTAGTTTATATGATGAGAGCAGAAACAATTGAACACATTTACGACGATATTGTATCCAGACTAAACGGGGTGAGTAAATTACTTAAAACTCCGCATGAATTTTCGTAATGGAATAAAAGCATCAATCGATCTAGTTTTAGAAAAAGAATATATATGAGAGATAAAAATCATTTGAAAATTTTATTACATCTTGAAGCCCTTTTGAGTCAGCTTGAATTTTATAAAAATCATTCAATAAATCTGCAGAACGATTAAAACTATGTGGAAAAAATTAATTTAAGATGGGAAAAATCGAAACCTGCTCTAAAGGTAGAACGAGAAGTGGATGTATTTTAAATTATACATTTAAGGATCCTGAAATTTTTCAAAAGAAAGCTTTTCATAGTTACAAAGTTCAGATTAAAAAGCATTAAATCATGAATAAAGCTTCAATTTTAAAAATTAGTACTATATTTTAAGCCAAATTCATTAAACCTCAATCATAAGGACCAGATATTAAACATTTCATAACAAAAATGAAATTATTTCTCAAGGAACTACACTCAAAAATTAAGCAAAATTAGCAGAATACTCGAAAATTTAACCAACTTCGAAGTCCGATATTTTTCCTAATTCTCAACCGATTTAGATGATTTTTTCGGCAAAATATAGATCAACTCCTTCGCTTTGTAGAAATCATAAGAGAAAACAAAAAAAATTGAAAAAAATTTTATACAGGGGCAAAACTGAGAGTGTTTTTTTGTCAAAAATTCGTAACACCCTGTGGAATTTTGTGGTCCGAGTTGAAACGTACAATATCATGGTCTGTCAAGACACATCTTCCTACAGTAACGCCCCTCTCGTTTTATGCATTTATCTCTATTTTTACAGGAGATATCCAATTTGAAGCGAAATGTCACAAATTTCAAGAATTTATTTTTAATCTTGTGTAGATGCATAACATTGGAGGTTAGCCAAAAAATAAAATCAAAATTAGAGAAACGGAAAACTAACGAAACGGAAATTTTTGAAATTCACTGGCCAATCTCACGCTTCGGGAGAACTCGAAGTGCACTGGAAAAATCGTTGATTTCGCTCATTTATTTTTGAATTTTTTTG
Organism: Cryptolaemus montrouzieri; assembly: GCA_013387265.2. NCBI lineage: Eukaryota > Metazoa > Arthropoda > Insecta > Coleoptera > Coccinellidae > Cryptolaemus > Cryptolaemus montrouzieri. The sequence continues at coordinate 133,827,251 of JABFTP020000144.1, read as the reverse complement.
TGTGACAATCTATAATAGTTATCAATCCTATCCAAAATTGAGAGCAGGTGTGTATCCTGGCGATACACTCGTGAAATCAAATGAATATGTTGAGAAAAATGTTCATGCTGACCCACAAAAAAAAACATTTGATTTTAGTAGCGAGTATGACCCCCCGAGCTCTTATTACAGCGCGCATACGATTTTGCATACTCCCAATGATATTGTCTATCATCTGTTGAGGTATGTTGTCCCACTCTTTCACCAAAGCCAATTTCAGCTCTTCAACGTTGCCTGGATTCCGTTGTCGAACCTTTCTTCCAAGATTGCCCCAAACGTATTCGATCGGGTTTAAATCCGGTGATCGCGACGGCCAGTCCATTCGTGTGATCCCAACTTCATTGAGATGTTCTATCACTATGCGCGCAGTATGAGGGCGCGCGTTATCGTGCATAAAAAGGAAATTTTCCCCTATGTCAGGAGCAAATGGCACAACATGGGGCTCCAAGATTTCTGTTATATACCGATGGGCATTAAGTGATCTATTGCCATTAATCTCCAGTTCTGTTCGTACTCCCAAGCATATGCCACCCCATATCATAACTGACCCTCCACCGTATTGCTCAGTTTCTGCGAAGTTCGCTTGATTGTACCGTTCCCCTCGGTGCCTCCATATTCTATCTCTACCATCCACGAAATTCACACAATATCGGCTCTCATCACTAAATAAAACTCGTCTCCTTTGATTGATTGTCCATGCTACATGCTCCCTAGTAAACGCACACTGACGTTAATGTTATCCACTGCTTGTAAAAGGTTACGTGACTGAACAGCAGTAGGACGAGGATTTCTTATGGTTTGATTGACGATGAAACGGTCATGTATAGCGCGGGTTGCCCGATTTCGTCCTTGTCCTCGCCTCCTCACGTACAATACAGTTTCCCTGTAACGTCGGTAGATTCGATGGATAACCGACGTCGAGACACCCAACATGGTACCGAGTGAGCGGTAGGTGTGCCCTTCTTCGATCAATGTAACTGCCCTTGCTACTGAAATTGGTGCTAAATCTCTCATTCTGAATGAAAAATACCGTTTCGAATCGTAAACAGTAAAAGAATCACAAAACACCGCAACCGATCGAATTTGTATCAAATCAAAGAATGGAAAACTCTCATTCTTTAAACAAGTGCAAATGTGGTCATATACAAAAAAACGTGTGTAGTATTTCCTATTTGCTAAAAAAGGTGTGCACATGTGTAAATGAAAAGTTTTATCAATGGTCCCAGAATTCAGTTGCGTATTTTAATACCTACCGACTGTTATCTCCTATGAATTCCTAATTTTCACCAAATTAACCAAATTGTCATCAATAACTAATGCAATGCGAACATAAAAATCGCAAACGACAATTTCGACACGCCTGAGTGATAATAAGAAAACTCCAAATTGATAGACGAATTTTAATGACAATTTCTTGATTCATTTGAATTTCTCCAAAATGGTGATTTTCCACTTGAAATTAAATATATTTTGCAAAAATAGTGATGAACGCATGAAACAAGAAGGGCGTTACCATAGGAAGATGTGTCTTGACAGACCATGATATTGTACGTTTCAACTCGGACCACGAAATTCCACAGGGTGTTGCGAAGTTTTGACAAAAAAAACACTTTTAGTTTTGCCCCCGTATAAAATTTTTTTCAGTTTTTTTTGTTTTCTCTTATAATTTCTGCAAAGCAGAAGAGTTGACCTATAGCTTGCCGAACAAATCATCTGAATCGGTTGAGAATTAGGAAAAATATCGAACTTTGAATCTGGTTAAATTTTCGTGTGTTCCGCTAATTTTGCCTCCGAGTGTAATTTGATCGAAAGGTATAGGGAATTTGTTTTTGATAAACTGCTTCTTAAGCATTCAGAATTTTCAGATAAAGATAGTGGTTGGAGGTTTTCTGAAATTCTGTTTTAAAAACAAATATAAATAAATATAATCCTAACCTAAATTTATTCAAACTAAAAAGCTGTCCTTAATATATAAAATAATGATGAATATTGGTTCCTTCATTGCATAATGGCTTATTAATTTCCATGCAATTGAAATTCAACACGAATTTCTTCATTTCCTCATTTGAGTAATCATATAAAATATGTTGGAATTAGCTTTCCTATACAACTCAAAGATATTTCAAAATCTGAAATTCAAAATGATATAGGTGTATGTGTATGTGTATGTATTTTCTAATAAAGAGAAACAAAATTTTGTACCCATATATTTAAGTAAATTTAACTTCGATGAGAAAGTTTATTTGATAATGATAATGAATGATAAATTCATTAATAAACCAGTATATCATTTTGCATTAATTAAAATTTATCTAAATTAGTTAGTCATCAAATATCAAAGGAGATTATGAATATTGATTTGCGATCGATGTCTTATTCATTTTCGATTTCGATATAAGTTAGAAAAATAATACCGAAGCTTGAAGAAAATAAACAAGACTAAAGTTATTATGCCTACAAATGGAAAAAATATATTAAAATTGTCTAATTTCAATAATTTACTGAATGCTCCTCTTGTAATATATGCAGATATTGAAAGTTTACTCCAAGATTATCAAGTTGATAATATAACTGAAACATTTTGTAAGTATCAAAAACATAAAGCTTTTAGTATAGCATATTATTAAAATGTTCTTTTGATGCTTCTCTCCCAAAATTCTCTTCATATACCGGAGATGACTGTGATATATGGTTTGTTAAAGAATAAGAAAAATTGCATTTGATTTTGACGAGCAGCTTAAGAATATCATACACTCACAACTATCTAAAGAAGAGAGAAAAGCATTCAAAATAGCAACAAGATGTTATATATATGGAAAAGAATTCTCTAATTCTGACTTGAAATCTAGAGACCATAATCATTGGACTGATGAATTTCAAGAAGCTGCTTATGTATCTTGTTATCTTAAGTTACAAGAAACACATGCTATAAATGTTGTTCTCCATAATCTATCTGGATATGATTGAAATTTCATTATTATGTCATTATCAAAGAATATTCCTGGTCGTAGAAATTTATTATCACTTGATAAAGAACGTTATATTTCATTTCACAAATATATTGAAGATACTATAATCCATTTTAAATTTATTGATGCATTTCTTTTTATGCCTTATTAGATAAATTAGGATCGTATTTACCTCTAGAACATAAAACTATCGTTAAAAAATTTTCTAAGTCTGACTTACAATCAAAATTGCGATAATGGATATATTTTCGAAGTAGATCTCATATATCCTCAAAATTTATTCGATTTTCATAGAGATCTACCACTTTGTCCTGAACACCTAATACCACCAGGAGCAAAAATTGAAAAACCAAAACTGCTAACGACTTTGCTAACAAAAACGAAATATATCATTCATTTCAGTGCATTAAAAGAAGCTGTTAACTCAGGAATTAAAATTGATGAAATTCATAGAGTACTTGAATTTTAACAGTCAGATTGCTTATAAAAATATATTGAACTGAATATTGAATTAGGAAACAAAGGCTAAACATGATTCTGAAACTGCATTCTTAAAATTAATGATAAATTCTGTATTCGGTAAAATGATAGAAAACGTTAGAAAATATAAAAACGTGCATATAGTAAATAAATGGAAAGGTAGATATGGGGAAAATCACTATATTGTGCAACCAAATTTTCATAGTTGTACAATCATTGATAATCATTTGATTATAATTGAAATAAATGGAATAGAAATAACTTTCAATAAACCAATTTATGTTGGTATGAGTATCTTAGATATTTCAAAAAGTAAATTATATGATTTTCGTTATAACTTTATGAAAAAAAATTGGAAATGAGACTAACTTATTATACAGTGACACAGATAGTTTAATCAATCATTATTTCCATGAAAATATTTACAATATTATAAAACAGAATATCCATCTTTTGATTCATCAAATTTCGATTTTCAAAATCCATATAACATACCTTTACGAAATGAAAAATCTTTAGGTCTTATGAAGAATGAAGCTGAAGGACAAATTATATTAGAATGTATAGGTTTGAAATCAAAATGTATTCCTTAAAAACAGATCCTCCAAATTGTAGTTTAGACCAAAGAAAAAATTAGACAATTAACGTCATAATGAGCAAGATATTAAAATATCTAGTGCAAATATTGGTATAACTTGAAAAGCTAAAGGTTGTCACTCATCTTCATTAAGAATGATAACATTTGAGGATTATTATTACTGCTTATTCAACCATAGAGACATTTTTCAGATCAGTTTCCAATTAAATCAGAAAAGCATGAAGTATATACTGTTAAACAAAAAAGTTACTCTTCCAAATTAGGGTGATAAAAGAGTTGTTAATTATATTTCAACTGATACTTATCCATATAGGTTTGAGTTTCAATGGAGTTTTAAGTAATTTACTCAATTTATATTTTAGGTAAAAAGTGGAACACTATATTGTGGTGAATGTGAAATAATATTTTTTCTGCAAAAATCTATAAGAATCAATAAACTTGATTCCTCACCAGCAGTAATTGAAATAGCCAACGTTCATTTGTTATTATTTACTGAAACGATACCACCAAGTCCTGAACTTAAAATACCGATAAAGAAAAGAGGTAATAACCAAAAATATGTCATTTTTCAGTAAAACAATAATATTCAGTTCAAATAAAATTCGAAGAAAGACTATTTCTAAATAATTAATGTTATGATATCTATATATCTATATATATATATATATATATATATATATATATATATATATATATATATATATATATATATATATATATATATATATATATATATATATATATATATATATATATATATATATATATATATAACTTAAATTGATAAAGATTCGTCAGTCAAGAGAGGAAAGTTGAAGTAAGATGACTGAATATTTATTGGACTTATTATAAGGAATAATAAGACTTAAGATTGAGTTATATGACTCAACATCTGAAGAATTATGTCAACTACCATTGGCTTACTATGAACAAGGGCAAAAGGCTATGAAATAACATTGGTATGGTTTGAGTGAAGAATATTAAAAAGAATTGAAAATGCATTTACAATGCACTGGACACTGGTCAAAGTCAGAAATATCTGGCATGGATTTTCCAGATGGACCACTACCCTAATGAAAAGACTGTTCAATATGTATCTTAAATAACTAAAATTATAAAACAATGTGAATTAATCTAATGAAAATAAAGAACTTCAAAATTATGTCTTTATTGAATCAATTATGTTTTACATTATGTGCATAGTTTGATTTAGATTTGAATTATCTTTACAGTTAGGTATTATATAATTCACACTCTTTAATAATTTATATAAATAATGAACTCAGTATTCAGCCACAATGTCTCTATTATATTTAAAAATACATTGTTTTTCATTTTTCACAATTTCAGCAAATAATTTTTGCCTAAAACAAAAAAAATTAATCAAAATTGAATAAATAATTTAGAAGTTTACTTACAAATCAATTTCAAATTCTTCCTCTGCACGTTTTCTCGTCATTCCTTTTCTCTTAATCGGTAGAGGATTCAGATCTATCACTCTCAATGCTCTATCCATAGTTATAAAATAAATATTTCATAGAAATTATCCGCTTTTATATGTTTGAGCAATTAATGAACTTATTACCGTCTTCATACATTATTAATCAATTACAAATAAAAATAATATTTATATAACCCTGAAGGTTATCATTTATACTAATTATCATAATTAACTCATTCAACTTGCACAAACAAGTCAAAACTTGCATCAACAAGTCGATTTTTTTTACACCTAAAAGTTATCATTATCAATAACAACAAACCAATTTAAATTAATTGAATTTACGGATTTATGTCAGCCTCTTCCAGCGTGCGCATGCCCAATAGCACCACGCCACATAATAATAACCACCCCCTCACACATAAGAAACACCCCTCTAAGGAACTGATTGGTCATTTGAAGCTGAAGGTAAGAAAACTATGCACCCATTCTTTTGTAGGGATAATGATAATAAATTATACTTAACTGTCATTATTGTGATTGATACATTTCGATAACCTTGTTCTGACAAATAAACCCAATAACTCACATGTTTCTGTCACCTTTGAAGAGATTTTGGAGAAGTAAAGAAAACTGGTTATTTAATATAAACGAAAAGAAAAATATCAGATGTCGATGAGAAAATATAGGACAGAACAGAACCTCTCAGATTTTTCGATGTGCTTCCGTATGGCATAGTCTAACGAACTCTCGTTTCTCTACACCTTCATTGAATGTACTATATATTCGACATGTGATGAAGAATTTCATTGTCATTATCAACATTTCTCAACGAAATGTCCTGCGATACTCATCAATGGGAGTTTTATTACATTCTACCTTCATTCCTTGTTATGAACCTGGCGTTTTCTATAGCAGCTTACTGCAATACTCATCTTAATAGTCTCTGTGTGAAATGTACCGCTTTATGGCCTAAACTCAAATTGGATCGATATTTGATGTTTTCCACTTTGTGATTCACTTGTTGCTTCCTAAGAATATGGATTATTTTCTATCGCTTCATCAATACATCATCACTCGCTGGTTACAAAGTAGTGTACCTCACAGAAATTATGTGTTATTATTACCATTATGTCAGCAACATATTTGTGTTTTTCTTCTCACGGACGAAATATGTATCAGATAATTGTGTTGTGGAGTCTCATGAACGTAGGCTACGCCACCATGGGTGAGTTAAGCAACGGCAACAAACAAATGTTTTTCACTCATTATGGTTCACATTCCGACTCAATGAAATTCCAAATTATTAAAATTATCATCTATAATTTTACAGTAACAATCTGGTGGTAGTAATCTATTGTTCAGAATTGTGTCATGAGTTGTGGTACCAGTAAATTTCTGAGATTTTCGATCGGATTTAATAGGACATTGGAATTTCATAATCACTAATGTTGCACAATCATATTTATATTATTGCATAATGTGTAATTGTTTATGGAGCAATTATATTCCACAGTTCTCCTATATATATATATATATATATATATATATATATATATATATATATATATATATATATATATATATATATATATATATATATATATAGATTGGGATTTCAATTTTGTATAAAAAAATTTTGAATTGTATATTTTTGTATATGCATCAGTCAACCTACATTTGGAGGTCAGCAGAATTTTTCTTCGCGATAAAGGTAAAGAATAACTCAGTGTTCAAAATCTGAATCATCAGATTATCGCAGCGTTTGGAACATCGTTAAACGCAAGTGAAACTCTTTTTTCATTGATTCATAGTGCAGTAATAATTTTTGTGTTAAATGAAGGTTGTATCAGACAAGTTGTTAGGATAATGGATTATTGTTAATTATACGGATAGCTAAATACGAGTCTGTACTCTTACATTTAAATTCAAATAATTTCCCTTGATTCGTGATAAAAATTTAAAGTTTTTGTGAGTGTACTTTCAAAAGTTGGTTTTCTATTTCTAAACTATTTTTTATTGAAGTGACTGTTACAAAACTTATATTCTTATAACGTGTTTCTACTTATCTAAAATTAAAATGAAAATTGACTGATCGAAATGAATAATTAATTCAGTTAAACTAATATTTTCCAGCACATTTCCATACCCCTTGATCTGTTTTGCTCGAGGAGCTTTTTCGCATTAACTGCAATCATGTCAAAATTTCATCATCTCACTTAACTCTAGACATACCTGATAAAGAACAAGACATAAACGAAAACCAAAGTTTGGACATTGATGTACGAAAGCTGTTGTTGCGGTTGTTGTATTAAGTCATCCCATTCGAAAGCTTCGTTGTTATAGAGATATGTGATCTAAAGAGGAACTAAAAGAGAAAAAATGGCGAATAAGTCGCCTATAACAACATGATAAAAATTATGACTCTGACATATTTTCAGAATTGGGAACTTTCAATATAGCTTCAATTTCACTGGATCCACATGAATTCCATGACCGTCCACTACAGAGCATGAATGAAATTCCGGTCAGCAAAGGTGACGCAAAATCCTACTCAAAAATTTAGAAAAAGGAGACCTTCCGCCCTCCTCCTTGACTAACAATGGTGATGACCACCGGCTTGTCGAAGGTTCTACTATGTTATCTGCTCACAACATATCCTACTCTCGATCTATATGAGGCTACATATTCGAATTGACTTTTACATATTGGTATGCTCGACCAAATTAGTACAACCTAATACCTTTCTAATAACCTCAGATTTCCTGGACATCAACTCTGAAAGACTGAGACTAATCTCGTAGAGCTCTGATATTGTGAAGATGTACAGTTGCATACACGTTAGATGAAAAATGTCAGCCTTTATGTCTCATATAAGGCACAATACTCATATAGAATCATTTAATATGGTTGAAGTCCCTCATCATGTTTAACTAGGCAAGATGGCATTGTCCTTTTGAAGGCAGGACTGATATTTGCACCTGATTGCAAAAAGTCAAGCAGTCATATAATTACTTCTTCTGTTGGTTCCCTGTTGTTTGTTACATGCACACGACGAAGACGTAAAACCATCATTTTGTCAACGATAGCAGAAAGTTGTTTATGAATAGTAACTAATTAATGGAAACAAACCGCCAAAGGTGAAGACACATTACTAGGCCCAGGTTTGGACTCAACAACACTAACCGGAGTACTGAAGAGTTTTAATTCAAAGAACGATATTCAAAATTCCGTAGAATGTTAAGTTTTCTTCCTTGAAGGAGCTAGTTCTTCCGATTCACCCTTCATAATCTCCGAATACTGGGGCCACACAGCGGTGGTACAGCATGGTCAGATGTCATGGATAGGAGCAATAGACTACAGTATCGGTCTCATTTGATCTCGTCAGTATTGCCTATCCATCTTCGAAGTCAGGTTACACTGCCATCTACTCATCTCAATTCGTTGGAACGCGTTGAACATGTCCTTTACACATCCTTCAAGGAAGGCTATTCACTATTCCATGGAAGGTTGATTACTGTTCCTTGAATTAAGATTCTTCAATATGACTACCCATTGCGAAAATCTAGCAAATAGTAATTTTTAGAGATTTTGTGTATGTCTGGTTGACAACCAGATAGAAATGACGAGCGTCAGCCTTTCGACAGACAGCTTTCCAGCTGACACGGTATGTAGTGGTGCGCGGATTATACAAACAAGTGTGACTAATTGAAGTTTTACTGATTATGAAGTGCCCAGTGTCTCGGTTCGTTGGAGGGCGCAATAACAATTATATGTTTTCTCGATATCCAACGAATTGAAAGTGAATGTCAGTGTTACCTGATATCGTGGATAGATAGGCAATATTGACGAGGTCAAATGAGAACGGAACTGCAGTCTATTGCACCTATTCATGACTTTTGACCGTGCTGTATATCTGCTATGTGGCCCCGGTATACGGTGATTATGGAGGGTGAATCGGAAGAACCAGCTCCTTCAGGAAAGGATATTCAACATTCTAGGAAGGTTCAATATTGTTCCTTTAATTGAAATTCTTCAATATGTCTACACATTACGATAATCTTGCAAATAGTAATTTTCAGAGACCAATCCCATTGCTCGTCTTCCAATATACATGCAGGTTTTGGATCAGCTTCTTTTCTCAATGCGTGTTGCTGGGGCAAGTAACCCTCAATTGTTTATTTTCTTACTTTCAGTTTTTCTTGCTGTTTCAACAATTTTATTACCGTGTTAACTTCAATTGAACTTAATTAAGATTGGAAGATAGGCGTCAAATTATTCGTGGAAAGGTCCCACTTGAACCGATTCCTTGAAATTAGTTGACAAATTATTAAACATGTTACACAAAAATTCTTTTCGATTCGCCCGAGCCTTGAGTTCTACGCCAAATTTGCTGCAAAAGCTCCATACCATAACTGTGAAACTGAACCTGTTTCCAAAATTCGTTAGCTAAGTATTAAGAGTTTAACGAGTCAATTTTTACAATTGATGAATGTCATCTACAAATAAATTGCCTGCTGAAGCTAGTAGTTCTACCTTCGGAACATTTCGTGCCACTTACAACTTTTCAACGATTTCCAAGAATGTACCAAGTAGAAATCCAGTTTTCTTGTCACTCTACTATACATTCTACCTGTGAACTGATGTGAACTGGTACCTATTTAACATTACTATCATGTCGCATTGAAACGCTTTCACCTTCAGTACAAAAACCGTTGAATACATTAGACGGATTCTCTCTATCAGAGTCAGATTCTGAACTCCATATATATATATATATATATATATATATATATATATATATATATATATATATATATATATATATATATATATATATATATATATGCTGCAGCCATTAACACTGATAGATCTTCCAGACGAAGTTCTGAATGCTTATGGTCTTGAACATTTCGTGCATTAGATTGTAAATCAAACTGTATTTTAATAAAAAACATTATATGATTGGCTTTACGCAAAATTCCTCGTAGTGTTTTTGCTTGCGTCCGTTTCGCTGTTTTAATACAATGGCGAAATGTCCCTTGAACGATTGTTTTGAGAATCGAAACCCTCAAAATCCGATAATGAAATTCAAATTTCATCTTTTTCATCATCTAAGTAGTTTGTAGGATCAGCAAACTTAACAGGATATGTTTGATATGTTAACGAAACTCAAAATATTTCCTAGTTTCTTCAACAGTTTTGGCACAATTATTTCCAGATATTGAAGTTTATGCGATGGCTCATCTTTCACCAACCTATTAATATCCATCCAAGCCATGAATTACAGCAAACGACAACAGCATCTTTAGTAATGGCAAAAAAAGCAAATAAAATGAAAAGTGTTGGCACCAAATGAACATGAAGGAAAACTGAGCGAAAGCTTCCTCCTACCTACTTATTTTCATTTTAAGCTCTTGAGAGGAGACGATGCCTCTCAAGCCACAGTTGTGGTCATTCAAGATGACTTAAGTCTTTATATGATGCTTCATGAAGATGGGCCAATTGTAATTCATTAGAAAGCTGCCTTGCAAAAAAAAAACCAAACACGTTAACATACCTGGTTTTCGAGATTTTTACACCACTGGATTCCTCGTAAGAAGGTCTTCAATATGCTTCTTTTCAGATTTGAGATATATCAATCTATTGAGAATTTATGAAAAGCTACTTTTTAGGAGGCCATGCTTTTTTAATTATAAATTATAAAATATCGAGCGGAAAACCAAGTAACTGTTCCATTTTATAGTTAAAATATATCAATATTACATGCTTCTCAGAAGATCTTGATATTTCCAAATATAGAAACTAGTATGTCTACTTACTCTTCTTGAACAGGATGACTATGGTGTTGGTAGATCCTCCAAAGTGAGATATTCAATAACTAAAAAACAAAAACTTAGTAAATCAACTTACTGACAATGAATAAACAAATCCTCCAAGAAATTATAACGTCTCACCCTCTGAATTGAACAACCAACAGCAATCAGAATGCAGAGTAAAATCACATGATTTCTTACTTCGCGACTAAATTCCTTCGAGAGAGATAGATTTGCAGTAAGGCCTTTTACCTCTAAATAGCGTCTTGAAATATATTCAATTCTTTCTTCAAGATATATTCGAATTAATTCATGTAGAATCATAGTTATTATAAGATCAATATTCCAGGAAGGCCAGAAATAATTTCATAGGTTTTGTTGCTCTATTTGAACTATTTGAAAAAATAATACATACGATTAAGAGTTTTGTTTTGAAAATTCTCACTGCGAATATAAGTACATATGGATACTAGATTCATAGCACCTAGTGAATAACTTTTATCATTCCAATATGAATGTATTTACTTAATCAGAATGAAATTCCTTCCTGAAGAAGTTTAGACAGAAAAACTTCACACCTATTAATTGCGTCATAAGTCTCATTTTTTTCTCAGATAATATTGCTTGATATTGAGTAGGAATACTGCGACACAAAACCAAATGGGAAACAACATCAATACCTCCCAACCGATACTTGATGTTTCAACGGTGGCGCAAGCCAATATGCCTTCGACCGCTAGAGCCGGACTCCCTAGGAAACGCATGAAGTGGACCCCAGAAATGAATTCCTCAATTATGCGTTCCTATTACAAGATTTCAAACTTGGAATCGAAAATGACAGCTCACAGATACTCGTTGTATCTTGTGTTCGTAGAAAAATATCCGGAATTTCAGCCCATATCCAAGCAGAGAATTTTAAATCAACGAAGAACAATCGTTATGAGCGGGCTAGTTTCTTCTGAATCGCTGCAAAGCATACGAGAAGAGGTCATAATGGAACTCCGAAGCGAAGATGATATTCATAACGGTATACCTACCGTAATCAATAAAGGTGTTACAGATAATCAAAACCACGGAAACGAATACTAACATGGAACGTACTCCTGTTCCGAATCAGCTGAACGAATTCATGTGTTTAGCAAGATCAGAGCTCAACAGAGCATAACTGAATTTAGTAGTAGTAACCCAACTAAACGACCTTAACTGCCCGAACCCAAGACGGACAATATAAGCGTACACTCAGTGTTTGAAGAATACACTGACCAGAACGCCTTGGAGAAGATTCACACTTTGATTTACTGTGGAGCAGTAGCGGTCCGTCGACTACACCAACAAGATTCCACAACTCTGATACGAGCTGAGCAAAGAAGCGTCAGAAAATCACCAAGGCAACAACGACTGGAGAAGGATATTGATAATATCAGAGCTGAAATCGGTGGCCTCATAGAATTCCTGAGGAACAAAAAAACACGCAAGACGCTTGAGATCACATATACACAAAATTCATAGGAAAATTAGTACGAACACCAAACACTCTTATCACAAACAACACAACGATGTTTGTATGGCCAATTTAAAGCAGGAACTCCTAGTAAAAGCAAAGAGGCTCTCAAGATTCGTCAAGTGTACTGAAAGGAAACACCTAAACTAGAGGTTCCTTCAAAGCGCGGCAAATTTTCATAAGGGAAATAACAAAACTCCAACCAACAATAACAGAGTAGTACCTGACGCACAGTGCTTTACCAATTATCGGTCATGTTTATGATCGAACCCCAGATAACAGAATAAAGATGCAAAATAGATCAGGAATGGAAAACAACGCCTTGATATCAAAAATATGGACTTTAAAGAAATAACAGAGGGAAAAGTCGCACAGTAATCAGAGCGACCAAAAATTGGAAGGCTATAGGTATAGATAGTATCCACAACTTCTGGTAGAAGAAGTATGATGAGCTCCATGGAGCTCTAGCGAAACAGCTCGCATATGTTCTTCAACATTCCAGGAAAATACCTACTTTCCTAACACAAGGCTTAACAAATATAGGCATCTGATAGTAGCGCCCATTCTTTGCTCCTTGAAGACAACAATAACACACTGGCACACGTCTCTACAGGTCAACATAACTCAATTAGAACCGACGAGATATCCAATTGTAGAGAAATTTTTCAAGGAGACTCTTTGAGTCCACTATGGTTCTGTTTGGCTAAGAACCCATTGTCTTCAATACTCAATAAAACAAAAATAGTCAAAGGAGAAGATTTGTTCAAAACACAATCAGCGTCTGAAGAGTATTCTCAAATCAATGTGGAACTCGGGGAGTCTGGTCAAGGCAATTAACACCTACACCATTTCAGTGTTATTTTACTCATTTGGAATAATCAGATGGACGAAGACAAAACTGGAGAATATTCAAAGGCAGACCCGAACGATGCTGCAAGATTACAACAATCATCATCCAAAATCGACTGTGATGAGAACAACTTTGAAAAGCAAAGAAGGAGGACGCGGATTAATGGATTATGTCAATGTTCACACCGAACAGATAAATAATCTCAGAGAACACTTCTGACCTTCATAGAGTGGCATCGTTGGTTTATAAGGGATATACATCTCTGAATCTTGCTATGCTACCAGAGATGACCTGATGAATCTACCGTTCCTATCAAATCCTGAAAAACAAAAGCAATGGTAAAGGAAGGACTTCCATGGACGATATGTCTATGAAATCAATCAACCACACATCATTAAAGAAGCCTCTATCAAATGGTTGATGAAAAGACAATTATTCGCGGAAATAGAAGGATTCCTTATGGCCATCCAAGACCAAGTCATCGCTACAAACGATAACAATAAATTTATAAGTAAGGACGAAACATTATAAAGAAATAAGTGCAGAAAATGCCATATAAGATCAGAGACTATACAGCATATTACGTGCGGCTGCGAACAACCGGCCAATACACACTATTTTCAGAGGCATAATCGAGTGTGCAACATTATTCATCGAAAATTAGCACCCAGTACAAACTTTGGAATGCCTTCCAGCCCTCTTACGAGTACCAACTGGCGACCGTATTGTTAAATGACTCTATCAGATTAAACTACGATAGGCCTATTATCCCTGACAGAAGGGTGACGAATAATAGGCCGGACATAGTGGTGTATGATAACAGAGCCAGAACAGTCTTGCTGGTGTATGTCGCCATACCGAATAATAACAACGTGCTGAACAAGTTCCAGGAGAAAAAGTCCAAATACACAGACCTTGCTATTGAGATCAAGCAGATGTGGCACCTCGATAAAACAGATATGGCTTTTGTCTTCTTTTTCCACTAGGTTGAAACCCAAACCATGCGTGATAGCCTTGAGAAAATAGAATTGAATAAGAATACTTATATAGAAATGCAAAAATGTGTAATTCTCAATACATGTAGGATAATAAGAAAAATAAGTAAACTTATGACAAGTATATTGTAATCAAGCCTATTCCCTTTAATAGCTGAATCTAGGAGAGGTAAATTATATCCAGCTAAAAGCTGAGATAGTGCACAAGTCCACGATGATAAATAATAACAAATTTTACTGTCCTTGACAACAAATATTACAATACAATTACATTTGATGCAGGAACATAGTAGTGGACATGTATACAAGTAAAGTAAAAGAAAGTTTCAATAATAAATAAACAACATACATTCTATAATTATAATAGCAAAATTCACTTTATGTATAGAAACATTCTAGGGTATCAGAATTACAAAAGCAGTTTCAATAACCTCAAATCCTTTAGGTGAAATACATAAATCATGAAGAATTACTTCTTCAAAACGCTGTAATGAAACTTATGTTAAAATGGACAAAATAGTATGAAACTAAGTTCACTTAACTTTGAGACATTTCTTCGATATTATAAACAAAAATAACCCTGATCCTATGACAGAAGAGAGCCCTAAATTCTAGATATTCGCTAAACAACCTCTCGGTTCGGTTGAAAAATGATTCAAGCAAGGCGCAAGCGAGAAAAAGTTCGATCGGCCTCCTTTTTCACGATTCTTTCTCGATAATCTAGGTCTTAGGAATGGTCCCAAATTCGAAAATCTAGTCGTAAAATGACCATTTCTCTTCACGAGCCTTTAGCCGAGATAATTACGAATCTTTTAACACTCGAATCATACTTCCCGGTAACAACATATAAGTGGGACGAATGAAAGAAAATTCACAATTTCTACAGCTCGACTAGATTTGATCTCGTCAATATCTCATCGTGGAAGTCTAACGAAACTGAGTGACGGGGTAACTTTTTCGCAAGGCGAGAGTAGATACCGTCACTGCACTCTATATGACCTAGGAAAAGTCGTCGTTTTTGGCGGTCGCTTGAAAAGGACTGATTTTGGAAGCAGATTTCTCAGGAACAATTTGGAATACCGAAATGGAACTTCGCTGTGGAAACAGAAGAATTCCCAAGTAGCGTTTCCTTTTCCAAAACAGCGGCTTGATATCGGGCCGTGTAAGCTTACATACATCCCCGCCCTCACTAATTTGGTCCTTCTTTCGAAGAAAAAATGGAGTGTTTTTTGAAATCCTCCGCGACGCCTTTCTTCGAATTTTGCGATCGGGTAAAGAGCATAATCATCGTTCGACATGATCAAAATTTGAGTGTCCGGCCTAATTTTGGATTGATTCCTGGACATTTCGAGGAACTTCATCGCCGCCCTATGACGGTACCGAACAAGAAGTCGTCAGACGGAGAATATCCCAATCCCTCCGAGAAAATTATCCGCTATTTGAAGAAAAATTCACTGCTAAAAAATCACCTCCCTATATCCCCTGCTGTCTACTCCCATTTCTTACGGCTATAGTATAGTTAGTTTTCACTCTCCTTTCTGACTGATGTAAAGTATTGAATTTGCTGTATAAAATGTAATATCTAGCAATATAATGATTAAAATCTCCAATTTTCTTGATAAAAGAGTCCGAAAAGCTTTCTTGAATATTTTCAATTCAAATTCAAAGTCGAATGTCATTGAGTTTTAAAGCAAGTATAGGTTTAATCCACAAACTTGGACAGAAACTTAAAGACTTTTTATGAGCTTTCGATCCAGAGAAAATGTCAGATTTAGGTGCAATCATAAAATTTAACCCAATCGTTAGGTAAAGTTCATTTCCTCAATAATGTGAAGGTGTACAGTTTATTCCGTTCCAAATAGTACTAATTGAGTAAACATAGACAATTGAAGCTCTACCTTCAAATGTCTAACCCTAATTTCCTACCATTTTCGTTTTTTTTACTATTGCTAGGATAGTACTTGCTAATTGTTTAACTCATCCTATAATAAGGAACAATTGTGATCATGTCAATCCAATCTACTTACTGGTGGAACGAACCGGAGGCGGAATGCTAAGAGCATGATACAGACACGTTGCCATGAGAAGATCGACCTGTCGAAAGATTTGAATTTCGATTCAGCGATGAGAATGTTCTCATTCTTGCAATCTGTTTCTGTTCAGCATTTAACCTTGCACTCGAGAAAAACACAGTGTCGAAACGCGTTGTGCTAATATAGTGTCCTAGTTGAATTCTAAATAGTTTGATCTATATTTTATTTTATATGGAATTCTATCAATTAGAATACATAGTTCAATTTAATAAGACGGTTCAGAGATATTTCATTGGAGAAAATGAGTTTATAAAATCAATCGGCTTTACCGGCATCTAAAAACTGAAATATTTTTAATATGTATGTGTTAGTCCTATGAAAAGTTCCGTAAAAATACCAGAAGTATATAAAACTTATAATTTTGATAGAGCAGCTATTAAGAGAAAAAAACGAAAAGAATACAAAGTTTCTCAAGTGATTAATGGAACATTGTAGCATGCATCTTCATCACTATTGTGAAAGAATATGGAAAATGAAAGTTTTTGTTGCTAAGAAGTGCACGATTCATTCAAATGAAACTATGAATAATAAATCAAATAACAAGTAACTATCAAATGGTATCTGCGCACATATATTTGAATGAATTTTTCCAATCTTTTTGAATAGTAATCACCAATTAAAGGTAGAGACAACATAACTGAAACGTTAAACCTCAATATTATAAGTTTTTGATATCTTGGTTGAATTTCCTTTTGTGATATAATACTATTTAGATTAAAAATTCGAAGTGAATCAAACTGACCTTCCAGAATACATAAATTTTCCACAATAGAACAAGAAGAACTAGAGTTATAAGTATTGTTGTTCCCATCTTAATACTTCAGAACTAAAACAAAAAGCTAGATGTTAACTGAAGCCCTCAGCTGAGAATATTCAAAACTCCTCAATTGATGAGTAGGAAAATATGCGGTCTCCTCATTACATGATTATTTCATATCATAAAGTGAAAAGAAATGCATTTGACCTTATTATCGAAAATGATTGAAATATCATGATAAACAGAGAAGAAGGCTTGAAAAGAAAGATGATATCCAACTAAAACAAGCTGCGTCCTCTTAGATTGTCGATATTCAGTATTCGAACGACTGTTTCTTTTCTATAGCTGAGTACTGTAAATCATTTGGCTACAAAGTGGTTATATGCATGTAATTCAAACCAAAAGCTGTTACAGCTGAAGACAACCAGTTATCAGTTTTGTTGACAGTGACAGATGATAAAAGCCAAAGAGATATTTCTGAGTTAACAGATTAATCAAACTTCCGTCAGGAAAATCTTGATAGTGAATAAATTTCATGCATATCATGTACAGCTGCACCAGGAACTGAACAATCAAGACTATGAAAATCGAATCAATTTTCGCAATTGGGCAAGTGACAAAGTAGCGGAAAATCCAAATATATTTAGCAGAGTTCTCTTCTCGGATGAGGCAACTTTCCACAAAAAGGGGCTTGCTAATAGGAACAACTTTCATTGTTATGCCACGGAAAATCCACACCTCATGAGACAAAAAGATTACCGTTGGTCCTTGAATGTATGGGCTGAGATAGTAGATAGATATCTAATTGGGCATCACAATTTCGACGGGCACCTCAATGGTGAAATGTATTTAGATTTTCTGCAAAATCATCTACCAATGTAACTTGCTGATGTACCAGAGCATATAAGACAAGACTTGTAGTTTCAGCAGGATGGACCACTGGCACATTACTCACATCAGGTTAGGGAGCATTTGAATCATGTATTTATAATACATCTAATCTAAACAAATGGACAGGACGTGGTGGTCCTGTGAGATGGCCAGCTAGGTCTGCAGACTTTACAAGTCTAGATTTTTCCTTGTAGGGTTATATTAAGGGCATTGTTTACTAGATTCCTTCTACAACACAGTTCGATATGAGGACAGAGAATAGTCAACGCCACTCAGTCAGTTGATCGGCAAATGTTGTCGAGAGTTCAACGGTCTTTCCTCAGATGGATTGAGTTGTGTCTACAAAGAAACGGGCAACATTTCGACCATTTATTTAAATAGTTCAACACCTTCTGAATCATCTCACCAAAAACCAATCTATTGCGTATTTCATACATGATGATATGTACTAATAAACTCTTCTTTCTCCATCTTTGATTTTATTTTTTTAATTTTGTAATGTTTCATAAAGACTTAAAAAGGACTCGCCATTTGTGGAAGCGGTAAATGCAGCTAAAAACAAGATAGTCTCCACACAGAGCTACCAGATCTCCACGTCACACGTTAAGACGCAGATGATCCAAAACATGTGCGGTCCTTTTAGTGGAGAGAGAGCATAAATAGAAGTATTCGTCATCAGCCACATCATCAAGAGAGGGAGAAAGCAACACAAAATGGACGCGCTTGTCAAGTCGGAAAAACGGATGGACATACAAAAGAAAAGTGCGTTATGAGACTTATTTCTGTAATTTTTGCAAAATACATGTACATTTATCTACAGTTTGTTAAAAAAAGAACAGAAATAGCAATTTCTCGGGAATATCTTCTCATAAATATCTCGAAGATTTTGAATTATTGAGTGAATCTTTAGATGAGTCTAATCGATTTTGGTGCCAGCATTTCATGCAAGTCAAAAAAATTCTATTATAAAAATTTCAGTTATATTGAGCTCACATTTTTTCGGATAAATCACTTCATTTTTACAATGGTATAAAAGTGAGACCATTGGGTACAGTCGAATTAGAAGTTGAATACAAAGATCATAAAAACAAATTGAAATTTCATGTTCTGAAAAGTGGTGGACCAACCTTAGGTGGTCGAGATTTCTTAATTATCTATAATATTGGTTTCTCAAATATGAATTTTGTTTGTAATGAAGTTGACAAACGTATTCATACTCTGATTACTGAATTTCCGAGTGTATATTCTCCAGGTTTAGGAATTTTTAATAAAGGACCAATCAAATTGAATTCAAGAAATCTTGATATCACACCAAAAATTTTTAGATTAAGACCAGTTCCCTATGCTATAAAACAAAGTGTTGAATCTGAAATAATTTGACTCGTTTTCACAGATATCCTATCACCTGTTGATTACTCAGACTGCTTCACTCCAGTGGTGCTAGTGATGAAAAAAAGTGGAGCAGTGCGACTTTGTGGCGATTATAAGGCACTATCAACCGCCATATCGAAATTGACCAACATCCCTTAACGAGAATCGAGGATATATAGAGCAGTTTGCAAGGAGGTTCTCAGTTTTTGAAACTGCATTTATCAAAAGCCTACCAGCAAATCGGACAAGATGAGAAATCTAAAGACCTTACCACGATAGTTACTCATAAAGTATTATTCAGGTACAATCGTTTATCTTATGGTATTGCTTCAGTACCGCCAAAGTTTCAGAAACTCATGGAATCTTTGGTGAGTGGTATGGAGGGTGAAATTGTGTTATTAGATGACATTCTTATCACTGGTAGAGATGAAAAACAACATTTAAAAAGATTAAGAGCAGTATCAAGAATTTTGCACATTTCTGGTTTGAAATTGAATTCATCCAAATGTAAATTTTTTCAAAATTCCATTGAATACTTAGGTTTCAAAATAGACAAAGAAGGTCTTCATACTAGCAAATCTAAAACAACTGCTATTGAGCAAGTCCAAATACCAAAAAACTGACAGTGAGTTAAAGTCATTTCTTGGTATGGTAAATAACTACGCAAAATTTTTAAGAAATATCTCAAGGATCTTACATCCGTTATACCATCTTTTGAAAAACAAACTCGAAATGGACATGGTCCGAAGAAAGCAAATAATGCTTTTCAAAATATCAAGTCTGCTCTTGTGTCTTCTGAAGTATTGGTGCATTTCAATCCACAACTTGACATCAAACTTACTGTACTCAGTCATGTCTTTCCTTCCGGAGTGGATCGACCAATTGCATACGCGTCAAGATCATTGTCAGATTATGAAAAGAGATACTCACAACTCGTGAGGGAGGGGTTATCAATTGTTTTGGGAGTTTTAAAATTTCATCAGCACCTTTATTTAAAGAAATTCAAACTAGTTTGTGATAATAAGCTTCTTATGACTATTTTTGATCATAAAAGACCTATTCCACAGTTCCTAGCAAATCGTTTAAGACGTTGTGCTGTAACACTCTCGAATTATCAGTATAAAATGGAATATGTCAAATCAGAAGAAAACATGGCGGATGCATTATCGGAACTACCAAATGTAAATTCATCAGTTTCTTAATTCACTGAAGATGTCGATTATCCCTATTGTAATATTTTGCCAAAGAGCAAAGAAGTTAATATGAATTTAGAAAATGTTAAAGTAGAAACTCGCAATGATAAAATTTTATGTAGTATTAAAGAATAAATTGAAAATGGTTGACCAGAATACACTAAAGATAGTGAAATCAAACCATACTTTTCTAGACGTTTTGAATTCGTACTCGCAGATGGTTGCATATTTTGGAACCATAGGGTTATAAATCCGTCAAAATTACGTAACTACTTTCTCCAACAATTGCATTTGAGCCATCTGGGAGTTGTCAAAATGAAAAGTATTGGAACGAAGGTATTGAGTGGAGTTTTTCTGTAATTTCAAAAACATAATAGTAACAGATGTCATCTCGAGACCCGGAAAAACATGAATAATAGGTCGAAACGGCAGAAAAAAGAAAGACTTCTAATGAATTCTGACTGAAATACAGGAAGGCACTTATCGAGTCCACAAAAATTTTCCTGTGGAGTTTTTTCTGTAATTTCAAAAACACAATAGTAACGGATGTTATCTCGAGACCCTGAAAAACATGAATAATTGTTCGAAATGGCAGAAAAAAGAAAGACTTCTAATGAATTCTGACTGAAATACAGGAAGGCACTTATCGAGTCCACAAAAATTTTCCTGTGGAGTTTTTTCTGTAATTTCAAAAACATAATAGTAACAGATGTCATCTCGAGACCCTGAAAAACATGAATAATAGGTCGAAACGGCAGAAAAAAGAAAGACTTCTAATGAATTCTGACTGAAATACAGGAAGGCACTTATCGAGTCCACAAAAATTTTCCTGTGGAGTTTTTTCTGTAATTTCAAAAAGACAATTGTAACGGATGTTATCTCGAGACCCTGAAAAACATGAATAATTGTTCGAAATGGCAGAAAAAAGAAAGACTTCTAATGAATTCTGACTGAAATACAGGAAGGCACTTATCGAGTCCACAAAAATTTTCCTGTGGAGTTTTTTCTGTAATTTCAAAAACATAATAGTAACAGATGTCATCTCGAGACCCGGAAAAACATGAATAATAGGTCGAAACGGCAGAAAAAAGAAAGACTTCTAATGAATTCTGACTGAAATACAGGAAGGCACTTATCGAGTCCTGAAAAATTTTCCTGTGGAGTTTTTTCTGTAATTTCAAGAACACAATAGTAACGGATGTTATCTCGAGACCCTGAAAAACATGAATAATTGTTCGAAATGGCAGAAAAAGAAAGACTTCTAATGAATTCTGACTGAAATACAGGAAGGCACTTATCGAGTCCACAAAAATTTTCCTGTGGAGTTTTTCTGTAATTTCAAAAACATAATAGTAACAGATGTCATCTCGAGACCCGGAAAAACATGAATAATAGGTCGAAACGGCAGATAAAAGAAAGACTTCTAATGAATTCTGACTGAAATACAGGAAGGCACTTATCGAGTCCTGAAAAATTTTCCTGTGGAGTTTTTTCTGTAATTTCAAGAACACAATAGTAACGGATGTTATCTCGAGACCCTGAAAAACATGAATAATTGTTCGAAATGGCAGAAAAAAGAAAGACTTCTAATGAATTCTGACTGAAATACAGGAAGGCACTTATCGAGTCCACAAAAATTTTCCTGTGGAGTTTTTTCTGTAATTTCAAAAACATAATAGTAACAGATGTCATCTCGAGACCCGGAAAAACATGAATAATAGGTCGAAACGGCAGATAAAAGAAAGACTTCTAATGAATTCTGACTGAAATACAGGAAGGCACTTATCGAGTCCTGAAAAATTTTCCTGTGGAGTTTTTTCTGTAATTTCAAGAACACAATAGTAACGGATGTTATCTCGAGACCCTGAAAAACATGAATAATTGTTCGAAATGGCAGAAAAAAGAAAGACTTCTAATGAATTCTGACTGAAATACAGGAAGGCACTTATCGAGTCCACAAAAATTTTCCTGTGGAGTTTTTCTGTAATTTCAAAAACATAATAGTAACAGATGTCATCTCGAGACCCGAAAAACATGAATAATAGGTCGAAACGGCAGATAAAAGAAAGACTTCTAATGAATTCTGACTGAAATACAGGAAGGCACTTATCGAGTCCTGAAAAATTTTCCTGTGGAGTTTTTCTGTAATTTCAAGAACACAATAGTAACGGATGTTATCTCGAGACCCTGAAAAACATGAATAATTGTTCGAAATGGCAGAAAAAAGAAAGACTTCTAATGAATTCTGACTGAAATACAGGAAGGCACTTATCGAGTCCACAAAATTTTCCTGTGGAGTTTTTCTGTAATTTCAAAAACATAATAGTAACAGATGTCATCTCGAGACCCGGAAAAACATGAATAATAGGTCGAAACGGCAGATAAAAGAAAGACTTCTAATGAATTCTGACTGAAATACAGGAAGGCACTTATCGAGTCCTGAAAAATTTTCCTGTGGAGTTTTTCTGTAATTTCAAGAACACAATAGTAACGGATGTTATCTCGAGACCCTGAAAAACATGAATAATTGTTCGAAATGGCAGAAAAAAGAAAGACTTCTAATGAATTCTGACTGAAATACAGGAAGGCACTTATCGAGTCCACAAAAATTTTCCTGTGGAGTTTTTTCTGTAATTTCAAAAACATAATAGTAACAGATGTCATCTCGAGACCCGGAAAAACATGAATAATAGGTCGAAACGGCAGATAAAAGAAAGACTTCTAATGAATTCTGACTGAAATACAGGAAGGCACTTATCGAGTCCTCAAAAATTTTCTTATGGAGCTTTTTCTGTAATTTCAAAAATACAATAGTAACGGATGTTATCTCGAGACCCTGAAAAACATGAATAATTGTTCGAAATGGCAGAAAAAAGAAAGACTTCTAATGAATTCTGACTGAAATACAGGAAGGCACTTATCGAGTCCACAAAAATTTTCCTGTGGAGTTTTTTCTGTAATTTCAAAAACATAATAGTAACAGATGTCATCTCGAGACCCGGAAAAACATGAATAATAGGTCGAAACGGCAGATAAAAGAAAGACTTCTAATGAATTCTGACTGAAATACAGGAAGGCACTTATCGAGTCCTGAAAAATTTTCCTGTGGAGTTTTTTCTGTAATTTCAAGAACACAATAGTAACGGATGTTATCTCGAGACCCTGAAAAACATGAATAATTGTTCGAAATGGCAGAAAAAAGAAAGACTTCTAATGAATTCTGACTGAAATACAGGAAGGCACTTATCGAGTCCACAAAATTTTCCTGTGGAGTTTTTCTGTAATTTCAAAAACATAATAGTAACAGATGTCATCTCGAGACCCGGAAAAACATGAATAATAGGTCGAAACGGCAGATAAAAGAAAGACTTCTAATGAATTCTGACTGAAATACAGGAAGGCACTTATCGAGTCCTGAAAAATTTTCCTGTGGAGTTTTTCTGTAATTTCAAGAACACAATAGTAACGGATGTTATCTCGAGACCCTGAAAAACATGAATAATTGTTCGAAATGGCAGAAAAAAGAAAGACTTCTAATGAATTCTGACTGAAATACAGGAAGGCACTTATCGAGTCCACAAAATTTTCCTGTGGAGTTTTTCTGTAATTTCAAAAACATAATAGTAACAGATGTCATCTCGAGACCCGGAAAAACATGAATAATAGGTCGAAACGGCAGATAAAAGAAAGACTTCTAATGAATTCTGACTGAAATACAGGAAGGCACTTATCGAGTCCTCAAAAATTTTCCTGTGGAGCTTTTTCTGTAATTTCAAAAACACAATAGTAACGGATGTTATCTCGAGACCCTGAAAAACATGAATAATTGTTCGAAATGGCAGAAAAAAGAAAGACTTCTAATGAATTCTGACTGAAATACAGGAAGGCACTTATCGAGTCCACAAAAATTTTCCTGTGGAATTTTTTCTGTAATTTCAAAAACATAATAGTAACAGATGTCATCTCGAGACCCGGAAAAACATGAATAATAGGTCGAAACGGCAGATAAAAGAAAGACTTCTAATGAATTCTGACTGAAATACAGGAAGGCACTTATCGAGTCCTGAAAAATTTTCCTGTGGAGTTTTTCTGTAATTTCAAGAACACAATAGTAACGGATGTTATCTCGAGACCCTGAAAAACATGAATAATTGTTCGAAATGGCAGAAAAAAGAAAGACTTCTAATGAATTCTGACTGAAATACAGGAAGGCACTTATCGAGTCCACAAAATTTTCCTGTGGAGTTTTTTCTGTAATTTCAAAAACATAATAGTAACAGATGTCATCTCGAGACCCGGAAAAACATGAATAATAGGTCGAAACGGCAGATAAAAGAAAGACTTCTAATGAATTCTGACTGAAATACAGGAAGGCACTTATCGAGTCCTGAAAAATTTTCCTGTGGAGTTTTTTCTGTAATTTCAAGAACACAATAGTAACGGATGTTATCTCGAGACCCTGAAAAACATGAATAATTGTTCGAAATGGCAGAAAAAGAAAAGACTTCTAATGAATTCTGACTGAAATACAGGAAGGCACTTATCGAGTCCACAAAAATTTTCCTGTGGAGTTTTTTCTGTAATTTCAAAAACATAATAGTAACAGATGTCATCTCGAGACCCGGAAAAACATGAATAATAGGTCGAAACGGCAGATAAAAGAAAGACTTCTAATGAATTCTGACTGAAATACAGGAAGGCACTTATCGAGTCCTGAAAAATTTTCCTGTGGAGTTTTTTCTGTAATTTCAAGAACACAATAGTAACGGATGTTATCTCGAGACCCTGAAAAACATGAATAATTGTTCGAAATGGCAGAAAAAAGAAAGACTTCTAATGAATTCTGACTGAAATACAGGAAGGCACTTATCGAGTCCACAAAAATTTTCCTGTGGAGTTTTTCTGTAATTTCAAAAACATAATAGTAACAGATGTCATCTCGAGACCCGGAAAAACATGAATAATAGGTCGAAACGGCAGATAAAAGAAAGACTTCTAATGAATTCTGACTGAAATACAGGAAGGCACTTATCGAGTCCTGAAAAATTTTCCTGTGGAGTTTTTCTGTAATTTCAAAAACACAATAGTAACGGATGTTATCTCGAGACCCTGAAAAACATGAATAATTGTTCGAAATGGCAGAAAAAGAAAGACTTCTAATGAATTCTGACTGAAATACAGGAAGGCACTTATCGAGTCCACAAAATTTTCCTGTGGAGTTTTTCTGTAATTTCAAAAACATAATAGTAACAGATGTCATCTCGAGACCCGGAAAAACATGAATAATAGGTCGAAACGGCAGATAAAAGAAAGACTTCTAATGAATTCTGACTGAAATACAGGAAGGCACTTATCGAGTCCACAAAAATTTTCCTGTGGAGTTTTTTCTGTAATTTCAAAAACACAATAGTAACGGATGTTATCTCGAGACCCTGAAAAACATGAATAATTGTTCGAAATGGCAGAAAAAAGAAAGACTTCTAATGAATTCTGACTGAAATACAGGAAGGCACTTATCGAGTCCACAAAAATTTTCCTGTGGAGTTTTTTCTGTAATTTCAAAAACATAATAGTAACAGATGTCATCTCGAGACCCGGAAAAACATGAATAATAGGTCGAAACGGCAGATAAAAGAAAGACTTCTAATGAATTCTGACTGAAATACAGGAAGGCACTTATCGAGTCCACAAAAATTTTCCTGTGGAGTTTTTTCTGTAATTTCAAAAACACAATAGTAACGGATGTTATCTCGAGACCCTGAAAAACATGAATAATTGTTCGAAATGGCAGAAAAAAGAAAGACTTCTAATGAATTCTGACTGAAATACAGGAAGGCACTTATCGAGTCCACAAAATTTTCCTGTGGAGTTTTTTCTGTAATTTCAAAAACATAATAGTAACAGATGTCATCTCGAGACCCGGAAAAACATGAATAATAGGTCGAAACGGCAGATAAAAGAAAGACTTCTAATGAATTCTGACTGAAATACAGGAAGGCACTTATCGAGTCCTGAAAAATTTTCCTGTGGAGTTTTTTCTGTAATTTCAAGAACACAATAGTAACGGATGTTATCTCGAGACCCTGAAAAACATGAATAATTGTTCGAAATGGCAGAAAAAAGAAAGACTTCTAATGAATTCTGACTGAAATACAGGAAGGCACTTATCGAGTCCACAAAAATTTTCCTGTGGAGTTTTTCTGTAATTTCAAAAACATAATAGTAACAGATGTCATCTCGAGACCCGGAAAAACATGAATAATAGGTCGAAACGGCAGATAAAAGAAAGACTTCTAATGAATTCTGACTGAAATACAGGAAGGCACTTATCGAGTCCTGAAAAATTTTCCTGTGGAGTTTTTTCTGTAATTTCAAGAACACAATAGTAACGGATGTTATCTCGAGACCCTGAAAAACATGAATAATTGTTCGAAATGGCAGAAAAAAGAAAGACTTCTAATGAATTCTGACTGAAATACAGGAAGGCACTTATCGAGTCCACAAAAATTTTCCTGTGGAGTTTTTTCTGTAATTTCAAAAACATAATAGTAACAGATGTCATCTCGAGACCCGGAAAAACATGAATAATAGGTCGAAACGGCAGATAAAAGAAAGACTTCTAATGAATTCTGACTGAAATACAGGAAGGCACTTATCGAGTCCTGAAAAATTTTCCTGTGGAGTTTTTTCTGTAATTTCAAGAACACAATAGTAACGGATGTTATCTCGAGACCCTGAAAAACATGAATAATTGTTCGAAATGGCAGAAAAAAGAAAGACTTCTAATGAATTCTGACTGAAATACAGGAAGGCACTTATCGAGTCCACAAAATTTTCCTGTGGAGTTTTTCTGTAATTTCAAAAACATAATAGTAACAGATGTCATCTCGAGACCCGGAAAAACATGAATAATAGGTCGAAACGGCAGATAAAAGAAAGACTTCTAATGAATTCTGACTGAAATACAGGAAGGCACTTATCGAGTCCTGAAAAATTTTCCTGTGGAGTTTTTCTGTAATTTCAAGAACACAATAGTAACGGATGTTATCTCGAGACCCTGAAAAACATGAATAATTGTTCGAAATGGCAGAAAAAGAAAGACTTCTAATGAATTCTGACTGAAATACAGGAAGGCACTTATCGAGTCCACAAAAATTTTCCTGTGGAGTTTTTCTGTAATTTCAAAAACATAATAGTAACAGATGTCATCTCGAGACCCGGAAAAACATGAATAATAGGTCGAAACGGCAGATAAAAGAAAGACTTCTAATGAATTCTGACTGAAATACAGGAAGGCACTTATCGAGTCCTGAAAAATTTTCCTGTGGAGTTTTTTCTGTAATTTCAAGAACACAATAGTAACGGATGTTATCTCGAGACCCTGAAAAACATGAATAATTGTTCGAAATGGCAGAAAAAAGAAAGACTTCTAATGAATTCTGACTGAAATACAGGAAGGCACTTATCGAGTCCACAAAAATTTTCCTGTGGAGTTTTTTCTGTAATTTCAAAAACATAATAGTAACAGATGTCATCTCGAGACCCGGAAAAACATGAATAATAGGTCGAAACGGCAGATAAAAGAAAGACTTCTAATGAATTCTGACTGAAATACAGGAAGGCACTTATCGAGTCCTGAAAAATTTTCCTGTGGAGTTTTTTCTGTAATTTCAAGAACACAATAGTAACGGATGTTATCTCGAGACCCTGAAAAACATGAATAATTGTTCGAAATGGCAGAAAAAAGAAAGACTTCTAATGAATTCTGACTGAAATACAGGAAGGCACTTATCGAGTCCACAAAAATTTTCCTGTGGAGTTTTTTCTGTAATTTCAAAAACATAATAGTAACAGATGTCATCTCGAGACCCGGAAAAACATGAATAATAGGTCGAAACGGCAGATAAAAGAAAGACTTCTAATGAATTCTGACTGAAATACAGGAAGGCACTTATCGAGTCCTCAAAAATTTTCCTGTGGAGCTTTTTCTGTAATTTCAAAAACACAATAGTAACGGATGTTATCTCGAGACCCTGAAAAACATGAATAATTGTTCGAAATGGCAGAAAAAAGAAAGACTTCTAATGAATTCTGACTGAAATACAGGAAGGCACTTATCGAGTCCACAAAAATTTTCCTGTGGAGTTTTTCTGTAATTTCAAAAACATAATAGTAACAGATGTCATCTCGAGACCCGGAAAAACATGAATAATAGGTCGAAACGGCAGATAAAAGAAAGACTTCTAATGAATTCTGACTGAAATACAGGAAGGCACTTATCGAGTCCTGAAAAATTTTCCTGTGGAGTTTTTTCTGTAATTTCAAGAACACAATAGTAACGGATGTTATCTCGAGACCCTGAAAAACATGAATAATTGTTCGAAATGGCAGAAAAAAGAAAGACTTCTAATGAATTCTGACTGAAATACAGGAAGGCACTTATCGAGTCCACAAAAATTTTCCTGTGGAGTTTTTCTGTAATTTCAAAAACATAATAGTAACAGATGTCATCTCGAGACCCGGAAAAACATGAATAATAGGTCGAAACGGCAGATAAAAGAAAGACTTCTAATGAATTCTGACTGAAATACAGGAAGGCACTTATCGAGTCCTGAAAAATTTTCCTGTGGAGTTTTTTCTGTAATTTCAAGAACACAATAGTAACGGATGTTATCTCGAGACCCTGAAAAACATGAATAATTGTTCGAAATGGCAGAAAAAAAAGAAAGACTTCTAATGAATTCTGACTGAAATACAGGAAGGCACTTATCGAGTCCACAAAATTTTCCTGTGGAGTTTTTCTGTAATTTCAAAAACATAATAGTAACAGATGTCATCTCGAGACCCGGAAAAACATGAATAATAGGTCGAAACGGCAGATAAAAGAAAGACTTCTAATGAATTCTGACTGAAATACAGGAAGGCACTTATCGAGTCCTGAAAAATTTTCCTGTGGAGTTTTTCTGTAATTTCAAGAACACAATAGTAACGGATGTTATCTCGAGACCCTGAAAAACATGAATAATTGTTCGAAATGGCAGAAAAAGAAAGACTTCTAATGAATTCTGACTGAAATACAGGAAGGCACTTATCGAGTCCACAAAAATTTTCCTGTGGAGTTTTTCTGTAATTTCAAAAACATAATAGTAACAGATGTCATCTCGAGACCCGGAAAAACATGAATAATAGGTCGAAACGGCAGATAAAAGAAAGACTTCTAATGAATTCTGACTGAAATACAGGAAGGCACTTATCGAGTCCTGAAAAATTTTCCTGTGGAGTTTTTCTGTAATTTCAAGAACACAATAGTAACGGATGTTATCTCGAGACCCTGAAAAACATGAATAATTGTTCGAAATGGCAGAAAAAGAAAGACTTCTAATGAATTCTGACTGAAATACAGGAAGGCACTTATCGAGTCCACAAAATTTTCCTGTGGAGTTTTTCTGTAATTTCAAAAACATAATAGTAACAGATGTCATCTCGAGACCCGGAAAAACATGAATAATAGGTCGAAACGGCAGATAAAAGAAAGACTTCTAATGAATTCTGACTGAAATACAGGAAGGCACTTATCGAGTCCTGAAAAATTTTCCTGTGGAGTTTTTCTGTAATTTCAAGAACACAATAGTAACGGATGTTATCTCGAGACCCTGAAAAACATGAATAATTGTTCGAAATGGCAGAAAAAGAAAGACTTCTAATGAATTCTGACTGAAATACAGGAAGGCACTTATCGAGTCCACAAAAATTTTCCTGTGGAGTTTTTCTGTAATTTCAAAAACACAATAGTAACAGCAGATGTTCTATCTCGAGACCCTTATCGAAAAACATGAATAATAGTAACGGATGTCGAAACCCTGGCAGAAAAAAATGAAAGACTTCTAATGAATTCTGACTGAAATACAGGAAGGCACTTATCGAGTCCACAAAATTTTCCTGTGGAGTTTTTCTGTAATTTCAAAAACATAATAGTAACAGATGTCATCTCGAGACCCGGAAAAACATGAATAATAGGTCGAAACGGCAGAAAAAGAAAGACTTCTAATGAATTCTGACTGAAATACAGGAAGGCACTTATCGAGTCCTGAAAAATTTTCCTGTGGAGTTTTTCTGTAATTTCAAAACACAATAGTAACGGATGTTATCTCGAGACCCTGAAAAACATGAATAATTGTTCGAAATGGCAGAAAAAAGAAAGACTTCTAATGAATTCTGACTGAAATACAGGAAGGCACTTATCGAGTCCACAAAAATTTTCCTGTGGAGTTTTTTCTGTAATTTCAAAAACATAATAGTAACAGATGTCATCTCGAGACCCGGAAAAACATGAATAATAGGTCGAAACGGCAGAAAAAGGAAAGACTTCTAATGAATTCTGACTGAAATACAGGAAGGCACTTATCGAGTCCTGAAATTTTCCTGTGGAGTTTTTGTAATTTCAAAAACACAATAGTAACGGATGTTATCTCGAGACCCTGAAAAACATGAATAATTGTTCGAAATGGCAGAAAAAAAAGACTTCTAATGAATTCTGACTGAAATACAGGAAGGCACTTATCGAGTCCACAAAAATTTTCCTGTGGAGTTTTTCTGTAATTTCAAAAACATAATAGTAACAGATGTCATCTCGAGACCCGGAAAAACATGAATAATAGGTCGAAACGGCAGATAAAAGAAAGACTTCTAATGAATTCTGACTGAAATACAGGAAGGCACTTATCGAGTCCACAAAAATTTTCCTGTGGAGTTTTTTCTGTAATTTCAAAAACACAATAGTAACGGATGTTATCTCGAGACCCTGAAAAACATGAATAATTGTTCGAAATGGCAGAAAAAAGAAAGACTTCTAATGAATTCTGACTGAAATACAGGAAGGCACTTATCGAGTCCACAAAAATTTTCCTGTGGAGTTTTTTCTGTAATTTCAAAAACATAATAGTAACAGATGTCATCTCGAGACCCGGAAAAACATGAATAATAGGTCGAAACGGCAGATAAAAGAAAGACTTCTAATGAATTCTGACTGAAATACAGGAAGGCACTTATCGAGTCCTGAAAAATTTTCCTGTGGAGTTTTTTCTGTAATTTCAAGAACACAATAGTAACGGATGTTATCTCGAGACCCTGAAAAACATGAATAATTGTTCGAAATGGCAGAAAAAAGAAAGACTTCTAATGAATTCTGACTGAAATACAGGAAGGCACTTATCGAGTCCACAAAAATTTTCCTGTGGAGTTTTTCTGTAATTTCAAAAACATAATAGTAACAGATGTCATCTCGAGACCCGGAAAAACATGAATAATAGGTCGAAACGGCAGATAAAAGAAAGACTTCTAATGAATTCTGACTGAAATACAGGAAGGCACTTATCGAGTCCTGAAAAATTTTCCTGTGGAGTTTTTTCTGTAATTTCAAGAACACAATAGTAACGGATGTTATCTCGAGACCCTGAAAAACATGAATAATTGTTCGAAATGGCAGAAAAAAGAAAGACTTCTAATGAATTCTGACTGAAATACAGGAAGGCACTTATCGAGTCCACAAAAATTTTCCTGTGGAGTTTTTTCTGTAATTTCAAAAACATAATAGTAACAGATGTCATCTCGAGACCCGGAAAAACATGAATAATAGGTCGAAACGGCAGATAAAAGAAAGACTTCTAATGAATTCTGACTGAAATACAGGAAGGCACTTATCGAGTCCTGAAAAATTTTCCTGTGGAGTTTTTTCTGTAATTTCAAGAACACAATAGTAACGGATGTTATCTCGAGACCCTGAAAAACATGAATAATTGTTCGAAATGGCAGAAAAAAGAAAGACTTCTAATGAATTCTGACTGAAATACAGGAAGGCACTTATCGAGTCCACAAAAATTTTCCTGTGGAGTTTTTCTGTAATTTCAAAAACATAATAGTAACAGATGTCATCTCGAGACCCGGAAAAACATGAATAATAGGTCGAAACGGCAGATAAAAGAAAGACTTCTAATGAATTCTGACTGAAATACAGGAAGGCACTTATCGAGTCCTGAAAAATTTTCCTGTGGAGTTTTTTCTGTAATTTCAAGAACACAATAGTAACGGATGTTATCTCGAGACCCTGAAAAACATGAATAATTGTTCGAAATGGCAGAAAAAGAAAGACTTCTAATGAATTCTGACTGAAATACAGGAAGGCACTTATCGAGTCCACAAAAATTTTCCTGTGGAGTTTTTTCTGTAATTTCAAAAACATAATAGTAACAGATGTCATCTCGAGACCCGGAAAAACATGAATAATAGGTCGAAACGGCAGATAAAAGAAAGACTTCTAATGAATTCTGACTGAAATACAGGAAGGCACTTATCGAGTCCTGAAAAATTTTCCTGTGGAGTTTTTTCTGTAATTTCAAGAACACAATAGTAACGGATGTTATCTCGAGACCCTGAAAAACATGAATAATTGTTCGAAATGGCAGAAAAAGAAAGACTTCTAATGAATTCTGACTGAAATACAGGAAGGCACTTATCGAGTCCACAAAATTTTCCTGTGGAGTTTTTCTGTAATTTCAAAAACATAATAGTAACAGATGTCATCTCGAGACCCGGAAAAACATGAATAATAGGTCGAAACGGCAGATAAAAGAAAGACTTCTAATGAATTCTGACTGAAATACAGGAAGGCACTTATCGAGTCCTGAAAAATTTTCCTGTGGAGTTTTTTCTGTAATTTCAAGAACACAATAGTAACGGATGTTATCTCGAGACCCTGAAAAACATGAATAATTGTTCGAAATGGCAGAAAAAAGAAAGACTTCTAATGAATTCTGACTGAAATACAGGAAGGCACTTATCGAGTCCACAAAAATTTTCCTGTGGAGTTTTTTCTGTAATTTCAAAAACATAATAGTAACAGATGTCATCTCGAGACCCGGAAAAACATGAATAATAGGTCGAAACGGCAGATAAAAGAAAGACTTCTAATGAATTCTGACTGAAATACAGGAAGGCACTTATCGAGTCCTGAAAAATTTTCCTGTGGAGTTTTTTCTGTAATTTCAAGAACACAATAGTAACGGATGTTATCTCGAGACCCTGAAAAACATGAATAATTGTTCGAAATGGCAGAAAAAAGAAAGACTTCTAATGAATTCTGACTGAAATACAGGAAGGCACTTATCGAGTCCACAAAAATTTTCCTGTGGAGTTTTTTCTGTAATTTCAAAAACATAATAGTAACAGATGTCATCTCGAGACCCGGAAAAACATGAATAATAGGTCGAAACGGCAGATAAAAGAAAGACTTCTAATGAATTCTGACTGAAATACAGGAAGGCACTTATCGAGTCCTGAAAAATTTTCCTGTGGAGTTTTTTCTGTAATTTCAAGAACACAATAGTAACGGATGTTATCTCGAGACCCTGAAAAACATGAATAATTGTTCGAAATGGCAGAAAAAAGAAAGACTTCTAATGAATTCTGACTGAAATACAGGAAGGCACTTATCGAGTCCACAAAAATTTTCCTGTGGAGTTTTTTCTGTAATTTCAAAAACATAATAGTAACAGATGTCATCTCGAGACCCGGAAAAACATGAATAATAGGTCGAAACGGCAGATAAAAGAAAGACTTCTAATGAATTCTGACTGAAATACAGGAAGGCACTTATCGAGTCCTGAAAAATTTTCCTGTGGAGTTTTTCTGTAATTTCAAAACACAATAGTAACGGATGTTATCTCGAGACCCTGAAAAACATGAATAATTGTTCGAAATGGCAGAAAAAGAAAGACTTCTAATGAATTCTGACTGAAATACAGGAAGGCACTTATCGAGTCCACAAAAATTTTCCTGTGGAGTTTTTCTGTAATTTCAAAAACATAATAGTAACAGATGTCATCTCGAGACCCGGAAAAACATGAATAATAGGTCGAAACGGCAGATAAAAGAAAGACTTCTAATGAATTCTGACTGAAATACAGGAAGGCACTTATCGAGTCCTGAAAAATTTTCCTGTGGAGTTTTTTCTGTAATTTCAAGAACACAATAGTAACGGATGTTATCTCGAGACCCTGAAAAACATGAATAATTGTTCGAAATGGCAGAAAAAAATGAAAGACTTCTAATGAATTCTGACTGAAATACAGGAAGGCACTTATCGAGTCCACAAAATTTTCCTGTGGAGTTTTTTCTGTAATTTCAAAAACATAATAGTAACAGATGTCATCTCGAGACCCGGAAAAACATGAATAATAGGTCGAAACGGCAGATAAAAGAAAGACTTCTAATGAATTCTGACTGAAATACAGGAAGGCACTTATCGAGTCCTGAAAAATTTTCCTGTGGAGTTTTTCTGTAATTTCAAGAACACAATAGTAACGGATGTTATCTCGAGACCCTGAAAAACATGAATAATTGTTCGAAATGGCAGAAAAAGAAAGACTTCTAATGAATTCTGACTGAAATACAGGAAGGCACTTATCGAGTCCACAAAAATTTTCCTGTGGAGTTTTTCTGTAATTTCAAAAACATAATAGTAACAGATGTCATCTCGAGACCCGGAAAAACATGAATAATAGGTCGAAACGGCAGATAAAAGAAAGACTTCTAATGAATTCTGACTGAAATACAGGAAGGCACTTATCGAGTCCTGAAAAATTTTCCTGTGGAGTTTTTCTGTAATTTCAAGAACACAATAGTAACGGATGTTATCTCGAGACCCTGAAAAACATGAATAATTGTTCGAAATGGCAGAAAAAGAAAGACTTCTAATGAATTCTGACTGAAATACAGGAAGGCACTTATCGAGTCCACAAAATTTTCCTGTGGAGTTTTTTCTGTAATTTCAAAAACATAATAGTAACAGATGTCATCTCGAGACCCGGAAAAACATGAATAATAGGTCGAAACGGCAGATAAAAGAAAGACTTCTAATGAATTCTGACTGAAATACAGGAAGGCACTTATCGAGTCCTGAAAAATTTTCCTGTGGAGTTTTTCTGTAATTTCAAGAACACAATAGTAACGGATGTTATCTCGAGACCCTGAAAAACATGAATAATTGTTCGAAATGGCAGAAAAAAGAAAGACTTCTAATGAATTCTGACTGAAATACAGGAAGGCACTTATCGAGTCCACAAAAATTTTCCTGTGGAGTTTTTTCTGTAAT
Organism: Cryptolaemus montrouzieri; assembly: GCA_013387265.2. Lineage (NCBI taxonomy): Eukaryota > Metazoa > Arthropoda > Insecta > Coleoptera > Coccinellidae > Cryptolaemus > Cryptolaemus montrouzieri. Next base: position 133,791,109 of record JABFTP020000144.1, on the reverse strand, counting down.
TTCAAAAACATAATAGTAACAGATGTCATCTCGAGACCCGGAAAAACATGAATAATAGGTCGAAACGGCAGATAAAAGAAAGACTTCTAATGAATTCTGACTGAAATACAGGAAGGCACTTATCGAGTCCTGAAAAATTTTCCTGTGGAGTTTTTTCTGTAATTTCAAGAACACAATAGTAACGGATGTTATCTCGAGACCCTGAAAAACATGAATAATTGTTCGAAATGGCAGAAAAAAGAAAGACTTCTAATGAATTCTGACTGAAATACAGGAAGGCACTTATCGAGTCCACAAAAATTTTCCTGTGGAGTTTTTTCTGTAATTTCAAAAACATAATAGTAACAGATGTCATCTCGAGACCCGGAAAAACATGAATAATAGGTCGAAACGGCAGATAAAAGAAAGACTTCTAATGAATTCTGACTGAAATACAGGAAGGCACTTATCGAGTCCTGAAAAATTTTCCTGTGGAGTTTTTTCTGTAATTTCAAGAACACAATAGTAACGGATGTTATCTCGAGACCCTGAAAAACATGAATAATTGTTCGAAATGGCAGAAAAAAGAAAGACTTCTAATGAATTCTGACTGAAATACAGGAAGGCACTTATCGAGTCCACAAAAATTTTCCTGTGGAGTTTTTTCTGTAATTTCAAAAACATAATAGTAACAGATGTCATCTCGAGACCCGGAAAAACATGAATAATAGGTCGAAACGGCAGATAAAAGAAAGACTTCTAATGAATTCTGACTGAAATACAGGAAGGCACTTATCGAGTCCTGAAAAATTTTCCTGTGGAGTTTTTTCTGTAATTTCAAGAACACAATAGTAACGGATGTTATCTCGAGACCCTGAAAAACATGAATAATTGTTCGAAATGGCAGAAAAAGAAAGACTTCTAATGAATTCTGACTGAAATACAGGAAGGCACTTATCGAGTCCACAAAAATTTTCCTGTGGAGTTTTTCTGTAATTTCAAAAACATAATAGTAACAGATGTCATCTCGAGACCCGGAAAAACATGAATAATAGGTCGAAACGGCAGATAAAAGAAAGACTTCTAATGAATTCTGACTGAAATACAGGAAGGCACTTATCGAGTCCTGAAAAATTTTCCTGTGGAGTTTTTCTGTAATTTCAAGAACACAATAGTAACGGATGTTATCTCGAGACCCTGAAAAACATGAATAATTGTTCGAAATGGCAGAAAAAGAAAGACTTCTAATGAATTCTGACTGAAATACAGGAAGGCACTTATCGAGTCCACAAAATTTTCCTGTGGAGTTTTTCTGTAATTTCAAAAACATAATAGTAACAGATGTCATCTCGAGACCCGGAAAAACATGAATAATAGGTCGAAACGGCAGATAAAAGAAAGACTTCTAATGAATTCTGACTGAAATACAGGAAGGCACTTATCGAGTCCTGAAAAATTTTCCTGTGGAGTTTTTCTGTAATTTCAAGAACACAATAGTAACGGATGTTATCTCGAGACCCTGAAAAACATGAATAATTGTTCGAAATGGCAGAAAAAAGAAAGACTTCTAATGAATTCTGACTGAAATACAGGAAGGCACTTATCGAGTCCACAAAAATTTTCCTGTGGAGTTTTTCTGTAATTTCAAAAACATAATAGTAACAGATGTCATCTCGAGACCCGGAAAAACATGAATAATAGGTCGAAACGGCAGAAAAAAGAAAGACTTCTAATGAATTCTGACTGAAATACAGGAAGGCACTTATCGAGTCCTGAAAAATTTTCCTGTGGAGTTTTTTCTGTAATTTCAAAAACACAATAGTAACGGATGTTATCTCGAGACCCTGAAAAACATGAATAATTGTTCGAAATGGCAGAAAAAAGAAAGACTTCTAATGAATTCTGACTGAAATACAGGAAGGCACTTATCGAGTCCACAAAATTTTCCTGTGGAGTTTTTCTGTAATTTCAAAAACATAATAGTAACAGATGTCATCTCGAGACCCGGAAAAACATGAATAATAGGTCGAAACGGCAGATAAAAGAAAGACTTCTAATGAATTCTGACTGAAATACAGGAAGGCACTTATCGAGTCCTGAAAAATTTTCCTGTGGAGTTTTTTCTGTAATTTCAAGAACACAATAGTAACGGATGTTATCTCGAGACCCTGAAAAACATGAATAATTGTTCGAAATGGCAGAAAAAAGAAAGACTTCTAATGAATTCTGACTGAAATACTGGAAGGCACTTATCGAGTACCCTAAAAATTTTCCTGTTGAGTTTTTTCTGTAATTTCAAAAACATAATAGTAACAGATGTCATCTCGAGACCCGGAAAAACATGAATAATAGGTCGAAACGGCAGAAAAAAGAAAGACTTCTAATGAATTCTGACTGAAATACAGGAAGGCACTTATCGAGTCCACAAAAATTTTCCTGTGGAGTTTTTCTGTAATTTCAAAAACACAATAGTAACGGATGTTATCTCGAGACCCTGAAAAACATGAATAATTGTTCGAAATGGCAGAAAAAAGAAAGACTTCTAATGAATTCTGACTGAAATACAGGAAGGCACTTATCGAGTCCACAAAAATTTTCCTGTGGAGTTTTATCTGTAATTTCAAAAACATAATAGTAACAGATGTCATCTCGAGACCCGGAAAAACATGAATAATAGGTCGAAACGGCAGAAAAAAGAAAGACTTCTAATGAATTCTGACTGAAATACAGGAAGGCACTTATCGAGTCCACAAAAATTTTCCTGTGGAGTTTTTTCTGTAATTTCAAAAACACAATAGTAACGGATGTTATCTCGAGACCCTGAAAAACATGAATAATTGTTCGAAATGGCAGAAAAAAGAAAGACTTCTAATGAATTCTGACTGAAATACAGGAAGGCACTTATCGAGTCCACAAAAATTTTCCTGTGGAGTTTTTTCTGTAATTTCAAAAACATAATAGTAACAGATGTCATCTCGAGACCCGGAAAAACATGAATAATAGGTCGAAACGGCAGAAAAAAGAAAGACTTCTAATGAATTCTGACTGAAATACAGGAAGGCACTTATCGAGTCCACAAAAATTTTCCTGTGGAAAAATTTTCCTGTGGAGTTTTTTCTGTAATTTCAAAAACACAATAGTAACGGATGTTATCTCGAGACCCTGAAAAACATGAATAATTGTTCGAAATGGCAGAAAAAAGAAAGACTTCTAATGAATTCTGACTGAAATACAGGAAGGCACTTATCGAGTCCACAAAAATTTTCCTGTGGAGTTTTTTCTGTAATTTCAAAAACACAATAGTAACGGATGTTATCTCGAGACCCTGAAAAACATGAATAATTGGTCGAAACGGCAGAAAAAGAAAGACTTCTAATGAATTCTGACTGAAATACAGGAAGGCACTTATCGAGTCCTCAAAAATTTTCCTGTGGAGTTTTTTCTGTAATTTCAAAAACACAATAGTAACGGATGTTATCTCGAGACCCTGAAAAACATGAATAATTGGTCGAAACGGCAGAAAAAAGAAAGACTTCTAATGAATTCTGACTGAAATACAGGAAGGCACTTATCGAGTCCTCAAAAATTTTCCTGTGGAGTTTTTCTGTAGTTTCAAAAACACAATAGTAACAGATGTTATCTCGAGACCCTGAAAAACATGAATAATTGGTCGAAACGGCAGAAAAAGAAAGACTTCTAATGAATTCTGACTGAAATACAGGAAGGCACTTATCGAGTCCTCAAAAATTTTCCTGTGGAGTTTTTTCTGTAATTTCAAAAACACAATAGTAACTGATGTTATCTCGAGACCCTGAAAAACATGAATAATTCAGTCGAAACAGCAGAAAAAGAAAAGACTTCTAATGAATTCTGACTGAAATACAGGAAGGCACTTATCGAGTCCTCAAAAATTTTCCTGTGGAGTTTTTTCTGTAATTTCAAAAACACAATAGTAACGGATGTTATCTCGAGACCCTGAAAAACATGAATAATTGGTCGAAACGGCAGAAAAAAGAAAGACTTCTAATGAATTCTGACTGAAATACAGGAAGGCACTTATCGAGTCCTAAAAATTTTCCTGTGGAGTTTTTCGAATATGATACATAAACAGTTTTACCTGATTCATGCCGTTGCAATTTTTGCAAGAGTGATATTTATTTATTTATTTATTTATTATGTGGGAGGCCCTTTACACATAGTAAGAAATATAGATGCCCACAATGTCCAGACATCAAATTCTTTTTAACAAAAACGCAGGATATGCAAATATAATTCAAAGATAAAAATATAAAAATATTATCGTGTTAAAATATTATAAACACTGAACTTTTTTTTCAAGATTTCGTTCAAAGGAAGTCCAAAGCACAAAAACGATATATAGGAAAAAATTTTCATCTTTCCAAATCCTTTCCATTGGGAAGTTAATCGCAAAATTAGTACGACTCAGAGGGATCGAAAACATTACATCGGTTGTCGTTCTTCTTGAGGGAACACGAAAAGTAGCCCTCTCAAGTATCTCGCTGCAATATAAAAATCCATCCAAGCATTTAAACAAAAATGTCAAGTCCTCTGCCACACTTCTATCGGCCAAAGTTTTCAGTTCTAGCTCAGATCTCATAAAAGAAGCAGAGAAATTGATCCGTGAAATACACATTCTATACGAGACATACATTAAAAATTTGTTCTGAACTCTTTCGATGTTGTACGAATCAGACTGGTAGAAGGGTGACCATATTACAGATCATTATTTGAGAATATGTCGACAGAAAGAAAAAGAATGTAGCTGATATGCTAAAATACCCAAACGCATTGTAGGAATTCCCCACGTTTGGAGAAAGATCAATAATGATTCCCCATAGAAATGAAACAACTAAAAATGCATTTCTGACATACAGGGTCCGTCAGCTAAACTTCCATCCGGCATATCTTCCACAATTTTTGAACTACAGAGCCAATTGGTACCTCAATATGTAGATAATTCTGATCTCTTCCGGTATACCTACAGGGTAATTCGAAATTAACTAGCGACAAGAAATTATTGAAGAAATAAAATTATTTTTGCGGAATTATTTCTCACTATGCGTATCGAGCTATTATCATTTCCAAATACAATATTCAATTCCGCATCTTTTGAGGTATCGCAACATCTGTTCAGAGATAATTTCTTCGAAAAAAAAACCTTTCCGAATGAGGATTTTTTTCCTCTGATTTTCGTTGCTCTGGTGTAGTTCCATGCTGAATTTTCAAAGTTTTTCTGGTTTTTCTCTCATTTTTATTTCAGATTCAGTCACATTCTGTCGTTTTACAAACATAAAGATGAAATATTTCCGATTAAATTCGAATATCGTTTTCCTGTCGGTTTAATGCTACTGCACCAACGACGATCGTCAGTTCTATGGTCTTAATAAGAAGGTGAATTCTTTGACAGCGGAACGACGCCTTTCCCTGAATTCAATCGAAAGTCGAAATATAATATTTTTCAGTGCAAAAAATAACGAAACGAATTCATTTATTTTTATCGAGAAGAAACGCAGTAGCCGTAAAGAGCTCAAAAACTAGTAAATTATGAACTCGTCAAAAAATTGAACTCTTATATTCAATAGAAAACTATCAATCCCTTTCCATAAGTATGGCTCAAATCGGTGTCCATTCCTTCGGATACAAAAATTGAATCTTTTGGTTAATTCTCCATGGACAGTCCGGATTCGACTTTTGAGATCTTCGATGTGATCCGGTTTTGTCTGATAGACGTAGTTTCGGTGATATCCCCAAACAAAATAATCAAGAGGATTAAGGTCTGGCGGCCTAGGAGGACACCTCAGAGGTCCTTACTTTCCAATCCATCGAGTTTGATAAACATTGCCCAAAAAAGTTGTGATAATTTGGAAATAAGTAGGTAGAGCTCCATCTTGATGGAACCACATTTCCATTCTCTCCTGCAGAGGCATATTTTTCAAATACAAGGGCAAATCATTCCCTAAAATATTAGGATGAATATCACTATTCGAGTTTCCGTCGAAAAAATGAGGACCAAAATTCCTACCATAGAATGTTCCAAGCCAAACATTCACAAATTTGACTTAAAAGTTCCTTTCGCGTGTCCAATGTGGATTAACATTACTCCAATAGTAATAAGGCGGTTGATTTTGCCACTATCATCAAAAGTACACTCATCGCTCCAAAGCATTCTGTGTGAAAATTTGGAACATTTTCCCGCAACACAGATATTTCTGCCATGAAGTTCAACCGTCTTTCAAAGTCTGTAAGCCGCAATTTTTGTATTAAAACCATTTTGTAATCATGATAAACATTTTCTTTCAGAATTCTTCTCACAGACGAGTAGCGAGAACTTCATTCACATTTATAGCGTTTCCCCTCTCACTGGTTTGTTTCTGGTTATTTTCCGTTTCGTGAATGGTCCATACGTATGAAGATTATCAATTCCATTCTTGAAAGCTTTTCTTTCGGAAACACGTATGTCTGGGAACCCTTGCTCATAGAGACTTCCAGCCATTCGCACATTTTTATTAAATTCGCCATAAATTAGTAGGAATTCAATTTTTTCTGAATTTGTAAATTGAACCATCACGAAATATTTCGGATTCTCGTCAGAATAATCTGTTTTCATATGCCGTATAATGAAAATGAGAGTTCTGTCTAAATAGTTCACTTTCAATGCGACCACAGAACTCTTGAGGAACATCGATCGTGCAGTAGCGTTAAGCCGACGGGAAAACGATATTCGAATTTAATCGGAAATATTTCATCTTCATGGTTGTAAAACGACAGAAAATTACAGAATCTGAGATGAAAATGAGAAAAAAACTATGGAAATTCAGCATGGAACTGCACCAGAGCAATGAAATCCAAAGGAAAAAATCAGATATCACTCACTAGTAACACTTTTAGAGTTGAATTATATTATTCGCCAAAGGTGATCATTCATTGGAAAGTTTTTACGCTAGTTTTGATCGTCAAAATGATCACTTGGCCTCTTTTTCCGTGTTTTTAGGGGCAAAACAGGTCATTCGTCACTTATTTTAGATTAAAACAGTTTATCAATAAATATGAAATTATTTTTTATTTATTTTGGGTCATTTCTGCAATTTTTCATCTTTAATTCAGCAACATCCTTTTTTCAAAACCCATAACAATATTGTGGGAGCATGGAAATTAATGTGCACTAATAACTAGACGACGAAAATTGGACACATCAATTTTGTATCGAAGAAAACTTGTTACCTTGGGTTTATATTGACAACTCCGAAGGTTGAAAATATAAATCTGCCACTTTTTTCTTCCAAGAGACATTATTATTATTATATAATAATTATTTAATGAATCACGATCTATCAAGAACGTATTTTCTCTGCGGCAGGTTCTTAGGTTCATTTCTTATTCATTGAAACAAAAGAAAGTTTGACAACCTATACATCTTTCTCCCGCAAAACCTTTTGTGCAACATTTAAGAGCTCAAGACCAAATTCCACATAGTCATTACATTTAGAGAATCAACTTAAACAGACCTTTACAAGACTTATCAAATTTTGTTATAAAACTGCACCTTAGTTTATTACAGATAACTAGAGATAACAGATAGATGGTAATCAAGATAAAGTACAAATTAAGTATAATACGACCTCCGATTTCATTTCATATCAATCTCAACCCTCAGTGAAATAAATTATACCAAATAAAGTTTTATTGCATAAGCTAATATAATGTTGAGGCAATCCTCCGTGTAGGAGGACCCGACCAACCATAGAAAGTAACAAAATTTGACGCCATGTAGCAGACTACTAAAACTACATTTAGATGAAACAACGGCTATAAACATGAATTCCTGTTTCGAATAATGATTTGTAAGAAATCAGTCAAGACTATCAGAAATTCGGTATTATTCATCTGTGTAGAGTATAAAGTATTTTTGTTCATACCTAAAATCCCCACATTTTCCCCGAATTCCAGCTCACCCCACACTTCCTCATTCGTCATCGCTTTCCCGCAGTTTGGAAAATTCCCTAAACGTTGGCAACCCTGGTTACGATGTGATGGTGTAGTGCTTTTGGGTTATTCCGTTTCAATTCGAACTAGCCCGCGAATCTCGAAATTTCAAATGCATGGAATCCAAATAAATTACTCTGTATTGCATAATCTAATGAAATAGATCAATTGGAATTTCGATTAATGAGTATGAATATAAATACAGGATACATGGCGGTGACGATAATCACATAATCTCGATATATTCAAGAGTATTCGATGATTCGAAATTCAGGTTTTATGATTTATTGGTGTATGTATGTTTTCACTGCCTACTGCGTACCTAAATCACTGAATTCGAATTTTTCATTACTGCATGAGCCATTTCGGTATTCTTTCAATTTAATATAGAAAACAATTGATTCCAAGAAACGTTGAATGAATGATACCTACCTAATTCATAATGTTACCATGATTCTGATGAGTATATCGTACGTTTTAATTCAAACGACTCTTTCCTCTGTAAATGAATAGAATCATCTATGTCGGCTCTCAATCACCGCCGTGGCGCTCATCCTCAAAGGACGATAGACATAAATATATTCATTCACAAAGTTTATCAAAATGGAGGAGATAATAGAAGACAAGTAGATGGAGAACCGTATAAATTACTCATGTCATTGCGTATGAGATGTATCTGCCTGTTTTTAATCCTTGTCAGGGATCGAAAGCATGATGTGTATGATAGGATGTACGCTCGATTATTTAGGGTGTACCTACTCTCACGAGATACGTTGATCGACCGCATGAAGATTCATTGTGTTCCCCTACGGCTTTTACTTTTCATTTACGGAGCGCGACGATTTTCGAATATCTGGACATTAAGTAGGAGGAATGAAATGAGTGGCTTTGGTATCTATAGATATATGGATCTTTACATGCTGCAATAATAGAAGCTTCAGAAATAGCCCCGCTCATGATTGCGAGAAGATAATGAATGAAGTTCATACTGAATATAAGCTCAGGAAGTAAAAAGTATACACTGTAAAATTGAAAATTCAGTGATTCTTTAGCAAATTTGTTTACCCGAGGATCCAAGTTTCGGCACTCATCTTCCTATAGAAAGATAGTATCTCGTTTTTTATTTTTCTCTTCATCACTTATTTACTACAGTACCTACATTTCTATCTGTTGTGCTCCACCTACATCCACACCCCCTCTCTTTACACCCCTTTCGCTATGCCCGCGATCTTGATACCTAATAGATTACTGACTTTTCAGTTCAAACAACATAATGAAAAAAATTTTGAGATCAGAACTATATTTTAGCCAGTAAGCGCCTTATCGTTTTCATCTTACTTATGTCTGAAGCGTTACCTCATCAATTCTACATTCGAATGACGTCATATCTAGAAGATCCCATCAGCTTAATGGAGTTTATAATGGATTATTAAAATAAAGTATTGTTCTGAAAATTTAGGGAACGATATACTGTACCGTTGATTGGTGGATGTGCTTTTTGCGGAAGTTTATTAGAGTCAACCACTCTGCGAACGAAAATAAATAAAACAATTGAGTTTGAGAGCATTAAAATGTTGCGTTATATTGATTTTCGTATGAACTGTTGTGCCGAAATGTAAGAATCTTTCCTTATCTTCTTATGTCGAGAAAAGCCAAAATCAACTGATCGTCCAAAATTCGTATGATGCAGGGTTTGGGTAAATGTTCAATCCGAAACTTCACTATTAAAAGTATATTTGCATACTTTTCATCTACAACATACGACCTTCGCGCTAGCAAAATTACATTCCGATTTTATGATGAGAAATATTTTATTTTATTTTTGTGATACCCTGATAAAGCTCGAATACTCTTTATTTTATCGAAATAACACTTTCCATATATGTTATGCATTGATAATCGGGGAATTCAACTAATTTTCTAAATTTCAATCTGATGAAGCTTTCTGTTTTTCCACAAATATAAAATAATTTTAGACAAACCGTAAAATCGCGGGCGGCGGAAAACATGCGAGGAGAGTTCAGATTCGTGTAACCTGGCCATGCGATAAGCGCCTCAGATATTTCATCGTGCCACACTTAGTGTGGTTAGATCATAGTATTACGTCACGATTGATCTCTCGAAGCTGCTTTCTCTCTAAAATAGGGCCCTATATCATCTATTCTATAAACGTAAATCTAATTTTTGCGTTGCAGCAGTTTCTTCGTTTTCGAAATATGACATTTTCGTGTCGAAATAATGACGTCACAGTACAATGTTTTCAAAACATTTTTGTTATATATTTGAACGGCTCTCGGAGGACGCTTTGAAACTTATTCAACACAGAAAAGTATTCAATAAACTGGGATAATTCTGTGAATCGTCTGCTTTCTTCAACAAAACCGCACAATTCCATGTTTTCTGTTATGATAAACAAGGGTGAAATTCAGAGTAAAGTAGGTAACTACACAATCCAAAACGATTATGAAAAACTTTTATAACTGGTTAGGTATTAATACGAAGTTCTTTTTTTAATTATGGCTTCCAATTGGAATGATAGTGAATAATTAATAAAAATAGAAGAATATTTCGTAACGGGACCAAGAAACCGCAAATCGTTTGAAAAGTAGGTAAAAAACAATGCATTAATGAGCTGTCATTTTGTGGGGGTTAAGTTGTAATTTCAAAAGCAAGATGGCGAACGTGATTTTCACAGGTTCGAAATAATGACGTCATCTAAGAAAATACTTCAGAAATATAAAGAAAATGCTGCGTCGCAAAAAAGAAGACTATAGTAAATGTAGGGAATAAATGGAGAATGTGAAACGCGATAAAGAACCTTGTGGTACCTACAGTGCAACTTGAAATTTTGTAGCATTGTTAGAGCTATGTCACGTTAATCTGAACTCTCCTTGCTTGTTTTAGTCTGGCCGCGATGTTTACGACCTGTCTTTGTTTCAGAGCATTACGTATATGGAAAGTATTAATTCGATAAACTCATGAGTATTCGATCTGTAACGGGGTAGGTAAACGATCACACAAAAATAAGTATTCAGGACAAGTCACCTACCTATTCATTATGATCTCCCATATAAAAGCACTGCACTGTTAAATTTTAATATTTAATATAAAATATTTATTATCATAAAATCGGAATAAGGTTTTGCTAGTATAAAGGCCGTATGTTGTCGATGGAAAGAATGCAAAAATAATTTTAAGTCATACCTTATCGGAAAATTCATCCCACCACACTCTGCACCATACGACTTTCGGACTACCAGTCGACCAGGGCATTGTTTCACTTCTACCGCGTGCAGGCAATTTTAAAGATATATTTCGAGTACATGTTGTTGATTGGCTCTAAAACACGAATTTGATTTGATTTCTTTTATATCTAATTTTCTCTCACGAAATGCGCATCCACCAATAAACAGTAAAGTCTCTCGTCTCCAACAAATTCATTGGAATACTTCTTTATAATATTCCATTATTCGCCTCATCCAGCTGCTGAGATATGTGTCCCGTGAGTTTCAGAGACCTTTTCAACGCATATGTGAAAATCAATTATTTATCATTCAAATTGGCGATTTAGTTAATTCTATTAACACTGGCGTTTCCCATACGTAGAAACCATTTTCTCAATATTCATACAGCTCGATACTAACAACCACCGCGGTGGCCAGGTGGGAAGATACCACGCTTTCCAGTTTGTACACATGCGGCTGCCGGTTCGATTCCGGCGAAAGTTTAGGTGTTGTATGCGTCTTTGAATTTGACAGAGTCGCCTATAGAAGGCATAACCTTCCTGGACCAGATAACTTGCGGTGGCAGTTATCATTGCACGGTCTAGGAGAGTAGATCGGAATCCACTATAAACTGTAGGTGCACCTGTGTAAATGGGCTTAGTTCCCGAGCACATCGTTGAAAGAAAAACGAACGAACGAACGAACGAACTCGATACTATCCTAACATTAGATGATAGGGATATAATATCTTCGACTGAATACAAAAACTTTGGTTTTTCGGGTTCTCTTACACACACCATTTAGAAATAAGTACAAGTAGTGTAGTCTCATCTGATTAAATAAACGCCATCTAACAAGCAATGTAAAAATTAGATACAACAGAAAAACATACATCCCTACGTCGAACTGGTCTTGTCGACGGATGGTCGATGCACAGAACAGACCCTAATGAGAATAATAAACTCAGTGCTCCGACATGGGAAACAATATGACCGTCTCTGCATAGGAACTAGAGCTACACGTGCCATTATGGGAAACTAAACCGAAAGGCGCCGTTTTTGAATTCTAGATTTCCCACGATCGAATTTAACTTGGCAGAAATGGAGTATATGAACTAGTCTAATCGATGCAGATCATTTCTGTCTAAATTAGACTGTTCAAAAATTGAGAAAATAATGAGTATTTTTTCACAATAACACTTTTATTTTAAAATAACAAAAATCTCTTGAACCATATATTCAGAAAACATTTCCAAAAACAAAATAAATTTTTAACACATGTAAATCAAAAATATAAATCACATATCACAGAAAACGGGTAAATTCTAATATTCAAAATGAAAAAAAAATTCAGAAGTCAGCCATAATATTGGTCCTTCATTGCTACCAGTGGTCCCCCGTTGGGGAGGTAAAGTACCTTCACTGTCATCTTCATGGCGGTTACCCCATACTGCTTCTGAAAATAGAAAAAAACGCAGTAAAAACTGTCTCAAGAAGTTTTCATTTAAAAGAATTCGACATCACTCAAAATTGTTGAATAAGGTAAAAATAGGCAATTTCATTACTAATCTTGGAAACTAGGGTTGCATTAATATTCCTGATGTGTTCAATTGATAGGTTCATAGTAAAATATAGACCAAATATATAAGGTTTCGCCCGCAGACCCTTATGTATAAGCAGGGTGTAAAAAGCCAATTGTAACAAAAAAAAAAACAATATATACTCTGAGTAAAAAGAACGCAGAAAATTGAATAATTAATAACAATGTGTATATCACAAAATAAACATGAATTATAGGTAACAAAGGGAATGTAGGGTGTAAAGGACCCAAAAAATTCAATTATTTGGTCACAGATCAATTTCTTTCCCCATTAGTGTAAGAGGTGCATGGAGGAAAATAAATAATATCACAGACTAGAAAACATGTTTGTGAGTTATAAAAGGGTATAAAAATCCAGACAAAACATCATGTATAGTACCACCAACTGTATGAGATCGATGGTAAATAAATAACACGCACATAGTAAGGTGAGGATAACCCGCTCTTTGAAATCACAATAAACAACTACACTTGATCCAATCAAAGATTGCTGTCCTACTTGCTTCTGAACCTTTTGGATTTGCTTCCAGTCCCAGAAGTTACAGTTTCCTTCTTTTTATCCATAATGAATTTAAGAATAAGAAGAGTAGCCCTTTCCAAAATTTCATCTTTCACCGAATGTAATTGACAAAAATTGAATTTAGAAACATGAGACTTGTAAGTATCTTTGAATCTGAAAGCATGATTTTCCTGATGTCCCTGACTATTCAGGAAAAAGTAAAGTTTATTTTGAATGTCTTCTAAGAGTTGAGAAGCCTTTACTGAAGGATACGTTAATTTAGACTTATTATCACAAAATTCCTTGAATGTTATAATGGTGTGTTGTTGTTGGGGCACTTCGCCCTCTAACGAAGTCATCCTGACAAATTCGAAAGTAGAGAACCTCAAGAAAATTTATATAATTCAAATTAACTATCTTTTCAGAGCTCGAAAAAAGGCTTCCTCTGATACTTTTATTTCCTCGCCATTCACAGGTGTCCTCTTGTATGGTGTACTCCTTTCCCGCCGCACGCCAAAGGGGTGAACCTCAAAATTAAGAAGAAAACCGATAAGAATTGGATATAATCCAATTTAGGTACCGTAGAATCAAACATAGATCAAATTGCACAAAATATCGGCTAAAACATCACAAATTCAATTTACTTACCATCAATTTTCAAGAGAATTACTGAACTTGAGTCCAAGACATCAGCAACAGAAACACCTGGAAAGAAAATGATTTTGGAAGCACAAACCGCAAAAATAAAAGGGTTTAGAGGGAAACTGAAAATATTGACATTGACAGACATTTGGCAATTTATTTATTGGCGATTGGAGTTTGATTGACAGAGTTTGACACTTGACGTGGTTAAATTAGTGCCATCTATATCTATTATGGGAGTACTAGATAGATAGGTGAGGGGTCATGAGGGGCTGTAGAATGTTTAGGTCGGTAAGTCGACCTTCTTATTAGGGTCTGTTCTGTGGGTCGACGACTGCTGCGGTTTGTACGGATTGTTGCAATATATTCATCTTCACACCACTTGTTAGTCAGAGTACCTACTAGAAAACCCCGGCGTCAAGAAAAAGCGACTTACGGACTTCTACGTAAGACCGTATTTTTTTAAATACGTAAGTGCAATTGGCTAGTTTTTGCATTATTTCCTGTTCTGTTTTAATATCGGTGTGAGTAGAGAGAATTTCAGCTATCAACTGATTGCAGACAACTTTGTTAACTGCCTTTGACTCTTGTTAGTAGTTTAGTGATAAAAAATGATGTCTAGATTTGATGAAATCATGGAATATGTGCGTATCAAGTACTTAGATATAGAAGGTAGGCCGAAAGTTTTGCCTGAATATTCATTTTATTGTAAATGAGAGGTGTTAGAGGAAGTTAGAGAGGTTATAATGACAACTATTTTCAGTCTTTTACTTTTATATTGAATATTTTATAAATTTTTTCTAATCGATAAACCTAGCGTTTCTTCCTTTTTCCATTGTAATTGCTTTCAGAACATGATTGAAGAGAATTAGTCTGGGTGTTACATCGACTGAATTTAAAATTATTCTTTTAGCACCAAAACAGGTATTTCCATCAGAACAGAAAGATAGTAGGCCCAAAAAATGAAGAGAAACCTGGAACGAGCTATGGTTTCCATACTACTTCAAGTGAGCTTTTCAAAGGATAAATTTTTCGAATATTTAATTTGCAAAAAAATCAATAACAGTTACTGATGGTTTGATATTTTGTCCTAGTTCTTTGCCGTAATCCGAAAACGAACACCATGAGAGATTTACTGACTATTCTCCAGATGTATCTCAATATGCTCCAAGTGAGCACAAATCAGAAGCGGAAGAAGGCAGTTGTTCTGGTTCCTTTCCAGCTACTGGGACCAATGAGCCATTATCAGGCATGGACGAATATCCAACGGAAACGAATCGTTCCCGACGAGAGAAATCCAGATATGTGATCAAGAAATATAAGGAGGAAGAGCAGGCTTGAAGAAGGAGAATATGGTTCTTCAGATGGCACTCTGAGACCAGCTGCTAGAATGCTATCTCTTTGTGTGGAGAAATGCAGATTGAAATAATATACGATACCACAAGGATCAAGATTGGATATTTTCGGAGCGTATTACAAACTAGGCGACTATACTCGTCAGAGAGATTTCATTCATGCAAATTTGTTGGAAAAATAAAAGGCTGAAACGATTCAGTTAGAAAGAACACAGTTGATTACTTACTAGCGACAGATTGGTATAAAAGAAAAGTATGTAAATCTATGTTCCCCAGGTAAAATAGAGGACATGAAAAATGAACACGATAAACTTCCTAAATCTAAGGAGGATGTTCGCGAAGCCAACAGACTTGATATAGTAGTTGCACTCAGTCATGACAAGATTTTTAGCTGTAATTTTGACTTACAACAGGTTCTACTTTGTTCTTCTGATCCTGCAAATAATACGCTATTCTCCACACGCCGATTAGCCAGTTACAACTTCACCATTTACAATGTTGCACTGAAAAAAGGTGATTGTTTTGTGTGGCATGAAGTTCAAGAAGGACGAGGCAGTTGTAAGGTAGCAAGTCTTTTGCTTTTTTATCTTAGATCTCTACCAAATTCTACAGAAGACGTCAGGTGATTCAGCGATCGGTGCGCTGGACAAAAACCTTAGCAATACGTTGTGGAAATGTGCATGTATGCTGTTCAAAATATTAAAAACCTCAAAACAATTTAACTCAAATTCCTTACAAGCGAATTCCTTGATTAGAAGGCCTTTGTTGATAATAACCTGAAAATCAAAAAAAGAGATTCGAATCATAAACCTGTGTTATTTCAAAAAATTTGCTGGTTCAAATTTGAAGAAGGAAATAATTACGAATTAAAATCGGTAGAATCTCTCGAAGATGAAATTTTTAGGCAGGTAGACTGTAAAAAAAACAGTTTTGAGAAGTCAATCAACTAGCTTGACCCAAAGTTATCCAAATGGACAACCAATAACAAAGGTAAAATATCGCGACCTCATGTCGTTATTTTCATCAAAACCGTCTGCACTGAGCAGGGACTACTTCGATTCTTATGCAAACCTTCGACATGCAAAAAAACGTAGAAGAAGAAGAAATAGAAGAGTAAGAAGAAAAAGAAGAGTAAGAAGATTGATATTCAGGTTACTGCTGATATAAATACACATGCAAACAAATTTAATACCTGTTAAGTTTTTTCTAATTCACTTCTTACCGCAAGTAGGTGCAAAAACTAACTACCATCCTATTCATTCTATTTTCAAATCAGAGTCTGATATTCCACTGAAAATATTCTTGCGTTTTTCTCGAAACTGTGACTTTGAAGTTACCTAGTTCCCACAATCAGTCGACGATTTCTCCAATCAGAAAGGAAAGTTAATTCTCGAATATGCTTGATCTTCCCTTTTCCTGATCAGACACGAAGATTATATTCAATACCTTTTGCTTACATTTTTCACTGAGCCCTCAGCCCTAGAAAATTGGAAATGTAGTTTACTTTCAGAACAAGAATGTACAAAACACCAATCGATGAATTACGTTGACGTCGTATATTAACAAATTTTTCAGTAATACCCCAATCTAACCAGTAATTTTTTATAACGGTACTTTTTGAAGACATTGAATATTCATTCATATGAGTCTTGCTTTTTGAACCTGCCAAATTTTTCAAACTGAAAATATTCACAGTATTACCTCTTTCATCCTAACGCACTCTAATCCGCATATCTCGTTTATCCTAACGACGAAACTTTGGAATCATTCATCTCTATAATACGAACATGCAAGTTTCGACCTCTATAATCCGAACACCGCCAAAAATATAAAAAAACATATGAAAGAGCCCGACCCGAAATAGAATAGACTAGCCTATACAGCAGCTTTCCTCATCAAATTATATTCCTTTCATAATAATCATTCAGTGACTGTTATTATTCGTCCTTATCAAGTATACAAACAAAAAAATTTCATATTTTGAAAAAACTAGGTAGATAGTGGAAGAACTGTCAGATAACAGACAACTATGGAGCAAAAATGAATAATCCTTATTCGTTTTTATTTGGCTACTCGTATTCAGATTAGTATATACCTCTTCCTATCTTTTTCGACACTCCAAATAAGCCTCGCTCTTAAATGATTTGGATAGAGGGGTTATACTGCACTTGTATTCCTTTATTGGTACGGTCATGGTACGGTCATGGTACGGTCAAGTGAAATGTCCCATTATCATGCGATAGACACACACACACACACACACACACACACATATATATATATATATATATATATATATATATATATATATATATATATATATATATATATATATATATATATATATATATATATATATATATATATATATATTATTCATTCTATCTGTATATGACAAATGTCATGTTTTTCGAACGACTATCAAAATTTTTTCGCAAATTTTTCTTTAAATGGAACATGTTCCACGAAGAAATAATATATGGGCGATGTCAACCCAGATTATTGGGTCCATAATGATTCTGAAACATCTATAGATCAAAACCGGCATCACTTGGAAGACTGAACCTGGCCTTCGGGTCACTCTCGGTCAAACAGAGATAGAATTTAAGGAAATATCGCAGGTTATGTATTTTTTCTTCATTATCTCCTTAGTCCTTTTCATGACCTTGCTTCCTATGTAAAATCTTTTTTCTTAGATTTGTTTATACATATAAGAAGTATAATTGTTGAAATATTTTTCTTTTTCCATTGTTACAGATTCCTGTCCCAAACCCTGTTCCATTCACCCTTGTCTTCATTTGGAAATCATGGAATGCAAGAGAGAATGAAGCGGCTAAGCAGAAAAATGTTTGTTTAATTATGTAAAATAGATGAAAGTAACTTTTGTATTCTTTATGTACACACGACACGATATATATATATATATATATATATATATATATATATATATATATATATATATATATATATATATAGGAAAAGTCACACTATAGAACCACTTGTTAAATTTGAGTTTTGCCATATTTCTAACTCAGCAATAAAGTTTTTTGTTTTACATGATTTAGGTAAATTTTTCATATAATTATTATTTAACAATTGTACTTCACAATTTTCAATATCTAAAGTTATTTTCTTAATAGTAGATATTCTCTTGCATAACCATTTAGCAGGGTAAATTCAAGACAGTTGTCCAAATGGTCTAAGTAATCATAGTAATATTTGTTATTAGAAATAATAATATATGGCTTATCTGGTTCTATATAAGAAAATAATGTTGTGTCTTCAGTATGAGGTACTGGCAAGGAAACATCTCGTAGAGCCTCATATTTGTCGCCGTTTACGAGGGTATTTTAAAAAGTTACCAATATATCATTTCTTATGAATGATTTTAATTCAATAATTTTATAATACATGAAAATATTTTCGATTGTTAAAGGAATTGGTAACGAGTGTTTGGTAGAGACTTTTTGTAATTCGTTATACAACGTTTCTGGTTGTAATATGTTGTAATTAATGATACCGTTGGATATCAGAGATATGTCGTTGACGTATTGATTCAGTAAAGAGGAAAGTTCGTCTGACATTTCTATTAAAAGTATTAAATGATTTGATATTTGAATCTCAGTATCAACTTCGTTTATAACTTGTGAGACGTCATTTTGGAATTTATTGAAATTTTTCAAATTTTTATTCAAAGTAATTACGTTTTCGTTCATCCTCTGTAGGAATTATTAAAATTAGTAATTGTTCCAGATATGATGGAAACTTGTTGTTGCATTAAAACATCTGTTTGTTTTGATTATTTATCAATTGATTTATTGAGTCTGAATAGAAATCTGCGTCGTCTGAGTTTGGTATTCCAAAGAGCCATTTTGTTGCGTAAGAAATGCCGTTTATTAGGCCTCGTTTGTGTCGAGTAGTGTATGTGTCGATTTTATGAGCGACAATATTGAATAAAGATTGAATTGAGTTGAGTTTTGTTCTGATATATTTCAGCTGATTGTAACAATCGTTGCTTATGTGACTCGACCTTGCTAAGTTGCAAATATCTTTAGATATGCTATAATAATTATTCAACATAGTAATCTTTTCATTGATATGCGTAAGATTAATAAAGGTTAATAGAGTGTAAACTTCGTTTGATAGTTTAACTTGTCCTAGGTCTTGAAATAATATGCCTGACGATTCGTTTATCGCAGTAATCTTAAAATCATTGGCGGTTGCTAGGATAAATTTTGTTAAATCATCTTGAATTGTTAATATGAATCGATTGCCATTTTTCGTTATTGGTAAAGGTCCTACTATATCCAAAGCTATTTGTTCAGTGAATCTTCTGGAGGTAGTAGTTATTTGCATGGGGCTTTTATTATTTCTAAAATCAGTTTTTGACATTTGACATGTTTCGCAATATTTGATATAATCTCTTATGTCTTGTTTCATATTGTCCCAATAATAATAGTTTTTATTTTATCATAAGTTCGTTCAAAGCCTTGGTGACCTGAGATTGGAGTATCATGATTGTCATAAAGAATTTGTTTTATTTGATCCTTATCGGTGATTAATGTTCTAGGATGTTTTAAAATCTCATAATTTCTGTTTCTGAATAAATATTCTAGTAAACTGTGAAAAGTATCACTTTTTATTTTTAATTCCGAATCTGGAATGTTTGTAATAGTGAAATTATCAATTTTATTCACATCCAATATCATTTTCAAATGTTTCATTGTTTCAAATAATTGTTTGTATGTGACTGAATCATTTATTGATTCTTTTATAAAATAAGAAATATATTTTGGTCGGGTTTCTGTGACATACATACTTCAGTAATTCGATTTTTAGTAGGTATATTTTTATACGCTCATTAACATAATTGTAGTAAATGTTTCTTTGAGATAAATCTAAAGAAAATGGAATGACTAGATTTTTAATCTTTTGTAAAGGCAAATTAGAAGTTTTAATTTTTAGTGTTTATAGTTTGTTGATGATATATTTGAAAATTTTCGAAACTAAGTTCGTCATTATTGGTTTCTAGTTCAATTTCTTCACGATATACATTTACTTTTTCGAACGGGATTCTGCTTAAGAAGTCCGCATTTTTGTTTTCAGTTCCTTTTTGTATTTTATTTCAAAGTTATAGTCCATGAGTAATGTTTGCCATCGTCCGAGTCTACCTGAGTGATCGGCGCTAGTTTTGAGATAAATTAACGGTTTATGATCCGTGACAATAAATATTTTTTCTGAACCGAATAAATAAGGTCTGAAATGTTTACATGAGTCTACTATACTTAGTAATTTTTTTCAGTAGTAGAATAATTTTGTTCTGTTTTTGACAGAGTTCGGGAGTAGTAAGCGATTGGTCGTTCTTGTCCATTGACATCTTGAGATAATACTGATCCAATAGTTTCATTTGATGCGTCTGTTGTAAGAGTGAATGGTTTAGAAAATCTGGATAAATAAGTATTTTATCGCTTGTGATAATCCGTTTCAATTCTTGGAATGCTTTTTCTTGTGATTCTCCCCAGTTGAATTTAGTATTTTTACGTAAAAGGGAGGTTAATGGTTTAGAAATTTGTGAGAAATTCTCTATAAATTTTCGGTAGTATCCGATGAATCCGAGAAAACTTTTGATCATCTTTGTATTTTTCGGTGTGCCCGTATTATATATAGCTTCAATTTTTTTTGGGTCTGGCTTTACACCTTGATTTGTAATTAAATGACCTAGATATGTTATTTCTTTGTGTAAAAAGTTACATTTTTCTGGTTGTAGTTTTAGATTATGAAGTCTTAATTGATCAAAAACTTGTTTTAGTTTTTTATTGTGGTCTTGTAATGATGAACCATAGACAACAATATCGTCTAAATAACAAAAACATGAAATGCCTAGTAATCCTGACAATACTATTTGCATTAGTCTGACAAATGTAGCAGGGCTATTTTTTAATCCAAATGGCATTCTATTAAATTCGAAATGACCAGTAGGGGTGCTAAAAGCTGTCTTATATTTGTCTTCTTCTTTGACTTCGATTTGATGAAAACCTGACGCTAAGTCTAGTGTTGTGAAATAAATTGAGTTTCCAAGTTGGTCTAGTATGTGTTCAATATTTGGTAAAGGGTAACTATCCCCTATTGTAACTTCATTTAGTTTACGATAGTCCATGACTAATCTGTAATTTTTCTTTTTGCTATGGGGTTGTTGTTTTTTCATAACTACCCAAACAGGACTTGAATAAGGAGAATATGAGGGTCTAATGATATCTTGTTTTAGCATATCATTAATTTGAGTTTTAACTTCTTCCTCATAAATTTTTGGATACCTATAATATTTTGCGTTAACAGGTGCATTTGACGACGTAGTAATTGAATGTTTAATTGTATCTGTCGTAGTAAGAATATCACCTGGTAGATAAAATAAATCAGAGTAGTGTTGACAAATTTGAATAATAGATTCTTTTTCTTCTTTGTTTAAATGATTAAGTCTCAAATTATTGTTGAGTAAAGTTCCACGCTTCGTTGGCTGGATTTGTGTTAAGTTAACAATTTCTTCAGGAATAATTTCAGCTAACTCAAATGTTGGTTTATCAATAATGATTTCATTGTGTGATAAATTTAAAATAGGTATATAAGCTTTTTGATTATTATTGTTTACTAAGGTATTAGGAATGAGTACGTCTCTTTGTATTTCTTGATTGATTATAATTCCTAATGGTAAACAATTAGATAATTTAACTTCTGCTATAGTTTCACTTCTTGCAGATAATATAATTTTATTTGCGTATTCAATATTGTTTTGAATATAATCTTCTTTGAATGGTAATATGATATGATCTATTTTTATTGTATTGTTATTGTAATCAATAACTGAATGGTGATCTTTCATAAAATCTGTGCCTAATATTCCGTCATAGCCGTCTAATCGTATTTCTTTTTCGTAAACAACGTGTGCTTTTTGCGTAATTGTTGCGTTTGGTAGACACAATGATAGTACTGTTGTACCTAATGAAACGATACTTGTTTTTGGATGAATTTCTCGAACTTGAATTAATTCTTTTGTATTTAATATTGTTTCGCTTGGAATTAATGCCGTATTTTTGATAATTGTGATAGATGCTCCGCTATCAATAAGAAATTTTATTTTTTTATTTGGCGAATTTTCTAAGTAAAAAGTCAATATTTCGAGATTATTTGCATTTAATGTTTGACTTATCCGTTCATAAGGAATTTCGTGTGTTTGAATATTTTTATATTTGTTTGAACATTTGTTGAAGTTCGACGTGATTCTGATTCTTGTCGTTGAATGTCTCTTGTAATTGGTCTTGGATCTCTGGGACATCCATCGGAGATTGACCTGATTAGTTTAAATGGTTCACTCTAGGATTTGAATTTTTTTCTACAATATTCTATAGAGTGACCTGGTATTTACAGAAAGAGCAGAAATATTTTGATTGCTGGGAATCATTTGTTTTCTTGCTTGTACTTGGATTAATATTTAGATTTGAGTTTGTATATTTTTTCTTTTGCAATTTTGTGTTGGATGATTTGTCATCTTGCAAATTGAACAATATAAATTGGTTGATTCGTGAGGTTTCACGTAATTTAAAATTTTTTCTTCTTGAAGAGCTAAATCGTAAGCTTCTGTTAAGAGTTTTATCTCTCGTGCCCTAAGCATTTGACTTATTTCGGGTCTGCAGTGAATTATAAATCTTCGTAGTGCGGTTCTTTGAATCGCTATTTTCTGTCCGGCGAATTCGTTTGCTTCGGAATTTAAAAGTTCAGCTTGGATACATTCGTTTTTTGTTTTTTCAACTCGTTTGAAAAAATTGGAAATATTTTCGTTTGACATTTGTTTTAAATTTTCAAGTTCTTCATGAGCTTGTGCGACATGTTTTGTTTGTCTGTAATAAAGTTTTAGTCTGGTTTTAAAGAATACCAACTGTCAATGTCTTGAATATCGATTTCGTTAATTACATTTGTAGATAGTTGTGATACCACGAATAAGAAAAGACTTGGTTTTGGTTCACTTGTGCTAATGAAAATGCTGAATTAACGTTAGTTATAAATGTGTGAAGTTCGTTTCTATCTCCAGTGAAAGGCTTAATGAATTTAAAAGAACAGATAGAGGTAATATTTCGATATTTTCACTCGCATCTGATTCATTGCCGTCCACACTCGGGTTTGGTGAGGAATGATTTGATTTTTGAGCCATAGTTATATAAGAGAATATTTGTTTGTTCAATTGACAATACAAATTTTAATTTAAAATTGAGAAATGCACTAGAATATGCAATAATATTTGCTTACTTGTAGTTCCAGTTGAAGATTCTTCTTGTTTCTTGAAGATCTGTAGATGAGTATCTGATTTTCGATGGCGATGCAAGGCAGGAAGGTCTTCCGACGAGGTGCTCCTCTAGCAATATCGACAATCGTACAGTATTCTACCTGAAGATCTCCTTTGCTCGGAATGATTTGGAAGTAGACGAATCAATGGTCTTCTACCCAAAGAAACTTGCTAGTTTTCCAAATACTTCGTTATCCCACGATGTGATACCAACTTTTGTATCTATATCACTTCTGTGTGATACCAAAATTTTTTTCTTTCTATCCCACTTCTGACACCAATTTTATGTCGTATTCCCGGTTGGGAGCGACAGTCAAGGGAAGTAGCAGGACTGCAGGACTTCTGACACCAGTGACGCTTTCAGGAAGGAAAGGCACGAAACTTGTAGGATGTGGCGCTTTTACGGCACACTAGGACTTTATTTGATATGTGGCACTTTACCTTTTACCGGCACACTAGGACTTTATTTGATATGTGGCACTTTTACCGGCACACTAGGACTTTATTTGATATGTGGCACTTTTACCGGCACACTAGGACTTTATTTGATATGTGGCACTTTTACCGGCACACTAGGACTTTATTTGATATGTGGCACTTTTACCGGCACACTAGGCTTTATTTGATATGTGGCACTTTTTACCGGCACACTAGGACTTTATTTGATATGTGGCACTTTTACCGGCACACTAGGACTTTATTTGATATGTGGCACTTTTACCGCCGATCATAACACTTCATAAAGAAATGTGCTCATGTGACATATTTTCATGAATCCTATTCTATCAAGCGTGTACTGAAGGGCTATATTATGACTAAAATATTTGAAGCGCTTCCTCTCTGCACAACACATTTAATCGAGAGTAATGAAATTTCCCTTGGATATGCTTTTTTTATGTGCATTCAACACTGCTGGAATATCGGAGAATTGGACATCTGGATATGCTTTGAAATGTCATCGCTGATTCGAACAAAACGCATTGTCGTACTTCTAATTTCTAGATGGAATTCGAAACATTGTCCATACCGTTGTAGCTTCGCACTGTTTTGAGCTAAACCCACTAAACACGTCAGGAATGGGCATATAACATATATAACATATAATAGAGTGGTGGGTAAAAGCGGTCGATAATGGATGCGATTTTTATAGAAAAGAAATTTCTCATGAAAAGAGAACAATTGTTTCGAGTTTTCCCGTTGGACGAGTTGAAAATTTCCAGAAAACTCGCCACCGGGAGTATAACAAAGACTCCTTTTATCCCTTCAATGTTGAATCGAATTGGCAGGGGTTGTTTGCCTGAACGATCGGATATCGTGCCGGGTTGCTTTTGTAAGAAACGCTTGTCAACAACATTTTAGTTTCCATGTCGTAGTCCTATTTTGATATTCACTTCTGTTTCGGAAATATGTGCCTAGCAAATATATTTAATAAAAATATGTTTTAATAATATTTCGGGTTTTATCCCAATGCCAAAAACCAAGAGGAAATCAAAATGTTACAATCTAATTTATAATTAAGAAATCGATTAACGAAGTGAGGATAAACAGAAATTAACTTGGTCGTTTATTATCGGTAGATTATGTTTATATGCTGATGAAATTTCCACGAACTCAATTGATCTAAGTTCTTTATTGTATTACCTAAATGTGAAAGTTGAGTTTTTTTATTGAATTGATTCTCATTGATATAATGTTCACAAACTTAAGTTTTTAATTCATTACGTGTTATTCATTTTTTATGCTCCTCTTCGAGTGATTGGGCGGAAATCGGAGAGATACATATTTGAATTTTTCACCAATATCTTTAATTTATGGATAAACATGATTTTAATTTTTAAATTAATTTTTCGAAAATCTTACGAATCTCGAATAATACTAAAAATAATTCGAAAGCTCTTGGTTTCACATATAACCTTTTCTATCTATATTTTCTTGTGTTTTCCAAATTAATCGAAATATTTGTTGCAATAGTCTTGAAACGGCAATATTCAAAGAGGCGATTGCTGGAGCCATTTCATGAAAAAAATTCATATAAACATAGCTTCGGAATACTTCATTACCGATTTACAGGATGTTGAAGTTCAATCGAAAGATGCTGTTAAATTTAGAACCATGGATTTCAATACGAAATAATATTTCGCAGTCATCAGTAGTGCGCGTATGAGCACAACGCCGGTTATTATCATAGAAAAAAGTAGAACGCTACTGAATTCTTCAAAGATAAGAAATGCTTTTGAATTTTCCAATCATTTCTCAAGCAAAAACCGTGCTTGACATTTTTTATACGAGTTTTTTTGTGAAGAAATGTTGAGAAGAATAAGTAAATAAAGTCTATGCGTTTCATTGTACGTTATGTAGTCTTCGATCAAGGAAACTATCGTAGTGTATTCCTTTTCATCATTAAATTACCTATGTTTCAAAATCAAAAGCTGAATTCGAGGGCAAAACAAAGACTTCTAAGTGTTACCAATAGTTTTTTAAAAATTACAAAAGCTGTTTAAAGTTACTGCTTCCAGCTTGGATACAAGATTCTAGTCTTCTCCTTATTGATAAGTCTTTCAAAAATACCAGGATCCGTTCTTATCGAGTTGCACCCAGTGACGATTCCATTTCTTCAGTCCTCAACATTTGCCACAGGGGTAGTTGCCACAGCATAAGTCTGGGGCCATGCAGGCAAGAATTTGGGTTCACCTCGATCAAGCGATTTCCATACTCTTGAGTTAGGAAGTCACGAATAAGCAGACTAAAATGGGCAGGTGTGTCATCGTACATAAACCATATTATTTTTTTATTTTCAAAGGGATACCCTCCAGAAAATTCTGGACCTTGTGCTACAAAAAGTGAAGGTGCACTTCTCCCGTAAGTCCTCTGGTAGAAACACTGGTCCAATAAGACAGTAACCCATAATGAGGATTCAAACGTTCAACGAGAACTGATGTTGAAATCCATCTTCATATGTTCATAACACATATGATTGTTAAGAAAACTCTTTATGGAATTTCTTGAGAAATAAGTGAACAGAACTATCATAAATTATTGAAGAATTTGAAAAACTAACGCAAATTCCATAGACATTACGTAATACAGACAGGAAAACCGGTAAGAAAAAGTGCTTGTAGGTAGAAGGGATACACCAAATTTTCATGAAGAATTTGCCGAAATGTTCCATTGCTGTCGCATGAAACGTTCACAATATTATAACCTTAGAGTTTAGTATCGCACTATGAGATTCATGTTGCCTACTTGAAATTAAGGGATTTGCCCTAACAGCTCCCAAATCTTTCAAAGTAATGTTAATATCCTCCTTTAACCGTCATCAGGAAGGTATGCGTGGATATAGAAAAAAAAACGTATTTTAATTTTAGGCTCCTGAACGTTTCATCACCCGTCGTCTTGAATTACCTAGCAACTGAAAATGCTGTCGTCAACTTGGCGAATAAAATGCTCAGGCGCCATAGAAATACAGGCACGGTGGGCACCTAAATGACCGAAAAAGTTAATTTGGCACTCCAAGTAATATTATGAATATATATACATCATCGGTTGCCCTGAAACATCTCTACATATTCAAATATAAAGATACCTTTCAAGTTATATCTTGTTTGTAATATAACATATGGCTCATAATGAATGCTATAGCGATCTTTCTTTGGGCTTTTTTAGATAAGCTTTGTTTAGTCTTCGGTCATTATTAAGTCAATATAATATAATAATAGTTATATGTGTGTGTGTGTGTGTGTGTGTGTGTGTGTGTGTGTGTGTGTGTGTGTGTGTGTGTGTGTGTGTGTGTGTGTGTGTGTGTGTGTGTCGATGTGTTCAAATGCATAAATTTATGCTATTTCAATATGTTCAATATCTCAAAATAACTTACTAATTCGGCCCAATTACACTCTGAGCTCAGAGTCACTTATACAAAAACCTTTCTCAAAGAGGCTTCTGTCGAAAAGGAATAGTCATCTTTCCTCGACAATTTCAGCGGGAATTCGATTGTTTCCATATTTTCATACACAGAAAAAGGCAATGAAACGTTCAAAAGAAGGCGTTACCCTATAACCCGTTTCGGACTGTACATTGCCTCTGTGTTTCCACCCTGGAACCATTAACGCTATCCTTCGATGCCATATTCGGGTATTATCATCTGAATAACATTATTATTTTCTTTTTTGTTAAGAATAATTGTTAGAAGTTTATATAATTCATTTCATTTTTATTTAGTTCATGTAACTTTACTCCAACTAACCTTGCGTTATAAAGCATTATACGCTCATACACCCGTTGCCCTCTGGTAAACACTCGATTAACCTTTGGTTTTTATTGAAAAACTTCAAACTAACCTGTCACGTGTGAATGTCGAAAATCACGTTTGAAGCTTCGAAAACGACCAAATATTGGAGTATAGCCAGAACAAACCATTTCCAGAATTTTGTGTGATCTGGAAAAGATTTGGAAACCTGCCGAAATGGTCTTAGCTACTAAAGACGTGTAAAAGACAGAGTAACCGTTTCTACGTGAGCATTATTGAATTTCAAATTGACAAATTCCGACAACAGAGTCTGGGTAAACTGCTCGAAAGCTGAGCCCATTCCGTGTTTCTCGATAGAGTGAGTAAATGATACCAAGAGCCCAGGAAAGAGCGAAGAAAGAAGAAGAAGATCAAATAGACGGCTTTTTATGACATAACCTATATAAAATTGAAGATGTTTTGCTTTGTATTCGCAAAGAAAGATTAATGAAAAAACAATTGTTTCATTTTATTAGTATTTTCCATGAACTGTGAAAGATGACTGTTATGACAAAATAAAAAGAATGAGCTACAAATTAATTAATCAATCATGAGAAATCAAAGGCGGACTTTTAATCAACCATTGGCCCCTTTGCTTTACACTCGGATCCAGAAGTAGTTAATACAGAAGTTGAATTGAGCACATTCTTTAAGATGATAGCAATGTAAGATGAAGTGATGCATAAAGACATATACAATCAGAGATAAGTGAAATAAGCTTACTTAGAAGACAAGTACCATTGATATATTGCTATAAGTAATTTCTTGGACGTAAAGACAACTAAGCCCTGTTCAATTTTGAAAGTTGAAGTTATCAGAACCGTAGTTCAATATGAACTACAAAAAGAGACAATTGAACACTTGACAAAGGCAAAGTTCCAAACTGGAATCTATTTAATTATCAGAGTTCTGAACAACCACAATCTTCAAAATGATGGCAAACTGAGATGAAGCGATGCAGGAAACTACCATCGAGAAGAAAGATATCAGAGGTAACACAAATAAACATAGCTTAATATGGTTTCCATTGATATTATGTTGCTGCAGGTCATTTGTTGGACACAAAGAGCACTGAACGCTATTCGATTTGGAATATCCTTAGAACTATTATCCTGGAGCAGTTATTTTGAATCTAAATTGTTTGAAGAAATTTTCATAGTGGACCAAATTTCAAAATGATACCCAAAAAGTTCATGGTAATAGAAATTCTAAATACAGTAAGTGAATAAAATTCAATCTTGGAGCAATGGAAGATAAATTAAGTTCACCGAACATCATTCAGTTTGGAAAATTTAGTCGAAATGCTTGTTGATAAGGATTTACCAAACTGTTAATTTTCAAATGAATGTTTTAATTGGATTTATATAGCTCAGTTTTATAGAAAGGACCCATAGGAGTCAATGCAATATAATTCATCATCAAGATTTGTTTGCTATTGGCAATTTGCCTCTTAGATAAAATAGTGGCATCTTAGAGACGCTTGAACAATCAATATTTCAGTATGTAAGTTTTAATTGAAGTCTTATCTCGCTTCCAATCAACAAAATATGTTATATAATTTTATTGAATTTATATATAAATTTTTTTAGAATTATGGTAAGCTGAGGACGTCAAAAAAACAATCAGATTATAGAATTTATTTAAACAAAAAGAAAGGACAGTTTAATGTTTTTACTCAAGAAAAACCATGTAAATGTGAAAAAAATAATTAATTCATTTTGATATTCATATGCATAAGGAGAATCGAGGTAGAAAACAATTTAAAATTTTGCACTCAAAATATCTATTTATGGTTTTTCTGTATATGTATTGAGCATAAATGAAAGTGTCAACAATATTATCTTTGAATTACAAAGTTTCGAGAATGTTATAGGTAATATAATTTTTTGCATAGAGAACTTAAATGTTTAAGTTTCAAAAATACATACATTTTAAGTTATAAACATTTTTTAGCCAATATAAGTAATTCTTTTTCAACAGCAAGGGAATGTAATTGATCCTAAAACTAAGAGAATCATGTAGTGATTCCAATTCTTAGGTCTTAAAATCTTCAGAAATTTAAATATTCTGTGAGTAATTTGATCCTTTCAATATTTATTGGGGATTATAAAATACACCAAATTGTTAGAGATGTAAATGTATTCTTAGAAAAATATGTTTTGGTTGAAATTTTGATATTGTGAAAAACAAAAATTTTGACAAGAATCCAAGAACTACGTGTCAAAAGATATCTTATTTTGAGAGTTCTGAATACTTAGACTTCGTTAGAATTTCCTTAGTTATTTAGTGTTCATAATATGAATGATGAATATGGATAATAAATTCAAGAAATATTTCCAAAGAAACAACCAACTACATTCTTTACAAAAGCAAGAAAAACTGATGAAAAATTAAAAAATTCATTTCGAATTGATATTGAAATATTTGAATTGTGGATGCCGTGACTTGATGTGGATCCATGATATAAATGAGATAAAAAACACAGGGTTTAACTTCAATCTACACTTTATTTGAAAAAATTCGACGACGTTTCGCTGACACAGCAGCTTCGTCAAGAATGAAAAACAGAATGAAGAGTATGGTTTTATAAACAAATCGTAGAAAAAGTTGGATGAATAACAGGAAAATCCACACGAGCCATTGTACAGTTAGTATGAAAGGTAATAAAAACTAATTAAACAAGTTAAGTAGGGGTGAGTAATTCACATCTACCTGTTCATTCAAAAGCTTGTCCGAATGTTTGTACCTATTTATTTCTAATGCTTCGTAGAGATCCAATTTTGAACTTTTTGATTTTATATGTAATATGTCACGTTTTTATTGAATGAATGGTTTTCTTTTATGAGGTGGTTTGAATAATTTGAATCAGATTTATTTTTATCGAAGCTACGTTTATGTTCAGATGTTTTTATGCCAAAACTCCTATAGGTCCTACAGATATGAATTTTATCACAAGAACCGCAATTGAGTTTATAGTTTCCTGATTTACTTGATTTTTCAACACGAGATTTATTATTTTTAATATGACATATTACATATAAAATCAAAAGTTCAAAATTAGATCTCCTAGAAGCATTAGAAATAAATAGATACAAACATTCGGACAAGCTTTTGAATGAACAGGTAGATGTGAATAACTCACCCCTACTTAACTTGTTTAATTAGTTTTTATTACCTTTCATACTAACTGTACAATGGCTCGGTGTGGATCTCCTTTTATTCTTCCACCTTGTTCTACGATTTGTTTATAATACCATACACTTCATTCTGTTTTTCATTCTTGATAAAGCTGCTGTGTCAGCGAAACGTCGAATTTTTTCAAATAAATAGTAGATTAAAGTTAAACCTTGTGTTTTTATCTCATTGATATTGAAATATACAGAATACTGTAAAATATCGTATTCTTGGGAATAAAACCTTATCTTTAAATGAATATGAAAAATTTTTTGTGAAAGAATTCATATACTACATCAAAATGCTTGACACTAATTCAAATTGAGAAATTATTCAGTAGAAGTTGATATTGAAACTGATATATGATCTACAGGTATATGCAGAAAAAAAAGTACCACCGAAATTGCAGGATATATGCTCTTTGTTCTGGAAATCCCAAATTTCATATTCTGGTCTCGTACCATCAGTTTGTCAGTTACTGAACTATTATAGAGCTGCCAAAAATCTGAAAAAAATTTAAATTCTATTCTGAAAGCTGAAGAATTATTCTGAGAAATATTTAACATGTTTTTTCTTTTTCTTATATCAGTGTCGAAGGGATAATTCATGAATCTGGAATTGATGGATACAATAATTATCTCCCAACATTCTGAGCATTTCAAGTTTAATTATCGGTGTTGTGAAATAGAGTTATAATTGAGAAATTTATTCTCAAACATGCACGAACTTTTCACCTGGTGACAATTATGAACCAATTCCAACAATTCCAAGATGAATTTTACGTTTTTATCAATGCTTGGCCAATGTAAAAATAAATGAAGCCAATACTACTACCACCATTTCAAATTCCATTGAGGTACGTACTTGAGCACTTACCCGTTCAGTTTTCATTCTTCGGCAAAATTTTATTCATCTTGTAACGATAAACGTTGCATTTTTATATGATGAAACGTGAAGTTCAACAAATTTTCTTGGTAAATATCAAATCCCACCTCAGAAATTGTTGCTGGGAAAAATTAAAACCAATGAGTAATGTAAGAGTCATAACGTATCTCAATGAGCACTTATTGTCGAGCATATTCTTCTCACTTTCTTAAAAAAGCAAAACCGTTCTAACCTCAATATGAAATAGGCTCATTCCTCCTGTCCGAAAATTAAGTTGTTGAAATTTATTTCATTCATCGAGAAACATAGAGCAGTAATACAATTTCAAAATGAATAAACACATATTTTTATCAATGCTATTACAAGTGAAAATAAATAAAGCCAATACTACTACTATCAACATTTCTAATTCAATTGAGTTACATACTTGAGCACTTACCCGTTCAGTTTTCATTCCTCGGCAAAATTTCATCTCATCCTGTAAAGATAAATTTTGCATTTTTCTATGATGAAATATAAATATCAAATCCCTCCTCTGAAATTGTTGCTGTGAAAAATTAAAACTGATGTGTAATGTAAGAGTCATAACGTATCTCAATGAGCAATGACGCAGGTAATGGGCCTATAGTTTTTAGGGTCCTGGGAGTCTACCTCCTTCAGAAGCATTGAGGTCACCCCCAGTGTGAACCACTCTGGTATGACCGACGGGTCTTCTAGAGATAGTTGAACGGGTGTCGCTAGTTTAAAGTGCACTTTCGTACACTCCACCAGAAGTTGTGTATTTTATCTGGGCCTGGGGCTGCCCAATTATTAGTCCTCCTTAAAACTTGCACCTCCTTCATCTCAGTTTTCAGAGTTTCATTCAGGAACTCTTCCATCCAAAGTGCGCGATCGTCAATTTATATCTTGTATGTAATATAACTTTCTTTGGGCTATTTTAGGTAATCTTTGGTTCGTCTTCAGACATTATTAAGTCAATATAATATAATAATAGTTTTATGAGTGCGTGTGTGTGTGTGTGTGTGTGTGATTGTGTGTAGATGTTTTCAAATGCATAAATTTATGCAATTTCAATATGTTCAATATCACAAATTAACTTACAAATTCTGCCCAAATACACTCAGAGTGGGGTGTGTGTGTGATGGGTGTTTGTGTGTCATGAATGAATGCAATTTCAATATGTTTAATATCACATAATAACTTACAAACTCGGCCTAATTACACTTCAAGCTCACAGTCACTAATACAAACAACCTTTCTTAAAGAGGCTTCGGTTGAAAAGTAAGAGTCATCTTCCCTCGATAATTTTAGCGGGAATTCGATTGTTTCCATATTTCCATACACCGAAAAAGACAATGACATATTCTAAAGGACGGCCTGTACTATAACTCGTTTCGGACTGAACATTGCCTCTGTGTTTCCAACCTGGAACCATTAACGCTATCCTTCGATGCCACATTCGGATATTATCATCTGAATAACATTATTATTTTCTTTTTAGTTAAGAATAATCGTAAGAAGTTTATATAATTCACTACATTCTTATTTAGTTCTTAAAAATAAGTCACATGTCTCTGAAAAAAACGATAATCATAGAATATTCTACTATTCTGTGTTAAGGTGGGAATGTGTGCAAATTTCACCAATCCTTTGGCCTTCTATTGAGAATTTTGGTCAGGAATGCCTTTATGGAATTTCATTTTATATACTACGCGATGGCTTTCTTCAAGTGGCTTTGCAATTGTGCCCGTCTACAATGTTGTGTGTTTCAGCGGCACAATTTCAAGAACTTTACACGAACTCAATCATGTAAAATGTCCATAATAAGAAATATTGGGATTTCTCTCTCTTTAAATAATTCGAAACAAAAACTTTCAAATATAATAGACCGACGCAACACACTATCATCTTTCCAGTTCGTGAGCTATGAATGCATCGACAATAAGTTACTTATGCTTTACTATCTCTGTAATGGATGTAACTCGATCGGTAATTTCCGGATGGGATGTACCTCAACTTGTATCGAGGATAGAAGTTTCTTTTATAACTGATCATTGATCGAATAGTATAAATATAAAGCATTGGATTGAATCAGGGGAATTGGGAATAACAATTTCATGTATTTCCGTCATCCACGTAACTTTCAGAACCGTGGAAAGAATTGTTCAATATGAACTACAAAAAGAGACAATTGAACATTTGACTAAGGCAAAATTCAAAACTGGACTTCACTTCAATTTAATCATCTAATTTCGGAACATCCACAATCTTCAAAATGATGGCATGAGATGAAGTGATGCAGGAAAATACCATCGAGAAAGACATCAGAGGTAATACAAATAAACATAGTTTGATATACTTTCCATTAATTTTATGTTCCTGCAGGTCATTTATTGGAGACAAAGAGCACTGAACGCTATTCGATTTGGAATAACTTTAGACCTTTCTTCCTGGAGCAGTTATTTTGATTCAAAAATGATTGAAGAAATTTTTATAGTGGAGCAAATTTCAAAATGAAACCCAAAAAGTGAATGAGTTCATAGTAATAGGAATTTTAGATACATTAAGTGAATGATATGCCGATAACGGATTGTTTTTATATTTATGTTTCGATCTGTCTTTTTAGTATATTATCCTTACCGTTTTATATTGATACCTCGCTCTGATTGTCTCTTTATTTATATCATGTTCTGATTGTTTTTTCTTTTACTCCTATTCTGACTGTTTTGTGTTCATATTGATGTATGTTTGCCATTTTGTTGGGATGTAGTCTATGCAAACAGTGTTTGTCTCAATTCAAGTTCAAATATACTAATGTCGATTTCTTGAGTGACTTGTCATGAATACTCTTAACTTGTATATTGATGACTAATAAAGAATATATACAGTATGTAAGTTTTAATTTAAGTCTTATCTTGCTCTTGTAAAATTGTAAGTTGAACCGTCTCTGGGGATCAAACACCAAAATATGTGCTCTTCAATAATAAAATCACGTTTTATAGTTTTATTAAATTTATATATAAATTTTTTTCAGAGTTATTGCAAGCTGAGGACGTCAAGCTAACCAATCAGATTATAGAATTTATCTTAAGAAAAAGAAATAACAATTTAATGATTATTACTCATGGATACTATGTGAATGTGAAAACAATTTATTAATTCATTTTCGATATTAATACACATCAGGGTATCAAGTCTATGGACCATTCAAAGTTTTGCATTCAAAATATCTCCTTATAGTTTTTTTTTCTATCTGTATTGAGCATAAATGAAAGTGTCAACAATATTATCTTTGAATTACTAAGTTTCAAGAATGTTATAGGTAATATAATTTTTCTGCATAGAGAACTTGAATGTTTATCCTTTTATATACATTTTATATACATACATTTTGAGTTATAAACATTTTTTGCCAATATGGATACTTCTTTTCAACAGCAAGGAAATTTAATTGACCCTAAAACTAAGAGAATCATGTAGTGAATCCACTTCTTAGGTCTTAAACTCTTTAGAAATTTTAGTGTTCTGTGAGTAAGTTGATCCTTTCAATATTTATTGGGGATAATGAAAATACTCAAAACTGTCAGAGATGTAAATGTATTCTTAGGAAGATATGTTTTGCTTGAAAATTGGATATGGTGAAAAACAAAAATTTTCTATAGAATTAACAACTATGAGATAAAATAAATCTTATTTTGCGAGTCCTGAATACATAAACTTTGTGAGAATTTCCTTAGTTATTCAGAGTACGTGATATGGAAGATGAATATAGATAATTATTCAAGAAATTTTTCAAAGAAACAACCAACTATATTCTTTACGGAAGCAAGTAAACTGATGGAAAATTAAAAATTTATTTCGAATAGATATTGAAATATACAGAATACTGTAAAATATTCTATTCTTGTGAATAAAACCTTATCTTTATATAAATATGAAAAATTTTTTGAGAACAAATTTACATACTACCTCAAAATGCTTGAAACTGATATATGATGAACAGGTATATGCAGAAAAACAGTACCTCCGAAATTGCCGAATATTTGCTTCTTGTTCTGGAACTCCCAAATTTCATTTTCTGGTCACGTACCATCAATTTCTCAGTTACAGAACTATTATAGAGCTGCCAAAAATCTCAAAAAAATTAAAATTTTATTTTGAAAGCAAATTAATTATTCTCAGAAAAATTCAACATGTTATTTCTCTTTCTTATAGCAGTGTCGAAGAGATAATTCTTGAATCTGGAATTGATGGATAGAATAATTATCTCCCAACATTCTGAGCATTTCAAGTTTAATTATCGATGTTGTGAAATAGAGTTATAATTGAGAAATTTATTCTCAAACATGCACGAACTTTTCACCTGGTGACAATTATGAAAAAAATTCCAACAATTTCAATAAGAATATATACATATTTTTATCAATGCTTGTACAATGTGAAAATAAATAAAGCAAATACTACTACCTCCATTTCAAATTCCATTGAGGTACATACTTGAGCACTCACCCGTTCAGTTTTCATTCCTCGGCAAAATTTTGTCTCGTCTTGTAACGATAAACTTTGCATTTTTGTATGATTAAATGTGAAGTTCAACAATTTTTCTGGATAAATATCAAATCCCTCCTCAGAAATTGTTGCTTTGAAAAATTAAAACCGATGAGTAATGTAAGAATCATAAGGTATCTTAATGAGCACTTATTGTCGAGCATATTCTTCTCACTTTCATAAAAAACAAAACCTTACTAAACTTAATATAAAATAGGCCCATTCCTCCTGCTCGAAAATTAAGTTGTTGAAATTTATTTCATTCATCGAGAAACAGCAGTAACACTGTTGCATAGAAGTTGTTAGTGAGGTTTCGATAATTATAGCTCATATATATCTGCAAAATATTAATAATATTAGATCAATGGTTTGCTACGATTACGCATTAGAGAGTTTATATGTGAGAAAAAAGAATGTACAAACCTGACATATTGCCGAGTACAATTCAATATTATCGTATTAGAATATAAAGGCCAACAGGATACATCTGGTTGCACTCTGTTCATTGTTTGTCTTCGACCCATGCACTCTTCTTCTTTCTAAATAGAGCCTGTAACCACAAAATAAAGGAGTTTATTGACCTTGCACTTGTGAACACTTTAGCCTAAAAAAACCACATTAGGTATTCGTTAGATTGCCTTCGATAAGCTGTACATTATTGATTTCATTGAGAATATCGAGATTCGTCTTCGGAGAAAACGACAAATAACGTACCTTCAGATACCAAATTATATTCTGGGTTGGTTCAACCTCCTGAGATATTCAGTTTCGCATGAATATTAAAACTTAATTCATTCTGTATTGCACATTTCTCCATTTTACTTGGTGGAATAAGCTGAAAATTTTCGTGTTATGTTAAAGACTGTGCTGTAAATACGTACTTTTCGAATTGCTTACTCTTCTAATAGCATTGGAAAATACGGATGTTTTATATCGCTGGAATCGGTATCGTAGGTAATAACAAAAAGCCATCACTCGGTAAATGGGTAGAAATACGATATAAATGAAAATTTAGATGAATTAATGAATCATTTGAAACGTTTGTTCCGTGAGAATATATGAATTTTCGTGCGAAAACGAACGAAATATGCATTGTTTACTTACGTGTCGAAGGAGCTCTCCCCTATTTGTTCCAAATACGACGTTTTTCTCGCGATCGAATCATAACCAATATCAATGTCGGCGCTCGGGAATCGTCGTGTTCCCGACGCGTTTCGTTCCCTATTGGTGGAAAGCGAAACGGGGACGGCAGGGGTATTGAGAAAATTTGTCGTTTGTCCGGAATCAATTGAAAACATTGGAAAAAAAAAAGACGAAAAAGAAAGACGCGAGAGTAAAGTTTTTTCTTTCTTCTCGGATTCCGCGGTATTTCCCCGCTTTTGCCGATAGTCATAAACCTCGAACCGAAGCATTTTCGGCGACTTTCGATGGGCGTGTCCGTTTTGACGAGAATGTGGAAATATCTTTCGAAAATGGACCTCTTTTCGGACGCGGATTTATAATGTTTTCCGTAGAAAATACGCGATAAAAATATCGGGAAGCACGATGGGAAAGACGAACGCTTCGTTTGGTAAAAAGTGCGAGACCGATTAGGCGAAGGAGAAAATTTGTATAGCCTACACGTTTGGGTAATTTCCTCTCTTCCGTTACAAAAAAAATCGTGGATCTTTTTCCTTTGGGCGTTTTCGAAAGGTTTTTCGGGAAATTTCGAGATTATCGCTGTACGAATCGTCTTTCGAAAGACGAAATATACCGATACCGAAAGAATCCGGCACATGGCTCTCTCCGTTTTCGAAATCTGGTGATATTGCGAACATTTTCGAAAATTCGTATCTCCACCGTTCGGGGTCTCGCAGCCTCCCGATTTCACACGAATCTTCGACCGACTACCTACTTTTGTAAAAAAATTACTCGGCCCGGCCTCCTCCTCTCGCTATTCGAAAAATCTCCTTCCCGTTTCAACCACATTCCATCTCCTCCATTTTAACCGAAAGGCGCCTTACGGGTTTAATATATATACATCATTAATGTTAACGAGTATTAAGGCTGCTGCCCAATTATGTATTGGCTCATGACTAAGTAAAAAGTAAGTATTTTTGTACAGTTCAGATGAATGATTATATCATTGATGAAGAACACGTGACGAGGGTAGAGTTTGTCTAGTAACTTTTATCATCAGTCGCGGAATACAAGACGTATTTCAGTGTCAACAATTTCTGAATGAAATTTGATTGATAAGTGCTGGGAGATAAGCGAATAATGAAAACTTCAAATTCATTTATTCATTATGTTATGTCGTCAAAGAACTTGTTTTTCGTTTTAATTATGAAGTTTGCATTTGTGCCGATTCAATTTTGTGAATAAATATATATATTCGAAGTTCATAATTAATGTTCGAAAGTAATTAATTAAGAATCATGAGCAAATTGTCTAATGTGTGTAACTTTAACAGAGATATTCATAATTTTCATAGCCCTAAATTACTGTAATGCGTAAGACTTTTATCGACTTCGATTAATTCTTTTTGTGATTCACGAAAAAAACTGGTACAATTGAAATTTCAAAATGTCTCAATGATGATTCAGTTTATCGTTCTTCACATGGAAATAATATTTTTAATTTAGGAACATGGAAAAATAGTGTATGTTTGATTATTGAATTTTTGAGTTTCAATTCAATATACAATATTGATTCATAAGGTATTTGTTATGGAAACAAATCGGAAAAACTCTTTTTGTTCATAAGGTATTTTGATATAGAACCTGACATATCAAGAGCTTCATCAATGCAATTTCAATCATTATTTCATTCGATTATTTTCATATTTCATGAAAATTGTGTTTTTATTATGTACAGAATTTCAAATTTGATTGAGTTAATATTCATTTTGGAAAACTAAAATGATGTAGTCAGATCTTTATTCATTTTCAAAGATTTGAATTAAATTTCGTCGATTTTCTTTTAATGATGTGACTTTCTCTACCCATTTTAATCTGAGGACCACTGCGAGAATTACGAAATCATCTGTATACAATGAATCCTAGAATCAGGAAAAAGAACTGGGATTAAATTGTTTATATGTTCCCCGAATGATATAAAAAGTAGATGTTCTGGTTCATTTCGAAAGGATGTTTGCGATTTTCGTTGTATAAATTCGATTTCAGTAATTGGTTACTGGCATTTCTTGACAGAAAATTGGAAATTGTTTGAAACAATTGAAGGCATAAAAAGCTATATCAACCTTCTTACCCACTAACTATTGAAACTCATTTAAGATATCTTCACCTGTTTATCGTCGTCTCTATCACATTGGTTATGAATATTTACCAAAATACCAAATGCTACAAAGAAACCATTGCGGAGAGTCGAAATTCGCTTTCAGGGAAAAAATTTGCAGATGCTAACCTCCTTTCTTCAAATACAAGAATTCATCATTTTTTCTTTGAAGGCACAGGAAATTATCAGAAATAATAATAATTTCTTCGATATACAGGATTCTGAAAAATGAGTTTCACTAAATTGTACCTCTTAGACCTAACCTGGTAATCAGAGTCAAAAATTTAAAGAAAAGGTTTTCCAAACTCTCATCTTTATAAATTACAACATTTTCCTATGAAAATACCAACTTTCCCTATCTTTTCCTATTCACTCAATGAGGGCAGTTCCAAAGTAAGCTTCACTGTCCTTTGTAAGTCAAATTCAATGGGACTTACCGCAGACAAGGTGAAGACTTAAAAGTAGTGCCTCTACTCTCTCATTATCCACATAGTTTGCTCACCATTAGTCATGACATTCTAGATCAATACTTTCCTGAGCTGTAAAACTTCAACTGGGCCATATTTGATAGTCCCATGTATATACAATGTATACAACCTATACTTCTTCATGCGCATACTCTTGGATACAAAAACCGATTCATTTTAAGCTGATCAGGAGTCTATCAACCATAAGGATCCACAACAGTAAAGAAACCTGTTCTTTTCCGTATGGCATATTTCCACCTGTTTCTTCAACAAGATAACCAACAACTGTCTTTCCTGGTAACAGAATTTCAATCGTTTGCTAGTAGAAAAGATTCGACTGGTCATATCATCCACTTTCATTTTCCATACCATTTTGATTGTTACGAAAACCGTAGTGATTATATGTCTCAGGTCAAAAGCACTTCATATCATCCACTTTCATTTTCCATACCATTTTGTAGTGATTATTGACAAAAGCACTTTCCACCTCAAAATCTGAAAGTGGTCTCAACTTGGGATCCTTCGGATTCCATGATGATGCGTACGGGATTCTCATGTAAGGTTTCGAGAGCTTTGCGAAGTTGATTTGTCGATGCTTTTGATTCTGCTGCTTGAACTTCATTATCTAATCAACTGCTACGGAATCCAAAGATCGTGGAATTCGGAAATACGCATACGCAATATGAGTTGAAATGAAACTATAAACAATAAGTATTAAACCATCCTTTTTTCATATCTCTGAAGATAAAGCATTAATTGGTAATCTAGTTTTTATCATAAATATTGTCGTTGATCAGTGTGCGGTCTAAAATTCGTCAATATTTCTGAATGACTACATGATTGACTTCTCTGAATTCTACAATACATTTTATTGTTTTATGTTATTACTACCATTATCTGTATTGTTATTGATTCTCACTATTACTTGAAAGAGTTAGAACCGTTTCAAATTTTATCGATGACTGAATTCTCTTGATATCAAATTATTTCTCTTGTGACTCATTTATTTTAGTTGAAAGTACTGTAGTTGTTCATTTCATATCTTGAAAAATATTTAATTCAAAATTCTGTTGGTTTCTATATATATTGTAATATTTCTGTTGTTTTCAGATCTTTTCTAAGCTATTCGTATTTTGAAGAACAAGTGATCGCAACACATATTCCCTTAAATTCATTTTCTCGAACGGATGGCAGAATATGTATCAGATCTAGATCCATTACATCATTCAAAGATTGAGTTATAGTGTATCCTAAGTATTCTTTCTTAACTATTTTGAGTTATTCGGAGACAGCAACATCTTTTTCATAAGTGATCTTCGAAGTTTTCAGGGTTCGTTGTCAAGAAGAATAAAAATGGGATCACTTAGTCGTCCGTCTATCGGTCCGCCATGCGTAGGTATAGAGTTGGAATAGATACCGAAAACTTGAAATTAATTTGCACTCGTATCAAAGAAATAACTGCTAGTGTAGGATGGAAATTGAAATCTAAATATGTAAACATCATATTTTTCATTCTTTTAAAATTCCAACATCAGTTATTAACGGATATTCTAACAAAATGTTAAATTAGCGTTTTTATGAAATTTTTGTTAATATTGTACTGGAAGTACAATAGAAAGTTTCACTGCAGGCGTCCGCGAGAAGTATGAACTGGACAACATGCAGAAA
The DNA here is from genome assembly GCA_013387265.2 of Cryptolaemus montrouzieri. Taxonomy (NCBI): domain Eukaryota; kingdom Metazoa; phylum Arthropoda; class Insecta; order Coleoptera; family Coccinellidae; genus Cryptolaemus; species Cryptolaemus montrouzieri. The sequence continues at coordinate 133,749,172 of JABFTP020000144.1, read as the reverse complement.
CAGTTCTCACGTTCTCAAGTTATTCGTGAAGTTACTTGAAATAAGTATTCGAAAAATTGCTGGCATATTGAAAGAGATTAACTTCACTGTATTTAAATTTATCAAAGTAAAGCAGCTGACCGTGAGAGATTTTTTTTGTGTCAATTTTTTCTAATGTATTCTTTATCATCAAATTACTTAAATACCAAATTCTTCGAATGGTGTTTTGTTAAATGACGAGGCTACTTTTGGATCATCATAACAATCACTTATTGCCTGAGAAAAATCAACATCGAATTTTGGAAGCTCATTTCCAGCAAATGCTTCTGTAAATGCATGACTTGTATTAATTGATTATTTCTATATCGGTCCAATTTTCGTGTCAATAAGAGGGAAACAGGCGAATATTATCTCAATATCCTACAGAAAAAAGTAATTGTTCTCCTTGAAGAAATTCCTCTATAGCTGAGACAAAACTAATGGTTTATGTATGATGATATACCAACCCAATTTACAATTAATGTAATCACTTAGATGAAGTTTATCCAAAATTATGGATATGTGTGAATATGATGAAAAAAGCTGACTTTCACGGGACTCCACGACATATTAGTCCGGGCAATACTCACATAACATCTCTGCTAGTAAACACTGAAGTACAGCTCAATGTCTCAATGTTCATGTTATATTTGTTTTTATTTGATGGAATGGAATGTAATAAGTTCAATCTTGAAATGAATAATCAATTAATTTGTTATTTCAAGAAAATATATTCTAATTACTAATTTCAATTCATAAACTACAGTATTTTCAAGAGACTCTTATTTCTAGTTATGAGAAAGTTTTTCTTTCTTTTCTTTCTCATAACTGTTAACACCAGACACTTGTCACTCGTGTGTAATAAGAATTTACCCTGTCGAAATCAGACGAAAGTGTTTCATTTTATTTAAATTACATTAAAATCGCAGTGATACATGATCTAGTTCACACTCTTTAATTTGAAATGTTCAAAAAACAAGTACATTTTCACATGAAGGCATAGTCCTTATTACGAATGATTCTATATATTTGATATGAGATCCATAACTGACACTCAACCGACGAGATTCATTTTAAAAATTCAACCTAGATCTATCTAGAGATTGATTGAAATGTTCACGTCCTAGTAATTCACAACCTCTCGAAATTAAGATTCTATTATACGGGGTGCTTTGTGGGGAAGCTTAACCTTTCTAGGTATTGATAGGGAATCAAATGGTGTACTCCGAAATGCGGTAATATTTGTGAATTTTCCACTTTCTTTATGATATACACGCTGTTTTGTGAGATTCAATCAAAATTTCAATGATCCATACCCCAGGACTATCGATCCGATTTCGTTGAAATTTTGACGAATTATCATATGGGTCGGCCATATCAAAATATGGATGTGTATCAAAGAAAAAACAGAACAGTACAAGAAGGAATTGATTTTTTTAGAATTTCATTCATTAGTCTACCCTCTATGTCGATATTCGGAATTTTAATATTTTTCAGTTCTGAAGAACAAAAACAGACCATGATATTGAATGGCACTATTCCAGCGATCCAGGAATTTGAGCACGTTCTGTTCGTTGATCTCTGGAAAATTTTATCCACGAACACTTAATATACTTAGGCACTTCGAAATTCAATTATTCAAAGAAAAGAAAGTTATTCTGTATCTAACGGTATCGTTAAGTCCTCCGAAAATATTCAAAACCCAATTTCCGAAGTTATTATAGGACCGGTATACATTATTCAATCGAATGAAAACTTTGAACATATCAATAACTTATTATAATGCTTGTGACAATTATCAATTGAAGCGCTTTCTTCTTGAGAAATAATACCTCTTAACTCTATGCATTCAGTTGTATGTTAAATTACATGACTTATGGGTTTTCTCATAATTTCAGGATTACCACTGACGGCATGCGCTACGTCTCTTACTTGCTGCATAAATTGTTGCCTTGTTCTCATTTCTTATCCATACACTCGCTTTTTTGTAATATTCGATAAGAAAATATCAAGTGCATTCAAATCCGGAGACCTAGACGGCCTTTAGACCAGTCCATCATGGCCTATCCAGCGATTTGGATATTCAATATCTACGTGATCTACATTCAGAGAAAAATGTGGGATTGCGCCATCATGTTAAAACCACATTCCATTCGTGTTGATTTGGGATTCAGCAAGCAAATTCAGTAAGACATTTTGCAAATTATGAAGGTACATGTTACCAGTTAGTCTATCCTCGAAAAAATTGCGGCCAACTAAATTGTCAGTGTACATACCGCGCTATACATCAACTGAAAATCGCTCTACAATTATTAATTCTATAGCGGGGAACTGGGAAATTTCCGCCAACAGTTTTTCTGTGATATATTATCCATCTTCCGAATACCAAACGTTATTATTTTCCATATTGAATACGAAGGCATTCCCAGCTATTCACCAGCTCGCCTGGTACTAATATTCGGATTGTCACGAACAACTTGCAAAATATCTCTTTCATTCTTTCTTGGCCGTTCTAGCTTAGAAGTGGTGGAAAAGCTGTCATCTGTTTAAGCATATCGAAATACCTGGCAGAAATTTTTATGATTCGATATTCGATGATTCGGGAAGCGTCTCCGGTATTAAGTATTTGCCTGTGATCCATTTCCGTTATAAAAACCATAAATGTATAACATGTCTATAAATTATGCGATAGTATACTGAAAACGTATATTCGAACTTAAAAAATCCTGTAGTAAATTTTATGATAAGTAGGTGAAATTCTATTTATATCGAAATGTCAACCTTCAACCACAGACGGGGTTATCACCCTAAGTCCCTCAGATAGATATATAGTTCCGCAATTGTAGATTATGGCATTATTGATTATTGAACTATCAAATTCTCTTTAAATTCTTTCTGCGGTATGTACAACCATAAATTTAAAGGATTATATTTTCTTCGATAGTTGGCTAAATACGGATCCTGCGGTAGCATAAATATTTAAAGCAGTACCTACTGCTACAGGCAGCAGGATTCACCAAGCATTCAACATCTCTTTTACTAACTGTAAAATCGTACGTTTTTCATAGAATATCTGAGCAAACTTATAAATCATGATATTCAGCCAAGAAAAACTATGCCAAATTTTTTTTTCTGATCAATCCCAGTTCACTCGCGAAGTATTGAATAATTCTAGGAATGCACACATCCGAGCTGAAGAAAATTCTTGGCGCTATTGCGAAAACCTTCATAATATCGATTTTCAGTTTAGATTGGAAGAATGAAAATTGGACTAGATTATTTGCAATAGAAAATCAATACTCAGGGTGGCAAAGTGAATTTTTTGAGAAATGAAGTGGTTGAGATCCTTCCAAAATAATCTAATCTAACCTAATCTAACCTAAAAACTGTAGGCACGTGTTCGGTTATTCATGGAAGGTAAACATTTGAAATAAGGGTGATAGGTCAAATGATTATAGGGTAAGAGGTCTAACATGAGCTTTTTCGTCACTGTTTTCACAGGTCTTCGCTCTGAATTTAATGGACCCTGAAAAATATTACATAAATCAGGAGGTCTTCCTATTGAAGTCTTTTTCTTTATCACTTTCAAGATCATGAAGTATGGAATGAGTTCCATATTCATGATGAAGCATTATAAAAAAGAAAGAAGGCCTGTAAAAGCTGTGAAAAAACATAAGAGATCACGTGCTTCCACTTTTAAGGGTCATAATAATACAGGAAATGACTGTGAGAGTGATGAATTCATCGAATTAGTTTTTGAAAATCTTTAGTGGACAACTCATTCAAGTCAATTTTTTTCCATTTTTTTATGGGTGTTACAAATTAGGTTTCAATTACGATACTTTATGTTGCGTTATCTATTTTCTATCAAGAAATACATTATAAATTACATTCCAGTTAACTCTTATTTTTTCAGGTCAATTATAGTATTGACTTTATTACCTCTGTTCAATGTTCTATTGACTTACACTGATAGGCTTCTGAGCCCTACATGTGGTGCGGTATGTACAATGAAAAACTCATTGAGCCGCATTTTTTTCGAGGAAAGAGTAACTGAAGAATCTACCACGTAGTTATATGTTTTAAAAACTACTTTGTGTGAACGCTGTCAGGGTCTTAGAGATATTATCTGTTCATAATAATCGTTCTTTCTGGAGAAATTTTCTGTTATTTGCATTGGAGGATATTTTCGACCTGAATTTCGTTATCTTTCAAGAAAATAGTATCTTATTTCATAATTGCGACAGCCAGTATAAAAAGTTATTTTTATGTGCCCATTCTTTCGTTCAAATGATTGAATATTGTAGTCCGGTCCTGTAATAACGTCGTAAATCGTGTTTTGAATATTCTCCGAAGAGTTGAGGATTACGCTCCATACTGGATATTGAGTTTTATTGGATACAAATTTTCAGTGATCAACGGACAGAACGAGCCCAAATTCCTGGATACCTGAAATGGTGTCATTCAATATCATGGACTGATTTGGTTAACCAGAACTCGAAGTTTTTGTAAAGTATATTAAAATTCAGAATATCCGTGTACTGGGTTAGATTTGAACTTATGAATAAAAGTACGAAAGCACTCATTCTTTCTATGACTGTCCTGCTTTTACTTCGAGACGTGAAAATTGTTATAAAGTCGACCGATATGATAATCCTAAACATTTTTTAAAGACATCAGATCGATAGATAAGGATCCTTGAAATTTCAACCAAATCTCGCGACACAGCCTGTATATCGTAAATCAAGGGGCACATTCACAATAATAACGCATTTCGAGTTCACCACATAATTCTCCATCACTACCTAGAAACGTTTCGTTTCCTCACGAAACACCATCTACATCTCGGATATACTCTGTTCAGTCTCTATTAGATTTAAATAATATTTAAACCTCACAGAAACTTACAAATTTAAAGTAGTCAAAAACTGTGATTTTCGACGTGCCTCTTTGTGACACACCGAGTGCCGCTTCGACAGATATGTTTACCAATGACATAAACTATTATAAGAATAATATAGAAAAAGACAAAGCACCTCATAGAATAAAATGATGATTATTCGCCAGCCAGAATCGCGATCCTGGCTGGTTAGGATAGGTCAGGATTGAAAGTTTGAGATGAGGTTCATAGATGGTTCATAGATGGCTCTTGATAAAACAGAATACTATAATTTCTCATTTTCAGTTACTACTTACTATCAGATGGCTGCTAAAAATCACGAAGTTATCTTAGAATGATAATCCATGGGCGTACTTTTTCTTATACAGTGGATAGAAGAGATTACGATTAGTGAATAGTTAGATTCTTATTACAGAAATAGAGATGTGACTTTTTAAGAAAATTATAACAATACCTTTTTCAGAAGTCAACTCTAAAAATTCAAAATAGTTTCATTATGAGGATTGCGAATATTACTACGTAATAAATATCACTGTCTAAGATGGAAAAGTTTATTCAACGTTATAACTAATTCGAGCTTTCTCTTATCATCAGACAAGTAGCGAATTCATTTATCATTGCCAAATTTTTTTCATATTCCACGAAATATAACAATTTTTTTTTGGGCATATCCCGTATTTTCGATGAAAGTGTTTCTAGACCAATATTCATATGAACTCTCTATCCTCAATTCACTGAAAGTATTAGCTCCTGATGTTTGGTTACATATTTATAGAACACTTGTATATCTTCGAAAAATTAAATTCTATATTGCGTTTATTATTAAAACTACATTCTAAACTGATTCGAACTTAGTAGACAAACTCCAGAACATCATAGAATATATGATTTCTAGGAAAAACTATTACTGGAATGTCTTTTCTTATAGCTACAGAGCCTGCAACCAAAACCAACCAGTGTTTTTTTGAAGAATTGAGATTTTCGGACCTTTTTCATAGCAATCTAAAGAACGGATATTTTTTACTTGAGAAAAGATATGCTGGCGATGATGGAAGCATTATATCGTTGATAAGTACCACCAACAATCTAAATCGTAATTTTTATAGCATTTGAAACAATAACTACAAGACAATTTTCATATAGGGAAAGAAACATGCAATTAATAGCTTTCCATCGAAATATTTATTAAATACCTACGAGAGTGTTGTGATTTTCTAGGTTCTCATAAGATATAATTTCAGTTTCTGAACTGTAAACTACTTCAAATGCATAAAATTATTCATTAAAACAACCCTTCAAAATGGTTAACCCTAAAAAACTGTGGCCATGATTCCCTGTATTGAAGCTAATCTTGGTAAGCCCAATATTTCGCCCACTTGAACAACAGAGAGTGTTTTGTGTTTGTTTTCTTTCTACAATCTATAGTGTCACCACGCCAACCCCGTGACCGGCGAACGATGATTGTTGTCCGTAACTCTGCTGCTGGTGCCTCCTTTCGGGCACCGCCAGAGGCGTCAGACTCAACACACAGTGTTGTCAGATTGATTATGGATAGAAAATATCTATTATTTTATAGATGAAGGAAATAAGTGAAATGCAATCTTCAACGTAGATATATGTTTCCTTTCAAATTTCATAATATATGGAATACGAAAATGGAAAATTTTGTGAATAATTCGAAGCCTTTAAGATTTCAAAGTTACGTACCTGAAAATGCACGTTTCATCATATCGTTTATTAATAAAATAGATTGGAGCTTTCATACGATTTTATACTTAAGATTACAACAAATACGACCACATATAGTGTAGGCGAATACATATGTATTCATAGTAAATAATAATCGAATATACCTTTCGTTCTCAGTCTTGAATATACAATTCATTTCCTCTCAAAATTCTTTATGGCTGGTGGAAACATCCAATCACCTTTAAGTCTTAATAGTGGTTGAATGAGACTTTACTTCATCAAGGTTTTCGGTAGCCCCCTCTGGATTATTTTGAAGAAAACCATTTGAGTTTCAAGATGTGAGGAAATAATTGATTGTTGAATTCTTTTTAAATCAAGATAATTTCTATTATATTTTCCATGTTTTTGTCTCAATTTGGAAAAAAATCAATTTCACCAAGAATGGAATGGAAGGAGAGCAAAGTATTGTTAGAATAGGAACTGGAAAAATAGTAGTCGGGACATATCCCGCAATCCCACGATTATCGTAGGATCAGCTATCCTCGAATTTCCGAAATCACAACACACATTTGTGGTAAAAAAAAGTACGTCAATTCCCTCAACATTTAAATTTTCTGATAAGTAACGTACGAGAGTGAAGTTGTTGAATACCCGGAGAGCTTTGGAATGTAGAGTTCGCACATCTTTTGTAAATTTCGATCCTAACATGCTGAAAAAAGCAACGATCAAAGATTATGTTTCCGAATTGAGAACTGTTTAGAAAATGATGGGAGGAAGTTTGAATATTTGTGAATAATTTTATCGAATTTTCATTACGTGCAATTTTAGACATTATTTTATTCTCATGCATCATTTGTCATGTATTTCTATTCACAATATTCAGTATCCCATTTTCCATAAGTTAAAAAATTTAACTGTATTCTTTTAAATTTTGACTGCTGATTGATTGATTATATATTTGAGTGTATTTCGTTAAATCTATTGCAAGTTCTTAATTTGAATTATCGACACTCTGATCATAAAATTTTGAATAATTTCTGTCAGTGACCCTGTATATTTTGATTTATCAATAAATTAATGTTCTTTGGTTCCGTATTCTCTTACTCGTTAGGGATTGATTACAATCTGGCAACCTTGTTTACCGAAAACCTTAGCATTCATATGCACTTGAATCGAAGCAATAAAATTATCCTGTGTCTTCTGGATTTTCCAACTATATTTCAATGGGTAGGATGTACATTGAGAAGGGGGATGTCACTTTTTAAAAGTTCGTATATTTCTTGTAGTTTGAAACGACAATTAATAATTGGTCTGACTTTTGGGTAAATGTTTGTTTCTATTTGATTGATTTTGCCTAGAGCAGGTTTATTTTATATAGGGTCGCTGTCGATTAAAAATTTTTGTTACTGGATTTACTGAAAGAGCTTTCCCACTAATGGCGATGGTAAAAAATCCAATAACATTCAAGCAATCGTGTATAGGTGTTCAATGAAATATTGTGAAGATAAATATCGCCGTGGGGGGGTTCATATGTTTCATTTTTCAGATTTCCGTTGGACTCACGACAAGGTGATTGGCCTCGGGAAATCGATCGGCGGGATTTAATTTCATTTGTTCCGCGTAAAGACATCAGGTACAAAAAAATTGGTAGCATACACTTTGCGGATTCGTGTTTTACTGATAATTCGAAACGTCATTTACGCCTTCATGCAGTACCAACTCTGCAACTCGATTTTATGGATTTCGGCACTGATTCTGATGAAAACAAAAAACATAATTACGTATCCTTGTGGATACGGACACGGAAATCCACTATCGACATATTTCTCCTCTACGGCAAACTTAGATTCTTCATGTTCCTCCCACGGAATTTTTCAATTCAAACGTAAATTTGCTTCGAAACAAAAACAAATCGATAAATTAAGGAAATGTATTGATGTCCTCCGTCAAAATAATCGTCGATTACGTCGCAGTCGCGCCAAAGACCAGAACATTTTGAAAGAACATAAAAGAGTGAAGCAACCATCACGAAGTGTCGAATCGTTCATAGATCTCCAAACGGAACATAAGCCGCATACAGAGTACTCAGAAGAAGAAAAAAAATTTGCTCCCACAATTTTTTATAGAAGCCCGGGAATATAAAATTTCGTTCGAGTTCGTCAGGGATTCACTCTCCCGCATAAAGGCACAATCTCGAATTGGTTCAATTCGATTAAATTAGAGACGGGTTTTCTTGATAGCGTTTACTTTCGAACATGTGCGTTTGAAATTTGACGATTCTATCGAGCAGAAAAAAACTGTGTCATACTTTTTGATAAAATCGGAATAGAGAGGAGTATTAGTTACAATTCTAAATTGATTAGTTTCAGATTATGGAGAATTCGGTCGACAACAAAATCTTGGAAATCAAGTTCTTGTTTTTATGATTCGAGGGCTTTATGCGTATTACAAAATTCCGTTAAGTCACTTCGTCGTTTCTGGAAATATGGCGGGAGGTGAAATAAAAACCATACTGATAACCCTTATTTCAAAATTGAAATCAATTGGAATATTGGTAAGGGCTATCACGTGTGATCAGGGAACGAATAACAGAAAAGCTTATCGTGATATAAGGGTTACCGTGGAACATCCTATTTTTAATATCGACGGCCAGATATTGTTTTTCTTCACGATGTTCCTCATTTAATAAAATCACTTCGTAACCAATTTGTTTTTCACGGTAAAGTAGATGTCGGTGGTCAAACATAGAGGAAACGTTCATAATAGACTCCAAATTAGTTAATGCTCGTTTAATGTGTAAAATAACAGACGCTCATATACGTCTTGAACCATTTGAGAGAATGTAAGTGTCTGTAGCCACCCAAATTTTTAGTAACTCTGTATCCGCAGCCATTTTAATGGCGTTTAACACCAAACAACTCGATTCCGAAACCTCAATCAATACTTCAGAATTTCTGAAGAAGGATAATAACTTGTTCGATTATTTCAATGTGAAGAAAAAAGGAATTTACGCTCTTTCGCGAAAGAATTATCACCCCGAGAATAATTTAAGGCAATTTATTGATTATGTTCGTACGTGGGAAATTACCGGTTCTACTCGTGCGCGTCCTCCTTGCTTTTTCGGCTTTGAACAAACGTTGATAAGCATTTTGTATCTTTGGGAGTCTATAAAACAGGAAAGTGTAAACGTGGAATATTTTTTAACGAATCGTTTCAATCAGGACCCATTGGAACATTTTTTTCAGTCATTCGGTAAGCTGGAGGTTTTCACCCGAAATCCTACCGTTGAACAATTCATTGTGAAGTAATAATGTTTTGATGAGGATTTTATTTTCTTTTAAAATGTAATATCTCATTTATGTTACCTAAAATATTTCATTTTATTTTTATGTTCATATCTAACTCTATAAACGTTTTAATTTAATTTTTTGTCTATCAATTAACATTTGAAATCTATCAATAGAAGTATATTTATATATACCTACGTGTATAATAAAACTAACGCCTGTTGTCAATTTTTATTTTCGTTATGAACTCGATCATTTGCATAAATTATTTTGATACACGATGCCACTTAATGAATTTCTACGAGCACAGAAAAAATAATTATTAGCCATAATTTTCAATTATGTAATCATAATAAATCTGACATATTATATACATATTAACGATAAATATATTTAGATTATCAGTTTTTTCTAACCTAAATTTAAAGACAAATATTTCAAATTTTATATCATTCAAATGAAAATAATGATAATAAAACCCATAATTGATAAACGGTACCCTGAGCGAAGTTAATTTTAAGGCAATGCGTCTTTTGTTTTAACGGCTTCTCGAGACACAGACCAGACGAGTTTACTGGAGTTTTTTCGCTGTTTCCTTTGAGAGGCCACCGTCCGACAGAAACCATCTAGACATTTCGTGGTGAACATCGGCCATAATATGCTTTCAACTTGTATTCGAAAATAGAAATTAAATCTCAGCTTCGCTCGTAACAATGAAGTGTGTTGTTTATGCAATATTTAGTTAGAAATTATTGCGGGTGGACCTATTGAAACCCAATTTTCTCAATAAATCGTAAAATCTTCGACTAACGTGTATTTGTTATTCATCAACTCATTTCCACCAGAATTTAACGAACTAATCACATTTTTTGACTAATTCAATAATCTGTAACGTTTTTTCAATAGCTTCTTATTAAATAGATTCATAAATATCCATAATTTTCCGTGACTCTTACTCTTTCTGATTTCCTTTTTCATGAAAAGTTACAGTGTGAAAGAATAACTTTGATGGCATCATTTCTTTCATAGTTGTACAGAAATATTTCTTCATCACATTTCACCAGTTTTGAGAATTTTCGCTCTTCCGAAAACTCAAATTCTTTTGAAATTCACCCTTTTATAACGTTTCATTTTAGTATTGATTAAGTTTCAATTTCTAAAATATACCGTATATTTCATAACAATTTCTGAAATTCAAGATGGTATTATGACTCCATATGAAAAACCATACCAATAATGCCTATACTCATGTTTCGTTGTTTCGAAAGTTTGTATTTCGTAAATTTCTCCGTTATCATTTCGAAGCTTTATCCTCGGAAGATGACGAAGTAAAATTTTTCCTATGATATATATTGCCAACATTGAAACTCGAAACCAATCGATTACAAACTGATATCAAATAGGAATATCAGTTAGATGGAAAATGCTTCTTCAAAAGCAAAATTTTGGGTCGAAATATGGAAACCGCCCAAAAATTTGATGTAATCCAATTGTGGAATATAATAAAGTTACTTATCCGAAATCTTTTTATGGAATATTGTACATAATTGATTAAGATTGCAAATACGAATTTAAAACCACAAATTTTTTCAGTTGCAGGAAATTTTCAACCCTACACATTATCGCCATTCCTAGCTTTGTGTTCATTTGTAGTCTCGTAGAGGAGTTGGAACCTAATTTTACAAATTTCACAGTTGGTTACTACTCATGAAAATACTATTATTGATCAGTTTTCAGTTCAACCCTATATTCCTTATATTTATAATTTTGCTCATTATAAATAGCGGAACGCACACATATACCAAAAATGAACGTATTCAGACGATCCTGATAACTGGTGAATGCTTACAAAACTTTTAATAATTCTGTTAAAATAGCTGGGAAACAGCAATTTCTTCTAATCAACCTTCATTTTTGATATGATGGCCAGTTGGCTTCGACAATAGATTCTGCAAAAAATTAAAACTTCAACCCTTTGCAATGAGTTAAAAATTCAATTTTTCTTAGTTTATTGTTCATCGTACGCACTATGCAACCCATTGCATGCTTTGCGACACAGACTGGTAGAATCGAATAGACTTTTTTTTGCCAGATATTTTGTCTTTCGCTTTATATTTGTTACATTGGTTTACCGATTACTCAAGAACGTTATCAAAATGGCATTTACCATTAATATAATGCACAGTGAACACCTAACTGATACAATATCTGCAATTTATTCTTTTTCATAATGTATAGATGATATCATAATAATATATCACCTTTAAATAATTATTTAAAAAATATCACAATTATGTATTGAATTACTTCAAAAGTTGTTTTATTTAAACAAAATTAATCATTCTCAGCGAAAATGTACTTAACTAATGATATGAATATTCTTGATGTTCTAATACAATTTTCTGGAGGTGAAGTCGGGCATTGCACTTTCGAAACTGAAAATTATTCTCAAAGCAAACTTTTGGATCTGAATTCGAATTTTCAATTTCACATTCCTAATTTGAAAAAAGCGTGCTACACTCTTTCGTAAATTCAAATTAAAACGCGTGTACCTTGAAATGGAGTCATATTATAGATGTCTGTTGTTCTCTCCTCCGATTTGAAAATTAAACATTCATAGATTGTCTTCATCTCTCTGAAAAGAGATGCCAAAGTAGGATGGATATTTATAATATTTTGTGTATGAGTATATATGGGTTTGAGAAAACATATATTGAAAGCTATTGATAAAAAATTGAACATATTCTCCTTTTCTGCATTTCTCATTCAATCCTAGAGTACGTAATGTAAAAAATGAGTAAAATCCTTTTTTCGTATTCATGTCTACGCTCATGTCAGCTGAATATCATAGGTTCTTTCGATTTCACGCGTCATCTATGAACCACATCAGAATGATTCAATCATTATTTTGTCGTATTAGTGCAGAACACTGCACTTATAGATATAGTACCGCACATATAGTCTATTATCAAAGAGGGCGCTAGCAGACGGAATGTTTTGTACGTCAAATTCACTGTACTGTGTGAAAATTTTACGTTGAAGTGGGTTCTTCATCTAGAGTATATGAATCATCTTTGCCAGTGATCAACTGACGCCTCGAAGGCGGGATATGGTCTTTGTTTAGCCTACTTCGCATCCGGCATCGAAAAACCACCCCTAAGCAGTACCCATACAACTCTACCGTGGTAAAGTTACGATTCATTGAATGAAAATAAAAACATGGTGTTAAAGTAACTCTGTCGTGGTTATGTTAAGTTAATTAGATTAACATTTCATTTATGTCATTCTAAGCGTAATATATTTCGTTAATCTCATTCAACCTCGTTTTATTGCAATATCGATATTATCAGTGAATACAGTCCGATAACTCATCAACAAAAACGACAAACCAAATAGTCTAGATGTTTCCACGGTCAAATTCCATTGTGTGAAAACCTATAAATTTGGCCTTAACATACTCATCTCGGTCATTGTTAACAAAGGCCACAATAGCAAGAGTTGTGTCGTTAACGTGAACAACAGACTGCAATAACGTTCTCGGTAGAAATCGACAGTGAACCACATTTCTCCATTACATTCAAGGGAAATTGAAACTAAACTATGCCAATTCGTAGAGTGACAACGACCAATATGATTAGGATGCAACAAGTGGATCACGAACGTGCAGAACATCAAATATCGATTCAACTTGAGTGTTTCCTGCAGTGGCGCACACTTACCACAAGGACTGTTGCGGTGGTCAGTATTGCAATACGATGCTCCAAAACATTACAGGCTTTCAGACAACGAACAGAATTTCACAATATTACAATGAACTACGATACATATCACTACGTGTTTGCCACGTGAAAATTTCTTTCTTTAAAAGAAGGAATAATGTTTCAATGCGATAAACTACGCATCGACGGGTATCGGAGTTTTTTCAGTGTAAGACGTTGAAAATAAGAATGAAATTCATTCTCATATTTTGGATTTCGGAAGTTCATTCCGAATTTAAAGGAGAATAATTTCGAAAACGGGGGTTTTTCCTCCGATAGTGATGTTCTTTTTCTTCCTCTCTCGGTGGACACTTTTCGAATGCAAATGCGGTAACTAAGACAAATAAAATCTTCATTCAAACGGTTTCAATAACTTCGTTTTTAAATTGACGAAAAGATCTTGTATTCATATTAAAAAGATTTGCTATTTTCCTAACTTGAGTATGTTTAACCCAATCAGGTACGTCTATTTCGATTATCTGAAACTTTTAACATCCCATAAAATATTGTCCCCAAAACCTTCATACAAATAAAAAATACTATCTATTTTGATGACAAAAATTCAAAATCCAAATGAAGGTGTGGTGAATGAGTTTTTTGTGTTCCTTTTCCTCAACCGTATGAAATCTTAGCAAATTCCGTTGAATTTTATCCATAAAAGGATATTGAAAATCAGCAATAGTACTAATGCAATAGGGTCCTAATTTGAAATCCTTTGTCAAAAATACATTAAATCATGCACAGTCATAAATATATATACTCTAAAATGTAGATGGGGATTTTTCTATCTTGCAGAAAATCATTGAGGATGAATAGATGATTATTCTAAGCATGTGAACATTTAATGCAATTGTAATTATCTCAGAATGCAAATATCAGAATATTAATTTCATTAAATTAACTCAATGTAAGACAAGACAAATAACTTACTATTATCACTATTGTTACCCTCATTTTCATCCGGTGATGTAAATGTTATATTTTATATGTTACTACCTTGCTGACCTCCTAGATGTCAAACAATAAATAAGTACTTTTTATCGACATTGACCCCAGATGTGCTGCCTCCTACACAAACATTACGCCGAATTGCGTAATGTGATAGACCCACAAAAACAATTAATCTGAAGTTGCAACTTTTTTTGCTTCAGCTACGAATAGTCAAGTTTTGTCTACTTGTTTCTTTAGAAGTTCAACTGTTGGATGAGCGTACATTGGTTTTGGAATAATTGAAATTTGTTCGGTACTACTCAGAAATTGGTAGATTTTTCATTCAACTTGTTTATCCAAAACACAGTTTTGTATATCAATATTGTGAGAGTTTGAAGGATTTCTTCAATTGAGCAAAAAAGGATCTTGAAAGATGTGAGTTCATTTTTTTCAAAG
The DNA here is from genome assembly GCA_013387265.2 of Cryptolaemus montrouzieri. Taxonomy (NCBI): domain Eukaryota; kingdom Metazoa; phylum Arthropoda; class Insecta; order Coleoptera; family Coccinellidae; genus Cryptolaemus; species Cryptolaemus montrouzieri. The sequence continues at coordinate 133,734,134 of JABFTP020000144.1, read as the reverse complement.
AAGTGGTGTCTAAGCTCTCAAAATTTTCGGTTTATATTTTCTTCAGTCTCTTTTCCTTAAGTATTGGTCTGCGTTAAGTGAGTAAGTAAAATTTCGGCAAAAATCAGTGGAAAAAAAGTACACGAGAGAGACAAGACACAATAGTTCATATAACAGATTGAAAACTTCTTGTGCAGCATCTGAGTCAACTGCTGCATTTGTTATCTACATCCATCCTTGGTTAATAACGATTCGAGCTTCACATAAACAACTATTGCTTCAGTTTTCTTAAACTGTCGTCGTGTGGAATTTGCTCAACCTCCATTTCGAATCATGAGCGGAAAGCATGTTGTAACACCGTTAATGCCAACTGGAGTTTAGTAGCGGGTTATAGAATGTATACAGGGTGTTACATAATAGTATGTCACAACTTGAGGGGGTAAATCTACGTGCAATTTTAAGACATAAGTTTATATAAACAGTTACGTTACGGAGAAACAGGGTGTTGAAATTTCCCGAAAAAATTAGTTTTTTCTTCAAAACTCCTACAGTTTTTGAGATATTCTGCCCAAATTTGGAATGCAAGTTATCTTTTACAGCCTTCACTATTACACGTCCAAGATTTTAACTGAAATTCCCATAGTGTTTTCTTTTCCGAGACCATATTGTTGGGTTTCTCTTCGTCGTCTGTTGTGTTGTAGTGATGGTGAATAGAAAGAACACTTGTCGAATATTTTAACTTGTATTTATTTGACTTTTAAATGATTTCGAGATTCAGTTTAAGTAGGTACAAAGATTTATTAGGTTTAGGAATTCGAATAAGATTTAGAATTAGACTTCGTAGATGAACTGTGGAATGATAGTTGAATGATGATTCAATAATTATTTAATAATGTAAATGAGATGAAAAACACAAGGTTCAACTTTAATCTACACTTTATTTAAAAAACTTCGACGACGTTTCGCTGACACAGCAGCTTTATCAAGAATGAAAAACAGAATGAAGAGTATGGTATTATGAACAAATCGTAGAACAAGTTGGATGAATAACAGGAAAATCCACACCGAGCCATTGTACAGTTAGTATGAAAGGTAATAAAAACTAATTAAACAAGTTAAGTAGGGGTGAGTTATTCACATCTACCTGTTCATTCAAAAGCTTGTCCGAATGTTTGTATCTATTTATTTCTAATGCTTCTAGGAGATCTAATTTTGAACTTTTTGATTTTATATGTAATATGTCAAAGTTTTTATTGAATGAATGGTTTTCTTTTATTAGGTGGTTTGAATAATTTGAATCAGATTTATTTTTATCGAAGCTACGTTTATGTTCAGATGTTCTTATGCCAAAACTCCTATAGGTCCTACCGATATAAATTTTATCACAAGAACCGCAATTGAGTTTATAGATTCCTGATTTACTTGATTTTCAACACGAGATTTATTATTTTTAATATGTTTACCTAAGTTATTAGAAGTTTTGAAAGTTATATTAAGATTTTGTTTGACGAGAAAGGATTTAATATTTGTACTTCAGAACCGCAGAATGTTAAACTGTTGAATATTTTATAGTCTTTATGAATAGGATATACTTCATTTATTGCTTTCTGATAGATTTTTACGAATGATTAGATCTGTCATATCCGGATTATATGAATTATTAACGGCTATCTGTTTGATGATGTTTAACTCTTTATTATAATCTTCTACTGATAAAGGTAAATTGAGTAACCGATGTACCATGCTGTTTAAAGCTGCAACTTTGTGTTGAATTGGATGTAATGAGTAGTTATGTATAATTGTATCAGTATGTGTTGGTTTACGAAAGACCGAAAAACATGATTATTATTTTGTTTAGTGATTTTTAAGTCCAAAAATTAATGGAATCGTTCTGTTCAATTTCTATCGCGAATTTAATGTTCAAATGGATGGAATTAATGAAATTAAGAAATAAGTCTAATTGACGAGTAGTTCCAATGAAACATACTAATATGTCGTCAACATATCTATACCAATAAAGAAATTTGGAAATGAGTGGATGTGTATGAATTTTCTGTTCGATATTATTCATAAAAATCTCTGCTAAAAGTGGACTCAAAGGATTTCCCATGATCAAACCATTTTCACTACTGTAATAGATGTTGAAAGAAAAATAATTTTGTTCAATGCAAACGTCCAACAGATTCAATATTTCTGATTTAATTATGTGGTTAACATGATTCGAATTCAACATGTTTTCGATTAATATTTTGACCTGGAGGAACACTTGGGTATAAATTCTCAACATCAAACGAAATAAGTTTTGCGTTAGGTGGTAGGTTAACGTTTTTTATGTTATTTATCAATTCGAAAGAATTTTTTATAGAAAATCTTGATTTGAATGAACAATAATTTTCAATGGCTGTAACGTAAGATACGACTGGTCTAACGGGGTTATTTACTTTATGCAATTTAATGAATGAATACAGTTGAGGTGGTTGACGGTTTGGTAAAATTAATTTGTATTTATCTATTGCTTTAATTAAAGATTTTGCGTCATTTATTGCAATTTCAATATTTTCTGGAATTTAATAGTTGGATCTTTGTTTAAAATTGTATAGTTTCCGGACGAAATGAAATTTAGAGTTTTAAATAGGTAGTCATTTTTATTTAATGCAATAACAGTATTACCCTTATCTGCTTTTGTAAAAATAACTTCATTTAGTTGAGATTTTTGTTTGATGGTCTTTAAAATATTTTATTCTTTACTCGGTTTAAAGTCAGCTAATGATTCATTTTTTATTATGTTAGATGCTAAATATTTAAGATGAGTGTTATTAGGAATATTTTTCAGAGAAATTTCAGTATCTATGCCAAGTTCCTCTAAATCAGATTTTATCTTGTTTGATTTAATATTGTGTTTGAAACCTTTCTCCAAGAGATTTGTTTCATCAGTTGTGAAATTAGTATCAGAAAGGTTAACGAATCTATCAAAAACTTGATGGTCAGAAAATTTAGTTTTACGTGGAGTAGGTTTCGGTTTTCGTGACACGAGAAACTTTAATTTGCGGTATTGGATGGTATATTTATCATGTATTATTGATCTAATTTTGAATCTATTATTGTAATCTAATGAATCGAATTCAAGTGGATGAAGTCTGTACAATAACTCGGTATGAATTACCTTGAGATAAATATTGTAGATATCATGGATCTACATCAAGTAACGGCCTCCACAATTCAAAAAGATTTAATAATGAATCAATAATGAATGCATCCTCTGGGCTGGAGGATATGATTTTATAAGCAAGGAATCACGTGTCTTGTTGGTTCTAGAAAAATAGACGCGTGGTTAATTGCGTAATTTAGTTTCCAAATATGAATAAAACTATCTAGATAGGTCAAAAGTTGAGTTTAACGTGTCGCAGCCACGAAAATAAAGTAATTAATTTTTATTCAAGCGTTAAAATAGTGCAAAGAGGTTAAAAGTAATGGATTATTTTATCATATTTGTCTTATGAAATTTCGTATTAGGAACAAATAAAACTCTTTACGTAATTCCTGGGATGATCAATAAGGGTGATATATTCTATTGTACAATTATTATATAAATCAAGGGTGGTATCCTAACACACCTTCCCTTCCTTTTAAGTGTTTTAATGAATTTTTAAATATTTTCGTTACAACACAAAATTCAAAATTTTCTTTTGAACTAAGCATTAATAGTGAAACAAATAAGAGATAATAATGAACTAAATAACATAGATTAAATACAGGCTAAATTATTTCAAAAATCCAAAAAATAATTACAGGTATGATAGATTATATAAAGAAAAATAAAAAATAGTGAGATGAGTAAAATATAGTTTGCTTGGGAGTACTATTTATATAAGAATAGGAAATAAAAGAAGTTACTCTTACATATGAGGTAAGAAAAAGAGTTAAATAAAAATTGATAAATTCAACAATGTAAAAGTGATTTTGGTGCACCTGGAATTGGTTTCTTGATCGTTTGAGGGTCGCCGTCGTCCATGAAGGTAGAGGAATGTGGTAGAGTTTGCAGCGAAGGTGAGTGTTCTTTGGATTCTCTGGCTCGAAGACGGGTCATTCTAAAGGTAGGTAGCTGGACATTATCGGTTTCACCAAGCGAATTTTGACTGATGGTATTATGGCTATTTATACATATTTGTTGAGAATGTTTCTTATCATTACAGAAGCAACTCAGTAGGCGTGACAAAAGTCTCTTGCATCAACGGCAACTGCCGTTACAACAGCAGAAGAAGAATAATAAGATTACAGTAAGGACAACTAGGCATCCGATAAGGAAATTGAATGATGTAGAATGTCGAACGATAAAAGGTTCGTTCAAGTTCTTTTCTAAGATTTGGTCAAATTTATGCAACTTGCGTATCGCGTATCGCAGATCATCCAAATTTAGATCATGTAATTTGACGGCTTCCATTTCTTCTGAAGTTAGATACGATTATTCCTTTAGGCAACAATCATCACCATTAATGTTCACAGGGGGTGTATAGTTCGTGAAATTAGCGGTTTGATTAGAAGATGCTACAAGAAGAGTTGATAAGGTACAACACTTGCACTTGGGTTCCATGGTGAATAAACCGACACCGTGTGTATTGAAGTCTCGCATATGGGCTTTGGTATTTTCATCTTCGCAGTTGACTGATTATGGGGTTGGTCAAGACGTAGAGCCATTGATTTGGTCCAACTTGGTGCCAAATTTCCATGTCCGATTTGATCGTTTTGGTGTTGCAACTACTTGGGATAGTGACTAATTGTTTGAACTTGAGTTCCGTTTCACAGATTGGTCGTTCTTCGATCATGTGAGTAGTTGGTTGGCTGGAGATGTATTCTGTTGCTCCAGGGAGTTTCTAGCATATCGATAAATCCTTTGTTTGGGCATAATATATGCGACTTGTGCTCAAGAAGAGGTAGGGAAAAGGAGGATCTATAGGAGTACATTGATCGATATGAGATAGGAATTGGTAAAGGAATCAATTTATACACCTGATAAAGTTCTTTGTTAACTAAAGGAAATTTGATCGCGTATACTAAAACTTTTTCGAAGTATAGTACAGAAAGTGTACTGATTGAGAAATACTTATAAATTTCGTTATAGTTATCAAAATTCACTGGGAATTCGAAACTTCCACTGATTTTAATCTTTAATAATTCTTGGCGTAATTGTTTAGGTGTGATTACTGAAGGACGCAAAACATTTCGTTTCGAACATAATGCAGCGGAGATTATAACATCGAAATTTTCATTTAAATTATCCATTAGGAAGCTGATCATAGTGAAATGCATTGATACAGTCTGATAGTAAGTGAGAGAATTGATTCTACTTGTGGTGATTTTAGAAAATTTGTTAAACGTGATGAAATTCTCATTGAGTTCTTTTCGTTTGCACTTAAAGAAATATAGGATTTAATGTAACTAGAAATTGCGTCGGTTAAAATATGAATTTGTTGTTTCATAAGTTTTTGAGTATTGATGTTTTCATTATGAATCGTTCGAATAACATCAGTATAATATTGTGCATCGTCAGCATTGGGTGTGTCAAATAGCCATTTAATTGCATAAGATACACCATTGATAAGACTACGTTTGGTTCTTATATGTTCATTGAAGTTGTGACCGGTAAGATGACTTATGGATTCTAATTTTTCTTGAAGCTGTGTTGAGCGGATAGATAATCTTTCAAATGATCTTTTACAATTGAAAATTGATGCCAAGGATGATTTATTCTTCTTTGCGCCTTCTGGAGTAGGAAGAGATCAAATGTTTGCAGATTTTATACACATGCGTTTCAAAAGATCGAGTGTTTGTTCATGAACACTTATATTAGTGATGCTTAAGAGAGTAAAGTAGGAGTTTGAAAATTTTACCATTCCCTGAGAATTATAAAAAAGTCCGGCTGAATTCTGAATTTCTTTAAAAGAATATGGGAGTTCTTCGGGTGATGATTCGTCTTTCAGAGGTAGTATAAGTGGAATTGAGGCCAAGATAAGGAGTAAAGTTTTTAGAATTTTGTTAAAAATTTTCATCTTGTTCGCCTGAAACAAATGGTTTCAATAAATTGTGATGATAAACTTGAGTTTTATTGTTTTTGATTTGGAGTACGTATGTTTTATTGGAATTTACTTTAATGATTTTGTAAGGACCTTTGTAAATTGGGTTGAGTTTTTTGCTTGCTCCATTTTTGGGAGAGCGATCTTGAAGATAGACGTAGTCGTCTACTTGGTAGTTATGATCATTGATTTTATTATCATAATATTGTTTAGATTTTAATCTGGAGTTTATGATGTTATCTCTAGCTATTTCGAAACTACGGTTCATTTTTAGTTTCAGATTTGAGTAATAATCATCGTAAGTATATTTGAACTCGGGTTTGCTAGATAGTGAGGTAGGTAGTTCCAGTTTTCCACCAAAAAGAAGTTCTAAATAATTTGTTTAATTCTTTGATGACGTTTGATGTAAAATCAGTACCGTTGTCGCTGAGAATTGTTTCGGGAATTCCAAATAAAGTTATGAATTTTAAGAATTCATCAGCAATTGTCTTCGCTTCGTGATTAGAGATGCAACATGCATAAGAATATTTTGTGAGATCGTCTTGCATAGTTAACATGAATTTGTTACCTAATTCGGTTAAAGGTAAGGGACCAACAATATCTAAGGCAATGCGTTGAAATGGTCTTTCGCTAGTTGTAGTAATTTCCATAGGTGCTTTACTCGGTTTATTGTTACGTTTGTTCATTTGGCAAGAAATGCAAGCTTTAATGAAGTTTTTTATATCTCGTTTCATATTGGACCATTTGTAATTTTCCTTTATACGCTTATATGTACGGGAGAAACCTGAATGACCTGAAATGGTTGATTCATGATTTTCTTTGAGTATTCCTTTGATTTGTTCCTTCGAAGTTGGTTTGATTCGTGGTTTGTTGACTAAAGTGATCGTTATATCAGTTTTGGAAAATAAGAAATCAATTAGTTCATTGAACATGTCCTGTTTCAAGTCCTTCTATAGGATTTTTCAAGAATAATTTTGTTATGTGCTTTTCAGTTAATTTTGATCTTAGGTTTTGCAAACTGTAAAATAAGTCGTTATATGTTAATTTATCGAAATGGTTTAATTTAAAAAGAAGCAGAAATGATTGATATTAATCAGACTTTAATTCGAGAATGTCGAATTGGTTCGCGTCTTCTGTTGAAAGTTTATTGAAATCATAATGAGTGTTCAAATTTTCGAAATATGGATTTAGAGGGTCTAAATCTTTCGAGAAAATAAAGGAGTTTGGACATCTTTCGAAAATATTTTCTTCGATAATTTCTAACGAAGGTAATTTTTGATTCACGTAATGATGTTTAATGAAATCGCTGTAGCGTTCTTCAGCTTTGCGTAAGTGAAACATAGGTTGATTATCTGAATTATTTCCTGTTTCTGGATTTCGCGAAAGCGCATCTACATTGTAATTAATTCTTCCTGCTTTGTATTGTATTTCGTATTCAAATTCTTCGATTCGTAGACGCCATCGTAAAAGCCGACTGCTAGGATTTTTGCAATTATAAAGATAGACTAATGGGCGATGATCTGTAAATATAGTGAATTTTTTGCCATAGAGGTAAGGTCTGAAATGTTCCACTGACCATACTATTGCTAAAAGTTCTTTCTCGATCGTAGAATAATTTGTTTCTGCCTTATTTAGAGTGCGTGATGCATAAGCTATTGGAAGATTTTCCCTTGGTGTTCCTGACTAAGAATTGCACCAATTGCGTAATTAGAAGCGTCTGTCGTTAAAATGAATTCTCTTGCGAAATCAGGGTATTGTAGTATAGGATTATTAATTAACACATTTCGGAAATGATCGAAGGAGATTTGTTGTTCGGTTTCCCAATTGAACGGTTGATCTTGTTTCAATAGTTGGATAATGTAACTAGATGATTCGAACTTGTTGTTCAAAGAAATTGGATAAGGTATAGAACATAATTTTAATTGACTATTATTCAAATCTATTACTGCTCTTTAGGCTTTTAAAATATCACTGCCTATTATCCCATCCATAGGAATGTTATTCCGACCCTGTACTGTACTACTGCAATGTTATTTTCGATATTAGGAGGTAATGTTAAGCTACTTAATGTAGATAATGCATTATCAGTTAACCCAGTTTTTAACGTTTTCATACTTGATAAGGAGACCGATGCACCAGTATTGATTAAGAATTTAAATTTGTTTTGGTTAATTTCGATCGTTAGAAAAAGTTTCTCATTGTTTGTGAGGTAAACGTAATTACTTGATTTTATAGGAGGATTTATTTCCTGAGTTAGAAGAGTTCGATTTTGATTTTGGGTTAGATTTAGATTTTGAGTTTGATTCCGATTTAGATTAAGATTTCGATTTGGATTTTGATAAAGATTTTGATTTTGATTCAGTTAGATTTTGATTTCGAGTTAGAGTTAGATTCTGATTTCGAATTAGATTTGGATTTTGATCTTGATTATGATTTAGATTCAAATTTTGATTATAATATCGATTTTGAGTTAGAATTGATGATGAATCACCGATTTTATTGGAACTTATTCCCAGTCTGCTGTTACGGTGTTTTCTGCAGACTCCCAAGTGTTTAAAGAATTTTCTTGTGTGTTGATTTGTACGGACGCTCGATTTTTGCGACTATTATTATATTCTCTCTTTCGGCATTCGCTAATAGTGTGTCCCTGTTTTTTACAGTAATTACAGGTTTTAGTTTTATGGGACCAGTTCGTTTTCTGCGAGGCATTATTGGATGAAGACCAAAAGTTAGAGACTTCGTTTCTGTTGTTGGAATTTGAAATAGGGTTATTGAATTGAACGCTCGATTTTTTGAAACATTCTGCAGTATTATGAGTATCATGTTTACAATGACTGCAATATTTTTTTGTTTTTGGAAAATGATTTTTCGTCATGTTGAGGGCTCTTTCTTCATCTAAAGCTGCATTTAATGCATCGGGTAGAGTGGAAATATCTTTACTCCTCAGGAAACGCGAGATATCTGGTTTCGAGTAGAAAATAAACCGTTGGAGTGCTAATTCCCTCAAAGTTTCGCTTCTACCGCGTATGTCGGAGTAGTTGGCAGGAATTGAATTGATGATATGCGTATATATCTGTTCGATATTATTATGGAAACTGAGGACCGATTCTTGCATTTGTTGTTTGATTGTATTCAGCTCTTCCATCAACATGGTGTAATGTTTCTTATCCGCATATACTTGAAGTAACAGTTCTCGTAATTGGACCCATGTATTTACTGATTTGTCCCTCAGTTGGGCTTTGGCGTTACGGGATATTTTCGAAATGACTTAAGCGAGTAGTGGTTGCTCCTGGCTTGTGTGAGCGAACTTAAATGCGTGGTCACAATTACTTATAAATTCGTGAACCTTAAAATGGTTGCCATCAAAAATATGAGGTATAAGTGTACATAGAAAAGATAACTTAAAGAAATTTGTGGCGGCGGTCATATTTGAGTTACTTGGTTCCGCGTTAAGAGATTCTAAACTTCCGTGAGACGACATGTTATTTATTTTACGATAAGAAAAATTTTAGATATTTAATGAAACAATTTTGGAACTTTATCAGGAATAAAAATCAATCAAGAGGTAGAAAGTTTTTGGAACTTACTCTTGAGTGCGAATTGTGGACCACAGACGTTGAAGACCCTGTTTATCATTCGTTTCTGTTTGAAGGATGAAGATCCAAACCAGTTCAGCTTTTCTAGGGTGATAGGCAGACCAGCAACGGAATATCCCACTTCTGACACCAATTTATTGTTGGGTTTCTCTTCGTCGTCTGTTGTGTTGTAGTGACGGTGAATAGAAAGAACACTTGTCGAATATTTTAACTTGTATTTATTTGACTTTTAAATGATTTCGAGATTTAGTTTAAGTAGGTACAAAGATTTAGTAGATTTAGGAATTCGAATTAGATTTAGAATTAGACTTCGTAGATGAAATGTGCAATGATAGTTGAATGATGATTTAATAATTATTTAATAATGATTCAATAATGAATCAATAATGAGTGCCTCCTCTGGGCTGGAGGATATGATTTTATAAGCAAGGAATCACGTGTCTTGTTGGTTCTAGAAAAATAGACGCGTGGTTAATTGCGTAATTTAGTTTCCAAATATGAATAAAACTATCTAGATAGGTCAAAAGTTGAGTTTAACGTGTCGCAGCCACGAAAATAAAGTAATTAATTTTTATTCAAGCGTTAAAATAGTGCAAAGAGGTTAGAAGTAATGTATTATTTTATCATATTTGTCTTATGAAATTTCGCATTAGGAACAAACATAAATCTTAATTCCTGGGATAATGAATAAGGGTGATATATTCTATTGTACAATCAATATATAAATAAGGGTGGTATCCTAACAATATCTCCTTTTGCCCTTCCAAACTTTTTTGCAGTATGCCACTGATCCGTCATTTTCGTTCAATTTAGAAACTTTTTTGAGACCTGTAAAGTTTTGGTATCTCCAACCGGTTCAGAGTGAAAAATTATTGAGTTTGAGTTATTTTTGAATTCCATATTATTCTCTAAATAAAAAAATAATAGAAATACTCCAAAGGTTTGCCCAAAATTTGCTTTTATTTTGAAAGCTCGTCTTCTGAGACTCAACTTATACTTATTCAGTATCAAACTAGAAAAATGAACAGTTAAAACCAAAACAAATTGCTGGAAGTATCCCCCACCTGCAAGAATACAGGCCTTTGTCCTTCGCAAATTATCACACACTCTTTGAAATATTCCTGGGGTATTTCTAATCGTGTCACAAGAGGTTATTATTCGTTGTCCCAATTCTTCTACAGTGTTCACTGGAGAGGTATAAACTAAACTTTTGAGATATCCTCATAAGGAAAAGTCTAAATTATTTAGGTCTGGGTAGCTAGGAGGCCAGGGTTTTGGGCGACCCGACCTATCAATCGGTTGTTGAATGCATTATTCGAGAATTCCCTAGCTTCTTAACTAAAATCTGCTGGTGCCCCGTCATGCATGAACCACATTATGTTTCTCACCAAAAGTGGCACATCCTTGAGCTATAAAGGTAAATCCTCATCAAGAAATTGATGATAAGCGGGACCGTTTAGTCTGTTAGGCTAAAAAAATGGCCCACTCAAATAATTTCATATTATTCCGACCCATAGATTTAGAGAGAATTGTTCTTGATGATGAGATTGTTCAATCAAGTGGAAATTTGTGATAGCAGTTCTCGAAAAGTTAGCTTCGTCTGTGAATATTATTTTACTATCAAAGAGAGTATTTTCTCTAACTGTATCTAAAAACCATCGGCAGAAATTCATTCTTGAAGGAAAATCTCGAGGAAGTAAAGTTTGGACGCGTTAAATATGAAACGGATTCAATAAAAAGTCATGGAGAATCCTCCAAACTAGAACATAAGAAGTATTCAACTGATTTCCAATTTTTCGTGTACTCACAGGAAGATTCAAATCAATACACTACATTGTAGAGGAGAAATATTCAACTTATATAGCTTGTGCACAATTAAATCGATAAATAATCAAAGATATTCCTGAAGGCAGTAATAATAAATAATGGATAATTACAAACTTGAGATGAGCAGAGGGTTTGGGCTACACCCTTCAGGTAAAGGTTCATCTGGTTCATCTACAAAACATGCCGTGCCACTTGAAAGAGTATGCTTTCAATAATAAATACAACTACTATTAGAATACTAAGTGTTTCTCACAGTTCACTTATTGTCAAGAGACAGAACTCACAATTGTGAAACAGCTCGCTTGGTGGTTCAGCCGCATGGTAGAAGCACTGTCACTACGCGTATCACGTTGTCCTTACCAGGATGCAGTTTCAGAACTCGTCCCAATTGCCATCTGCTAGAAGCAACGTGAGCTTCCTCAATAACGACGAGTGCCTCCTTCTGAATCAAGCCTTGTGACGATATTTTCCATTTTTTCCGTGTCTGAAGTTGAGAGATATATTCCTTACTCCATCATTTCTAAAACTATTGGATAAATTTTTGCACATGTTGAAAATGACTGAGCCTATTTCCGGGAGTATGCAGAAAAGAAGACTCGGGAAGTGCGACTAAGCTCTTTTCTATAAGAAATTGACCAGGTGTAAGGGAGTTAAAATCTTTACGATCATTCGAAATGGGAATAAGGGGACGTGAATTTAAAACTGCCTCAATCTGAACCAACAAACTGTGAAAATATTCATTGGTCAATATTGTGACGCTACTTACCCGGCGTGAATAATTTTTCACTGACTTTATACCAGCTTCCCAAATTCCTCCGAAGTTTAGAGCTCAGGATGAAATGAAATACCAATTTATGTTCTATTGCGTTATTGAATCTGGGATAAATTCATTAGACTCCCTACAAAACGTTTTCAATTCGAAATTTGCGCTAACAAAATTAGTAGTATTATCGCAGTATATATTATGAGGTCTTCCCCGACGGGAAATGGACCGTCTTGAAGCTGCTATAAAAGTTTCGCTAATCAAATTAGTGACAAGTTAAAAACCGCTTTAGTGGTAAAACAAATAAATTGGCAAATATAGCCTTGACTAAAAATGCTTGTCCTTTTCCAACTTTAGATTTCAGAAAGGCTTAATCAATGCCGCAATTTGAAAAAGGTGGTGACGGATTCAAACGAGTAATTGGAATCGATTCCATTAATGGCACGTGGCATCGAGGGTTTGATTTAAAACAAATGGCACAATCGTGAACAATTTTTTTTGCAAAATTTCTCTCTCTGAGAGGCCAATATGTCTCAAGCATTGCATAGTGAAGTTGGTTTTCGCCGCACTGTAACAATGATTTATGATAAGCTCAAGCTTTAAGTAATGTCAATTTATATTTAGGAGCTAAAATTATATGCAGTTTTTGACTTTAAGCAAAATCTGACTTATTAATGTGACCACCTACTCTCAATATACCAGTTTGATCTAAAAACGGATTCAAAGACTAAATTTGACTTGCGGAGTTTTCCTCTTTACCGTAAGCTTGATTCCCAATTTCAGATGCAAAAAAGGATTGTTGAGATAATTGTATCAAGCTATTAGATGTATTTAAAATTTCTTTATTGTTGGAAGGACCCGATTTTAGTGAATTAACGTACTTGCAACTAAATATAAATCTAAAACAATACGTAATAACGCGTCTCAATTAGGAAAATGTGGAACATTGATCTAATATACTGTTATCAATAGTCAAATGAAAGGCAAACGAGGAACTTCTTGCTTCAGGATACACTTTACTTAATATAAATGAAGGAAAAGATTTAGTAGAAAGCCATGTTGGACTATTCTACCAAAGATAAGAATTTATTAGAATGTCAAGGTTACCGCCTCGTGAATCTTAATCAGCTGAATTATACCTAAATATGTGAGTTATATTTTGAATTTGGGTTACCCGATTAGCTAAAACGTTTTCCATCCTGACGGTTCCGAATTGATCCAATTTAATGGTATAGTCGAGTCACACCAAGAATTAATTGAATTGAAATTTAATTTAAAGGCACCGTTAAGCTTGTCAAAACGTTTTTTTTTAGAGGTGCAACACGGGATTTAGAGCACAATAAATGAGTGCCGGTGTGCTGTACTTCAGAACGTAAGTAAATACAAGTGCCGTTGGTTCTTTCAGGTGCGTCCGAGAACGTATAAAGTTCTACTTCCTGATAATTTGGGGTTAGGGCATGTCTGGGGATAGCCAATTTATTAACAGATTCAAAATTATTGATGAAATTAATGAATATATATATAATTATAGGAGAAACTAAGCCAAGTGAATCAAATATCTGAGCCGTCAAAAAGAAAATTGTACGTTTTGTAACCCAACCTTTTTGAATGAAAATTATAACTACTTGAATATTGAAACTGATCTGATTTTGCATTCCACACAATTCCAAGAGTTTTCATCGTGGAATCATCCGAGATTTTGATGACTTGATCTAATGTATTTGTTCCAAAGAGCTCAGAAACATAGAACTATTCAACATCTATTTTTGAGATCGAGACCCGCAGAAGACAGAATTTTCGAAATTGGTTAACAAAACAGAATGGCTTCAGTTTCAGAGTCACATCCCGATAATGAATGGTCCATATAAAAATCTGAATCTACTCATTTGATAAGACTTAGGATATTGAGATTTAAATTACATTGCTAACTGTTTTAAACAACGGGTAGCTAATTATGGAGCCGATGCGGTACCATATATAACTGTATTCAGCATGAAACTGGATCATTCGAATATTCCCACCATTATAGTTATTCCTGTTATTCATCCAACTTGTTCTACGATTTGTTTATAATACCATACTCTTCATTCTGTTTGTCATTCTTGATAAAGCTGCTGTGTCAGCGAAACGTCGTCGAATTTTTTCAAATAAAGTGTAGATTAAAGTTAAACCTTGTGTTTTTTATCTCATTTATATCATGGATCTACATCAAGTAACGGTCTCCACAATTCAAAAACATTATAGTTTCATTGATCGGGGATAATTAATATTTGCCTTTACATTTTTTCGATATCGGCTGTGAACATATAAGTTTATTTTTGAATCGCAAAATGATTGAAAATCAGTCGTCCTGAATTGTGGGACCTAAATGTTGGATGTCATTCAAGGATAATCCAGATGTTGTTTTTGCCGACGCTACAAAATCAACTCTTAATTTGATTGTTGTGCTATTTTTTTTTACAACGGCGAGATTAGGTAATAAATAAGAATTAAATCTGTGCCTATTTTCCTAATCAATTTCGGTCATATGACCTATTTCTTCATAATCCCTCAAAGTATTAGTATACTCGGATCTAAGCTGCGTATTCAGCACACAGCACTTCTTTTTTTAGGTCCTTTAAAGTGCTCTATTTATGCCTTTCGGATAATGATGTGCCGGGGAATTCTATCAACTCACTATCCCGGGAATTTTTCCGAACCCCTCTCGTGTCGAGGGAAGTAATCTAAAATTTCCAACACATTTCTGTTAAATAGGACCGACAGCTTTACATCCCCTCCAAAAGATGGACACTCAAGCGATTCCCAGAATCCGAAAAATCTCACCGACTTTGTGGGGATTGAACTCAGATAACCCTGCGCAGGGTCGAACATCATATCCTCTACGCCACCGAGCCGGCTGTAACACTCTTTTGGCCGCTAGGCGACGAACCTATATAAATTTCTTTGAGATTTTCAAATATTTTTACGAGTTCTCAACAAACCGCTAAATGAATCATTTCATTTGATTCTACTAGAGGTTGTTGGCGACAGCAATATTTTTTTGAGTGTTGTTAAATACAGGAATTCTTTACATTTCTGAAATGACTGTTGATTGGTTTCTTCCCATTTTTCTTATCATATCATTTATTTGCCTGCTTCACAAAGTCTACATAGAGTGATTGCAGTTGTCAGTTAGTCACTAGGTTCAAGGAACAATTACAAAATATATATCAGAATAAAAACACGTATAAAACATACAGTTTATCTATACAAAGCTGTCGCATGACAGCCGGTAACTCAAAAATTCGTTTAAATCGTAGGAGGCCCTACGAATCCAAAACCTCTTCACAACAATCCTGAAGCGATTCAAAGGCAGGTTCCTCACACCTTGAGGCAGTTTAGTGATAAAAATTTTGGAATAATAATTTTCGCTAAAGCAGCTCGATTTTAGTCTTAATTGTTCGATATGGACCTCGTTCTGCTGTCTTGTGTTATAATTGTAATTAACGCAGTTAAGTACATTTGTACTTCTCTTATACAGCAACATATAAACAGAGATGGGAATTTCTGGATATCCAAACTGATGAAAGTAGCCTTTACGTCATCCCTAAGCCCTATGCCTGCTATGATTCGCACAACCCTGCGCTGTAGACCGAAAATTCTTTTCCCGAGGTGTGGATGACCTCAACCTGCCAGACCATAGGACATGTGGGATTGGACCAACGAAAAGTAAGCAGAACGAATGGCCTGCAGCTGGGTAGAGCGCAATTCCCAGAAATACGACAATCTCCGAATTCTGTAGAGAATTTTTTCTGTGAGTGAAAAAAATCCTGGATGTTTTGGAAACATTTGCACTAAGCTGGTTCACATTGAACCACTTCAAAAGTCGACTATGAACATTTTCTAATGAGAAAATCAATTCATGCCCATTTTTGCTGCGTCCCACCATGCTGTTATCATCAGCGAAGATCATTAGATCGGTCGGATGCACCCCTATTGATAACAGTGTACTGAGTTCTGTTTAACAGATCTTATAAGAACGCAGCTCAAAGCATTAATATTGTAATTCGTGAGTTTTCCGACCAGAATATCTCACTTGACACGCACTCGAACGTATTTGTGAGATCATAAAACAAAGAGCCAACTATAAACCCTTTTTCCATACCCTCCACAATGTACCCAGTAAGCTTGACTATTGCATCACTGGTGGATTTATTCTTTCTAAAGCCGAATTCTCTGTCAAAAAAGAACGATGATGACTCGAAATATTCCATTCTTTGTGATATTTGGCTCGATTCAAATCGATTTTTCAAATAAATCGAATTCGTGCGCGAATCTATTTGTATTTACTTGTGCTTCGAAACGAATTAACGAGATCGATCGTACTAGATTTTAGAATCTTAGAGTTGTCACACTAGACCTTGTTCACTGCCATTGGCCACTGTTCGCCGAAGAGCAATAGGGTCGTGGATGTTAGTGAGATCTGTTTTTTTTTTGAAAATTTGGACACCACTGAGTTTAGGAAAAAAACTCACTTATATAATGAATGATACGAAAAAATGAGAAATTATTGTATATGATAATACATATTTTACGTATATTCAGTGAGGTGAATGATATGCTCGATGTTTCCTTGAAAATTGAAAAGAAACACTTTTATAATATCACCATTATAATGAAAAGAAGGGTTAGTACTTATATCTATTCAAAAATAATGGTAGGACTTATCAAAATCTAACTTAAAATTATGATATTTGAGAGGGTTGGTGTGGTACATGGGTAGGCTGATATGTAGATAAATGTAACGTTGAATGACGTAGGAGGTGTTAGAAATCAAAATGGAGTATACTGGCTTTGTTCATATAGGATGGCAACCTCAGGTACTTCGACAATTCAAAATTAATTTTTACTTCCTCGATTGCAGGAATATGGAATGAATATATCTCAACTGTAGGTATTCAGCGGTAATTTGAGACCATCTACTATTGGCGGCCCCAAGAAAAACCCTATAAAGTTAGGTATGTGAATGTGATCTCGATTAGAATCAATGAAGATGAACGATTTATAAATATATGTTGGAAAACTCACCTCAAGAGGTTTTTGGCGATATACGATATAATATTTACTCTATAAGAAACTATGAAGGCAAAGTCTATAAATGATTCGATATAATAAACAAATTTTCTCTGCCCCTTCCCAGTCCCTCTCCTCAAGATTCATACATTCTCCCGAGGGAGTAAAAAACTTGCTCTTCGAACCGAAGTCAGCAGGTCATCTGGTGTCATATTTAAATTAATTCTTTCTTTTGGGTGGAGATTAATTAAATTTCTATTGTATATCGCCATCATTCTCATAGCGGGACAAAAATTATATCGAGAGTAGAAATCACATCAATATCCAACAATTAGAGATTTAAATTTCATTCGAGAATTCTTTATTTTCAGGTTTCATTCAGAGACAATTATAACATTTTCGTACCTCGAAATAATGCGAAAATATATAGGACATAGTCGATTTAATTCAGTTAAGTGTTTATTTCATATGTATTATAATATTATTATCAATATTTTCGTTAGTTAATTTTTGAATGCTACAATGTGTCAAAGTCAAGAATTTGGTATAACTCGAATTAATAACGACTTCCACTGCATCTGTAAGGGAAAGATAAGTTAACATAACTTCATGCTCGCACAAGTAACAAGCTTTGTTATAGCTTGAAAAGGCTCGAATTATAAATTAAGCGCTTCGAAGTTTGTTTCAGTTACTTGACTTGATGAAGCCTTACTCTTACATAATAAATAACTTTCGTTTGTTCTTATTCATTGTTGTGAGTATAACTGCACTATTCGGCAGAAATTTTAATGCGAGTATGTAATAATTTAGTTATCCAGGTGAATTATATTTTGCTCTTATTCCCATTATTTAAAGGTATAAAGTTTTTAGAGTCCCTGGTTACCCAGATTAAAGATATTGAATTTTCTTTGTTAGCATTGAGAGTAATAGAGAAACGTTGCGAGTGCTATTCCATCTGACTGACAATGATGCAAAAGAGTTGTTTTCAAAGATTATGCTGATTCAAATAATTGATCGATGAAGCCTGAACTATGTGTTAGGTGATGACTATAATGAATAATGAAATAAAACAAGTCACTATGTTTTAACTATCACTATGTCATTGATGTAAAGAATGAAGAATTACATTGGTTGGACCGGTTTCATCAACAATATTCAACATGATATATTCCCAATATAAGAGAGAAAAGCCCAAAAAATTTATGTCTCTAACATATTTTGGGAAGACATCAGAACAGATTGCTAGAGTTTCGTCTGATGATATAAAAGTTCATATTGCATTCAAACCAGTAAGCAAATTGCCAGGCCTTTACAAAAGATAAAACCAATAAATTTGTATAGTTTGGATTATACCAATTAACATGTTCTGAGTGCAATTCCTTTTATATAGGTCAAACAAAATGCTCTTTCATGGCTAGATACAGATAGAACATTTCTTGCATCGGAAATATGATTCAGCTTTAGCTGCACATTATCTAAATGAATGTCATTCTCTTCCAGAACTTCAGAGGTTAAAAATTATTTATTCTTCTATCAACACCCAACCTTTCAAAATGGTTCGAAACGTTTAGAGAAATTCATTTACAGTTTTGTTTCAAACTTTTTTACAATACGCCACTGATCATCGAGCAATCAATTTTCGTCATCTTCGTTCAATTTAGAAACTTTTTTGACACCTATAGTTTTTTCGTATCTCCAAGCGTTCTCGAGCAACAAATTATTGAACGATTGTATGCATTCGCTGAATTGAAAGCACTTCTAATTAAAAAAATGGCTAGTTGGCTTTGATTCTTTTCATTTATTTGTTTATTTTGACAGTGGCCTAAAGTTGTTTGTTTATTGAATTAACGATTAGTTTTAAGACTTGATGTTCTAACTGTAAGAAAAAAAGGGCTTATTTTACTAACACCGAATTGGCTGATATCCATTACATGTACGGTCTGGCTGACGGAAACACAACATAAGCTAGGTATCATATCAGGTGCCCTTTCCAAATCGAGTAATACTAGACATGCGAACATTTTCAAATACCCACAGAAGTTTGAGGGAAACTAGTACTTTCAATACAAATAATCATTTAAAATGTGCAACTCAAACTATGAGAACTCCAGATATAGAGGGAACAGTTTTGAATTGTATTGACTTGGATCCTCATGTGAGTAGAAGTAAAATTGGAAATCAGTTGAATATTTCACATGTTTTAGTTTGAAGGATTCTTCACGACCTTTTATTGTACCCGTTCCATATTCAACGCGTCCAAACTCTACTTCCTAGAGATTTTCCTTCAAGACTGAATTTCTGGCGATGGTTCTTAGATAAAATTGGAGAAAATGCTCATTTTGTTAGTGAAATAATGTTCACAGACGAAACTAACTTATCGACAACTGCTATCACAAACTTTCGCAATAATCATTATTGGGCAGAGGAAAACACACATTTGAATAATTAGAAATTATTTGATTGGGCCATTTTTCCTGCCTAACAGATAAAACGGTTCGAACATAATGTGGTTCATGCATGACAGTGCACCAGAACTTATGTGTGGAGAAGCTAGGGAATTCTTGAATAATACATTCAAAAACCGATGGATAGGTCGCGGTGTGCCAGAACCATAGCCTCCTAACTCTTAAACTTAAAAAATTTAGAATTTTCTCATGAGGATATCTCAAAAGATTACTTTAGAGCACTCCAGTAAACACTATAGAAGAATTGAGTAATCGAATAATAACCTCTTGTGACCCGACAAGAAATACCCCAGGAATATTTCAAAGAGTGAGTGATAGTATACAAAAATTTGAATATTTGTATTTACAATAAATGCTTATATCTATAATTTTGGTGCGTGTCAGAAAAAACACAAGTGTGAGCTTAGTAAAAGTAACAGGGGAACCATACTGTCTTGTATATGATTCAATAATCGAGTGAAAAAATCTGAGGAAAAACTCGTTTCCCTGTCGCTATGCACTAGCAATAGCTTGTCTCTTTATGTTGTGTTAGTGTCGTGTGTACATAAAGAGTACCAAAGATTTTTCTGTTTAGCCGCTTCATTCTCTCTTGCATTCCATGATTTCCTAACGAAGACAAGTGTGAAAGGAAGGGGGTTTGGGACAGGAATCTGTAACAATGGAAAAAGAAAACCAGCAGAAAAATATTTCAACAGTCATACTTCTTATATGTCTAAACAAATGTAAGAAAAGATTTTACATAGCAAGCAAGCTCATGAAGAGGATTAAGAAGATATTAAAAAAATACATAATCTGCAATATTTCCTCAAATTTCCTCTCTGTTTGACCGAGAGATCCCCGATGGCGAGGTTCAGTCTTCAAGTGATGCCAATTATCTATAGATGTTTAAGAATCATTATGTACCCAATAATTTGGGTAGACATCGCCCATATATTATTTATTCGTGGAACTTGTTTAATTTAGAGAAAATTTTCGAGAAAATTTTGTCAGTCGTTCGAAAAATATGACAAATGTCATATAATATAAAATGCTAAGGACAAAGGCCTGTATTCTTGCAAGTGGTGGACACTTCCAGCAATTTATTTAGTTTTTGATTGTTCTGTTGTTTAGTTTTATATTGAATAAATATAAGTTGAGTGTCAGAAGACAAGATATTCAAATAAAAGCAAATTTGAGGATACCAATCGAGTATTTCTATTATTTTTCTCATTTATCGAATAACATACAATTCAAATTAAATAATTTTTCACTAGTAAACGGTTGGAGATACGAAAAAATTACAAGTGTCACAAAAGTTTCTAAATTAAACAAAACGCTGATCAGTGGCGTACTGCAAAACAATTGAGGGGGCAATGGAAGACATGGCTCCGGAAAAGAAAACACCTCGTAAATTTTAGTTAAAATTTAGGTCGTGTATTTTCTTTCTTTTGTCTTGCTTTTGTTATTGCGAAAGTAATGTCGTTTCATCCTCATTGTATCCTTTCTTTCACGAACGTTTTCTAGAAGCCCACCTAACCTTCTTTTTTGAGATTTAATTTCCTCGATTACGTATTCAATATATTGATCCATTTTTAGCGAATTTTCTTGCGTAAGGTTTCATAATTTTTGTGTTTACATTCTACGTTATACTGAATGTTAAATCTATTGAAAGATTTCGACATCACAAGTGTTGTTGTCATTGTTATCCGCTTAGTCATCTTCTTCAGTAGGTTGAGTTCTGTGTGTAGAATATTTTCAATGTTATCATCACTAAGAACAAGTTATGTAGCTAGAAAACAATTCATCTGCGGACAGTTTTTGACCATTGGAATATAATTTTATAATTAGGAAATTTTTAGATAAACTCAACAAATTAATTGCACTTGTTCTATCTGAAATATAATTAATACTAAAACTAATGAGAGAGGAAACAATCAAAGTTATTGTATTAATTTTTTCGAATCGTATTTTCGCGACATTGACTGTTGAAAACTAGAAGTGAAATAAATCCGAGTATGAGTTGCATTTTCTTAAATATTTTACCATTGTTTAGTTGACTTGGATCAAGTCATCTAAATCTCGGATGATTCCGCGATAAAAACACTTGAAAATCTGTGGAATGCTAAATTAGATCAGTTTCAATATTCAAGTAGTTGTAATATTGATTCAAAATAGTTGGTTGTTACAAAACGTACGTTCACTTTGATAGCTCAGATAATCGACTCACCTGGCTTACTTTCTCCGATAATTATCATGCCCAAAATGGTTATCCAAAAATTATGGTCGATGGAATTCTCATGAAATGTATCGACCACATATCAAATACTTATAGAATTCATTTATCACAGAAATAATTTTGATTTTGTTGATAAATTGAGTAACCCTAGAAATGTCCTAACCTCAAATTATGAGAAAGTAGAATTACATGTGTTTTGAATGCATCAGAAAGAGCCTACGGCTCTTGTATTTACTAACGTTCAAATGTACAGCATGGAATTATCATGAAATGAATCGATTGTGAATCAAATAAATACTGAATTCATTAATTTCAGGAATAATTTTGAATCTGTTAGTAAGTTGGGTATTCCTTTACTAGATGTTTCAACTCTTAATTATGAGGAAGAAGAACTACATAGGTTTTTGGAAGCAACAAACTACGGCGCTTGTATTTACTAACGTTCTAAAGTACAGCATATCAACACTCATATTTCTCATTTATTGTGCTCTAAGTCCAGTGTTGCACCTCTGAAAAATATTTCGTTACCAGGATTAGTGCTAAGCGGGGCATTCTTGGTTACTGAACTGTTTGGTGTGATTCGACTATAACATTAAATTAGATCAATTTGGAACCGTCAAGATAGAAAACGTTTGTAGCTAATCGAGTAACTCAAATTCAAAGTTCAAATATTAAATCAGATTGAGACAGAGACAGAGACATATTAATTCTGAGGATAATCCAGCTAATTTAGTTTCACGAGGCTCTAGCCTTGATATTCTAATAAATTCTAATCTTTGGTGGAGTGGCCCAACATGGCTTTCTACCTATAGATCTTTTCCATCCATTTAAATCAAATGAAGTGGATCTTGAAGTAAGACGTTTCTCAACTACCTTTAATTTAACTAATGATAAGAGTATTTTTGATCAATTTTCAACATTTTCCAAATTGAGACGCGAGTTACGTTCCTCGAGGAGATGCTTCCCTGAAGAACTACCGAATCAGCGGATCTTATTTCACGAACACGACTACCCCGTGTCAACTGATGTTATGAATTTTCTCTATATTTCTGCTATTACTCAGTCTGACAATAGCTTCCATTTAATTCAGTTTGTAATGAGAAAAATAATTTTAAAAAGGACTTTCCTTAAGTGAAAATCATAAGTGCGGTAGGATCTCAACGGCATCTCAACCAGATGTCCGTGAGTTTCAACTCTTTATCGACGAAAATTGCAGCCAGTTCATCAACCGGAGAATGAAGGAAACAAAAATTCTGTAAGCAACTCATTGTTCCTTCATGTCAGACTCCTCGAATTCTCCTGATCCATATAGAGGTACTTGTCCAGAAAAGTAGTCAAAATAAAACAGTTAATTTAAATACAGAATATTTTTAAAATATCACAATGCCTAATCAATTACCCGTTTTCGATATAAAATTGCTACAAATCGTACCTGAATTATATGGCTATCCGTGTAGGTTATACATTACATACCTACAGTAAACGAATGTTTAAATGAATATTAAAATGCGGCTAAACCAAATTGTTCACAAAATAAATTTGTTTTATCAAAATCAACAGGATAGGCTGAAGAAGTTGATTCTCTGAGCGGCAGTATCAAGTGGCCCACAATAACAAATATTTTGATAATACATTTTGGCGACCAGCGAAATGAAAGTAGTTTGATTTCAGATCTTGGTTTTTTGCGCCAAGGCAACAACGAAAATTCGCTATCATTTTAATCTCGAATTATTTGAATTCTCAATCTCCTCCATAATTATTTGAATATTCCTGAAAAAATTGAGGCCGTAAACGCTTCGAAAAAAACGCTATATGATTCACATGCTCTTCATACTCTACTAGTTGGATTAAAAAAAAACCCAAATTTCCATCATCAGAGCAATGAAGTCAAATGATTCAGCGGAAGCGCAAACGTTCATCATTGCAGGTAATAACATACGTTATTTGCAGAAACCTTCTAGTTCAGTGGAAAATTTGCCCTAACCAAATTCCCCAAATACTTTTTTACAAAAATTCTTATCAGACAAATATCTCTAATTTACCAGCTCCAAGATTTTCACAAAATCACAAAAGTACAATTACAACAACGTCCAAATCAACCATATCCAAGATTACTTACGGACAGTCAAAATATATATATATATATATATATATATATATATATATATATATATATATATATATATATATATATATATATATATATATATATATATATATATATATATATATATATATATATATATATATATATATATATATATATATATATATATATATATATATATATTATATATATATATATATATATATATGCAAATTTGAGACAAGACGAATTATTCAAAATTTATATTTATATTTGGTGAACGGGGATCATAAAGTTGAATTCGACAAGAAGAATCATTGAGGTTTTTAATTTCTACCCACGCATATCCATTTTCACAGATCGTCTATCACTCTTTGCAGGATGCTTGGATCTGAATATCATCTGGAGCCATTTCTATCTGGTGGAACCCACTAGCTAAGGCGAGGGTTGAAAAATAGCGACATCTTCCTACTATGTCGAGAATCTTAGAAATGTATGGAAGAGGGTATCTATCATCCATGGTCTTTTCGTTAACCTTGCGAAAATTGACCACGATTCGAAATTTCCTCTTACCGCTAGCATCGGCTCTCTATGGTACCACCCAAATTGGGGATGACCAACAGGAATTACTTAGGCGAATGATGTTCTGTTTAAGCATGGAATCAATCTGTCTTCGAACTTCGTCCTATATATATATATATATATATATATATATATATATATATATATATATATATATATATATATATATATATATATATAGAACCAACAACAAAGTTCAAAGACAAATTAATTCCATGCTAGCCGATGCTAGCGGTAAGAGGAAATATCGAATCGTGGTCGATTTTCGCAAGGTTAACGAAAAGACCATGGATGACAGATACCCTCTTCCATACATTTCTAAGATTCTCGACATAGTTGGAAGATGTCGCTATTTTTCAACCCTCGACATAGCTAGAGGGTTCCACCAGATAGAAATGGCTCCAGAGAATATTCAGATCCAAGCATCCTGCAAAGAGCGATGGACGACATATTAAGGGGATTGCAAAATGATATTTGTCTTGTATATATGAACGATATAATTGTCTATTCGACGTCATTAAAAGATCATATGGCAAATCTGAAAAGAGTATTTCAACATCTTCGTGAAATAATTTTACAATCCAGCTCGATAAAACGGAATTTTTACGTAAAGAGGTTGCATTTTTAGAGCATATTGTCACTCCCGAAGGTGTCAAACCTAATCTAGATAAGATAAAGGCCATCATAGCCTATCCGATTCCTAGAACGGTAAAGAATTGAATTTATTGGATTGTTGGGTTATTAACGTAAATTCATAAAAGACTTTGCAAAAATAACCAAGCCATTCACGCAATGTCTTAAAGCGAAAGCAAATATCATACACGATGATGCTTTCCGAAAAGCTTTTGACTACTGCAGATCTCATCTTTCTAATGAAATATAACCTAACCTAACCTAAGTTTGAAATTCCATTTGTCCTTACCACTAATGCAAGTAACGTATCAGTTGCGGCTGTTTTATCGCAAGGACCCTTTGGTAAAGACCTTCCAATTGCATATGCTTCACGTATGTTGAACGATAGTGAAAGAAATTACAGTACTATCGAAAAAGAACTCTTAGGGATAATCTATGGAACTAGCCATTTTCGATCATACTTATATGGGGAAAAATTCAAAATAGTGACCTCTTCAACTTCTCATGTTTCTCAAAGCGAGTTGTTATCCTAAACTTACACGCTGGAGACTCAAATTGGAAGAGTATGCTTACGAGATATAGTATAAGAAAGGAAAGGCTAATAATAATGCCGATGCTTTATCTAGGATTGAGATTCACCCTACAGAAACAGATAATACTTCATCGGACTATGATTTTCCAATCTTTCATTATATGAAACAGGTTAGTAGGACTATAGAAACAGCCTCCATGACCAATAACATAAATGTCATTCCAAATCCAGCCGAAATCGAAGATCAGACCATCGAGGCAGTAGAAAATTTATTTGGCCATGGACAAACAGACGCTGAAGACTCTAATCTAGGAATGAGTCCGACGGAATCTCTAATTAATATTTTTCGAAATCAGTTGCACATATTTCCTTCACTGATTAACTGAAAACCAACAAAAAAATGTTTATGGGACCGAAAACAAAAGAATATTTAAAATTTTTACATTCCCAAGAATTACCTTACTCCTATAATTTCATTTTTTATAGACTTTGGAGAACCGCAAAAGACCTATGCAATTTATTTCGAAAGTAATGACGATGATGAAACGTATAAACAACTTTCAAATCTCATGAGACAAACATTCAAAAGTCTCGATTTTAAGCTTTTTCGAAGTGTAATAAAATGTTAGAAAATATTATAAATGAGGATCGACAAAACAAACTGATTGGCTATAGCCATGAGTCAAAAACTAATCATCGAGGTATAGTATAAACTATTGAACCACTCAAACGGAAATATTATGTGCCAAATTTATAAAATGAGGTCAGATTTCACATAAATGATTGTGAAATTTGACAGACATGATCGAAGACCTCCTAAGATAGAATATCAAATTACCCCAACTCCAAAACGACCCTTTGAAGTAGTACATATTGATGTCTGCCAAGCAGATAGCCAAAAATTTTTGACAATTTTGAACAAATTTTCAAAATTTGGTCAAGCGTTTCCATTAATGGGTGCTAACGCTCCTTCAACTGTTCCTGCAAGCATTAATATCCATCGTGTACTTTTATGGACTACCATTACAAATAGTCATTGACTCATTGGCACCGAATTTTTCAACAATTCAACAATCATGGATTTTACCAATCTTCATAGAATCAAAATTTACATGACCATCTCTGAAAATTCTGATAGCAATTCACTAGTAGAACGTTTTCATTCGACCATTCTAGAACATCTGAGAGTCTTGACAATCGAAATATCAAATATTTCAGTTGCCGATATAATGCCTTATGCAATTTTTGGTTACAACTATAGTATCCATCCTACAACACAAGAAAACCAATCGATATTATCAGCGATCATTTGAACACCAATGATCCTTTCGAAGTTGACGCAGACGAAGAAATCATAAACAATTATATGCAAAATCACAAAGAACGAACCCAACTAATTCATTACTCTATTCACGAGATTAGCGAGACAAAGGAAGAAGAATATATAGGTGAAGCAAACAAAGAACGTGAAAAACCAATTGATTATCAAGAACAATCGACAGTCATCTGAAAAAAATTTCAAAACTCGCGGTAACAAACTGAAAGCCCCTTCATCGAATAAAAAGTACAAGAAAATGACGAATTTAAAATAAACACTGGACGCAGTACTCATCACAAAATATTTTTAAAAAACCGAGAGCTAAACAACCTCAAAAATTGTTGCAGGAACCTGATCGTGATGATGATCCACCGGTCCTTGTTGAAACCGATCAAAATAGTGGATCCTAAACAAAATCCTGGTATCCTCCCTTTCTTGTAGGCGAAATTAAAGTAAAAATCGGTACTCATAAATTTTCCATTATGTTGATCTGTACCCTACCGAAATCGAAATAAAAATTATTGTCAATCAAATCTACTCTTTCAAATCGATTCAATAGATTGAAATCTGTATATCCATTTGAAGATAGAAAACGGAAAAAGTCAATGATCTGGGCAATACTATTGAAGCCACTTCAAGAAATTTAGCCAATGATGCGGAACGCTACTAAACTATTGAAAAACTACGAGATAATAAGGAACGAATAATTTTTGCTGTCAATCACAAAATTTCCTCAACTGACGAAGTTCTCGAGAATAATAATAAAACGCTTTCATTAATGCTGCATAACCAAAATATACTTTCTAGAGGAATTCCGGAGATACAAAATGAAAACACCAAGTATTTCTTTCTCTATTATAGACACTTCCGCTCAAATGAAATTTAACTTAGACCCAATTGTATCTATCCTTGAAGATTTAGAAGATTCAATTACTCTGGCTAAATTTTGCTCTCTCATCGTAGTCTCAAAAATCGATAAATGACATTCTTTCGTTTCTGATGAAAAAACATTCACAATTATTCTGACCTAATTGAAAGTGAAGCGTACTATTCAAAAATAAGAATCGTTTTCCTATTGAATATTCCTCTTGTACATCGCGATCAATTCAACAATTACCATTTATATTCCATTCAATCCAAAAACTTCACAACAATAGGTCCTAAAAATATCTACCTCACAATAAGTAGCAATCTATTCCAATACGGTGACAAACAAAGCAGATATCTCAACCCTGCTTACCTTTGCGAAGAAAATTAGTTTGTAAGCCACGCCGATTTTCGGCCTATTTTCAGTTCTTCAGATCTAAAATTCTTCCACTGTTCCTGACTGTAAAATAGTACCAGTAAAAGTGAAGGAATCTTTTGTAGGAGGAGTTAATGACAGCCATTATATTGGCATCCTCAAGGGAACATTCCTCAAACAGATTCCCCATGATTGCAGCATTCAAACAGTTGACTTCATTTATTACAAAACACAAAAGGCATCTCTTATCAAGTACCGCTATTTTTACCTGAAATAAAAATAACTGCAGGGGATCATCATTCAGAATTTCAAGAAATTTCACTGGATAAGTTACACTATATTCAGAAAGCAGTCGAGAATCTCCAACCGAATTCAGAAAATAATGAAAAAACAGCTTATACACATCTTCAACTGACCATCTCCTACATCAAAACTTTTATGGTAATCGTTTTGAAAATTAGCTCAAGATTGCGTCGAAGAAATGCTGTACTAGAAAACGATCCAGAGGAAGATTCGCCGAGTGTTCCACAAGATTTCAGTCAATAACGAGCCAAGTCAAAGAACGAGTTTTGTTCTTCCTGTCCGAAACTCTTCCTTAAGGATGGATGAGTAACGTTCCTGGAAGAGATGCTTCCCTGAAGAAATGGCGGATGAGCAGATTTTATTTCACGAGCACGGCTGCACTATGTAGACCGATGTTATAAATTATCTTATATAATTTAGTCTGACATTTAATTCAGTTTGTAATAAAATAAATGTTTTTAAAAGGATTTTCCTTAAGTGAATAACATAGGTCGTATTATTATTATTTATTTTCGTGGACTTATGCACTATCTCAGCTGTTAGCTGGATATAATTTACCTTTTCCAGATTCATCAATCAAAGGAAATAGGCTCGATTACAATATACTTGACATACATTTCCTAACTATCCTACATGTATTAAGAATTACAGCTTTTGCATTTCTATATAGGTATTCTTATGCAAATATAATTTCTTAAGGCTATCTTGCAAAGTTTTGGGTACTAACTCAGTCGAGAATACGATGACAGGAACAATATCTATTTTCTCGAGGTTCCACATCTGCTTGATCTCAATAGCAAGGTCTGTGTATTAGGACATTTTCTCCTGGAATTTATTCAGCACCTTTTTATTATTCGGTATGTCGACATCCAGCAGCACTGCTGTTCTGGCTCGCTTATCATACACCACTATGTCCGGCCTATTATTCGTCACCATTCTGTCAGTGATAACAGGCCTATCGTAGTATAGTGTGATAGAGTCATTTTCTAATACGGGCGCCGGTTGATATTTGTAATATGGCTGGAAGCTATTCAGAAGTCCGTACTTGTGTGCAAGTTTCTGATGGATAATGTTACACACTTTATTATGCCTGTGAAGATAATCCATATTGGCCAATTGTTTGCATCCGGACGTAATATTCTGTATAGTCTCCGGTCTTATATGGCATTTTCTGCACCTATCATTTTGTAATATTCCGTCCTTCATAATGAATTTTTTGTAGTTGTTTGTAGCGATCACTTGGTCTTGAATGGCCATAAGGAATCCCTCTATTTACGCGAATAATTCTCCTTTCATCAACCATTTGTTGGATGCATCTTTGTCCATGTGTGGTAGATTAATCTCATGGTGATGAAAGTCCATGCAATTATTTTCTTGACCATTGCTCTTGTTTTCCAGTATCTGATAGGAATGGTAGATTTAGCAGGTCATTTCTGGTAGCAAGACTTAGGGGTGTATATCCCTTATCAGCCAACGATACCACTCTATGGAGGTCAGAAGTGAGAGCTTTTGCTGAGAATAATTCTCTTAGATTTTTTATCTGTTCGGTGTGTAAATTGACAACATCTTTTAATCCGCGCCCTCCTTCTCTCCGCTTCGAAGTTGTTCGTATCACAGACGATTTTGGATGATGGTTGCTGTACTTTGTTAGCATCGTTCGGGTCTGCCTCTGAATATCATCCAGTTCTGTCTTAGTCCATCTGATTATACCAAATGACAAAGCACCACTGCAATGGCGTCGGTGTTAATTGCCTTGACTAGATTCCCCGAGTTCAACATTGATTTCAGCACAGTCTTCAGACGCTGACTGTATTCTGAACGAATCTTCTCCTTTGATTGTTTTTGGTTTAGCAATCTGGCTTGTTCGTATCCGAGATATTTGTATGTTTCGCCATCCCTCTTGCACTGTATAATATCATCGTTTGGAAATTGTGTTTTACCATCTATGACTTTTCCTCTTTAAATGTTCAGAGTCTTACATTTTTCAATCCCGAATTTCATATGAAGATCTGCCGAGAACTCACTGACAGTTTTCAGCAAATCATCCAATTGCTTCTTGTTCGAAGCATATAATTAGATGTCATCCATATACAGCAGGTGGGAGACTGTATAATTATTCCTATCTGTTTTAATTCTAAATCCGTATCCTGTTCTATTTATCATTGAGGACAATGGGTTCATTGCTAAACAGAACCATAGTCGACTCAAAGATTCTCCTTGAAAAATTCCACGACGTATGTGTATCTCGTCGGATTTAATTGACCTATTGTTCACGTTGACTTGCAGAGACGTAAGCCAGTGTGTCATTGTTGTCTTCAAGAATTCTACCAGGGCTGGGTGAAGTTTGTATATCTGCAATACTTCAACAAGCCAAGAATGGGCGGTACTATCAAATGCCTTCAGATAATCGAGAAAAGCTGAATGAACATTCCGATGTCTTACGTGTGCCTGTTTCATTTTCACAGAATCGATGATGAATTGTTCCTTGCACCCGTGGTGTTCCTTTCTGCATCGTTTCTGCTCTTCTGCTAATATATTTTGATCGTCAAGGTGTTGGTATATTCGATTGGATACGCATGAGGTGAGTATTTTGTAGAGTGTTGGCAGGCAACTGATTGGCCTATATTGAGACGGATCCTGTGTTGTATTGCTCTTAGGTAGCATATATGTTAAGCCTAGTGTTAGGAAAGTGGGCGTTTTCTTGGGATGTTGAAGAACATACGTGAGCTGTTTCGCTAGGGCTCCAAGAACCTCATCAAACTTCTTTTACCAGTAGCTGTGGATATTATCTATACTTGTGGCCTTCCAATTGTTGGTCGCTCTAACTACTGTTGTGATTCTTGTGTTCTTTTTCATTCGTGATCCATTCCGCATCTCTATTGCGTTCTTTAGGGTGCGACCATAGTGGTGACCAATAATCGATCAAGCACTGTGCGTCAGGTACTTCTCTGTTATTTTTAGTCGCAGTTTTGTTATTTCCCTTATGAAAATTGGCCGGGTTTTGGAGGAACCTTTGATTTTGGTGTTTCCTTTCAGTACACTCGACGTATCTTGAAAGCCTCTTTGCTTTTGCTTAGAGTTTCTGTTTCAAAGTGTCCATATACATGTCGATGTGTTGTTTGTGATCAGGGTGTTCTTTGTTCGTACAATTTTCCTATAAATTTTGCGTATTCAAGCGCCTTTAGGGTTTTTTGTTTCTCAGAAATTCTGAGAGACAACCAATTTCTGCTCTAATATTATCAATATCCCTCTCCAGTCGTTTTTGCCATTGTGGTTTTCTGACGCTTTTTGACTCAGTTTGAATCAGAGTTGTGGAAATTTGTTATTTGTGAAGTCGAAGAACCGCTACTGCTCCACAGTAAATCAAAGTGTGAATCTTCTCCAAGGTGTTCTGATCGGAATATTCTTCGAACACTGAGTTTACGCTTGCTAGAATGAGATTGGTGTTCCTGTTCGTCTTGAGTTTGGGCAGTTTAGGTCTTTTAGTTGGGTTACTACCACTGCATTCAATTATTGCTCTGGTGAGCCTCCAACTTATCTCACAGATCCTTCAATACCTACTGCTGAAGAGGGGTATTATCACTTACGAATGTAAAACCCCTTGTCCGAGCTGATTCAAGCAGTTTCTTTATACGTACAAATCGTATTGTCTTAGATTCATATTTAATTGCAAGAACGTTAATTCACGAAAATAGAGTCCTTTCAAAATGGACCAGATTTATATACTTCAAGTAGCATGATACGATTATCTCAACAATCTTATTTTGTATCTGTATTCAAGTACCTAACTTACGGTAAAGAAGTATGCTCTAGAAGTCAAATTTTGTCTTCAAATTCGTATTTAGATCAAAATGGTTTATTCAGGTGGTCATATTCATAAGTCAGAGTCTGCTTATAATAAAAAACATCCTATAATTTCAGCTCCTTAACATGGATCGACAATACTTATAACTGGAGATTATCATAAATCATTGTTACATTGTGGCGCTAACCAAATTCTATGCAGTGTGTGAGATATATTGGTGTCTCAGGGTAGGAAATTCTGCAAAGAAAATTGTTCTCGATTGTGCCATTCTTTTGAATTGAACCATCGAAGTCGCATACCAACAATGGAATCAATTTCGGCAATTCATGACCACTATTTTCAAATAGCGACATTGATTTCGCCGGACTATTCTTTCTGAAATTTAAAGTAAGAAAAGAACGAGCGTTATTAATCGAAGGCAATATTTGTCTGTTCATTTGATTTACTATTAAAGCGGTTCATTGAAAACTAGTGACGAATGTGAGTAGCGAAACAATTATAGCAGCTTTAAGACGGCTCATTGCCCATCGAGCAAGACCTCATAATATAATTTTCCATAATGCTACTGATTTTACTAGCGCAAATTCCGATTTGCAAACGATTCTTAGGGAGTCAAATGAATCAATATCAAATACAACAGAAATTAAATTGGCATTTCATTCCACCCCGAGCTCCAAACTTTAGAAGTCTTTGAGGAGCTGGCAAAAAGTCAGTAAAAACTCATTTACGCCAGGTAATTCGTGTCACAACATTGACCTACAGACATTTTTATAATTTGTTGCTTCATATTGAGGCATTTTCAAATTCACGTCCATTTACTCCTAGGCCGAATGATCGTGAAAATTTTCTGCAATATGAGAGGTAAAACGATTTTTTGAATGTACAACCGACCGCAAAATAAGCGAAGCGGTGCATTTAAGTATCTTCGATTGGATGGCGATTATTTAGTGAACCATATTTGTAATTTTTACATATAAAACCGATGCTTTGCAGAACCGATTCATGGAAAACCCATAATCTGTAATAGAAGCAATAATAAAGTTCAGAAGATCAGTTCCAAAATTTCTTAACACTTTCCAGACAGAAAACTTGATAATACAAGAGCCTGTTCACATCAACCATTTCTATGATTCATTCAAATTTCAATCAATATATTTGAATGTGACATGTAAATTCCTTAAAACTAGCGTTGAAGTGATTCATACATCAATTTATAGTATGGAATTAACTGTTAGATGCCCAAGAAATATTAAAAATGTCACATCGCCTTCTGGCATCAGAGAATGCTTCGAATATAGGGCGTCTAATCAGAAGACAATTATTAGTACAGTTGCAATTTATTCATCCCATTAAATGATCCAAATTCTATTTATATGGATTCTTCAACTCGGCTGATGCAATAGCAGATACAGTAGAGGAAAAATATAACGTTCATTTCTTCACGGACTTGCAACTTTGAACGATTCAAGGCATCAACGAAATTATGAAAATATCTACATCGCTTACTGTCAATTATTTACTTTCTAGGTAATTTAACCTGAACCTGCGTCCGCCCCTGTGCGAATGTGCTCTAAGTTGAGTGCCTCTCTTTATTCGTTCCCTCTTCATATTAAATCGAAAATAGATTGTTCTCTATTTCATTCTCAGTCATCCGTACGATGATTGTCATTATAGCAGGACGTAATTGCGTTCGTAAATGCATCCCCATCCTGTAATATATTTTAATTTTGTAGTAATTTAATCTCCCCATTTACAGTATTGATTTCACAAAATAAAAATACCTTTGATTTTTAACTCTTTGTACATATTCTCGACTCCTTTTATATTCCATCATTTGAAAAATAATCAGAAACAATTTTAAGGAAAGTCATTATTTTCACTGTTTTTAATGATCAGTATTAACAATATGGTACTCTGAAAGAATAAATCTTTATTATTTTGTTAGAACAAAAATATGGATACTTTATCAGGAACGCATTTTATGAAATGGAATAAAATGGGAACACAACAAATAACAAATAATAATGAAGTGAGTGTACTCAAGTCAAAGAGTTGTTTAATCTGGGAATGAAATATTTAAGGCAAAGTTTCTATCTTGATTATAAACTGGTTCCATGATTTCGTGATAAATGGATTGACGCTTTGAAGATTTCTTTGAAACCCAACTGTTGTCACGTAATTATTAGATTCATTGTCCAATTTTAGCTACCCATTGACAGTATGCGAATATTCATCAACAACCATAGTACTTCATAGAAATGTTTATTTGATAGAGATTTGATAATATAAGCATTTCTTAAATTTTGAAGAAACCAGTTTTGCTCAATAAGAGAAAGTGTAAAATATAGATGAGTGCTAGCTGTCCTCATAAGAAAATTGCTAATATAATTTAAGAGTTTATGAGTAGGTTTCGAAAACAAATTGCAATTAGAAATTAACATCTAAGCAGCAAATACATTGTCCTTGGATTCAATTTTCCGACAAATAGTGATAGGTCTTTGAGTGCTAACATATTTCATGAATGTAGAAGAAAGTGCACAGAAGCTCGTCTAGGAGAAATCATATTGATTCAGTATTTATGTTAGTGTGGAAGGAATGTTATTTTTAGGGCTGAAGGATGTTCGCAGAGAGCGCACATATTATTTTTTGCCAACTGTGACTCAACTGGCTATATGTCACTAACTCCGAAGATATACATCGGATTCCTATATTCACGGAAAGTTCAACTCGGATATATTCTATATACTCTTCATCCTTTGATCTTAGGCCTGTATATCCTACAAATACTCCTTCATGCTACCAACTCAAACATACGTCGAGAGATAATAAGTTAATACATTCATTAATACGCTCAATCTTTTTCTGCTGCACTAATGAAAGAAGCGATAGTTCAGGAGTGATCTTACTTCTGAAGATATTTACTATACCTAACAAAGAATTATTGGGCTCTGAAACACTATTGAGATCAAGAACCACTTCTAGAGTGAGTCAGGTGAAAAATCGATTACATAAAATATTTACAAAATAATTTCGCTACAGTTCAAATATATCAATATTAAATAATTTCATCTCAGATCAGATAGATCACTTGCCAAACTCCACCAAAATTATATGATTTCGTAATTATACGAGGTTAATATTATCAGGAAATTCAAATACAGGACAGAAATTTAACAAATAAAGGTCGTCAAACATATCTTCTGAATTTAAGTTTGAAATTATTTCTCTCGTTTAGCTTGCGCGAATCAGAATCAGATAGACTATTTTCAATTATTCATTCAATCGAAATAACAGGAAAATCCACACCGAGCCATGTACAGTTAGTATGAAAAGTAATAAAACTAATTGAACAAAAATCTGAATGTTGCCCCTAATGCTTCTAGGAGATCTAATCTTCTCAAAGTTTTTAGTAATTTAAGTGGTTTGAAATTATTTTATTTTGTCGAAGCTACGTTTATGTTCAGATTTATGCTTATAGGTCCTACCGATATCACAATTGAAATTGATTTATTTTCAACACGAGATTTATTAATCAAAAAGTTCAAAATTAGATCTCCTAGAAGCATTAGAAATAAATAGATACAAACATTCGGACAAGCTTTTGAATGAACAGGTAGATTTGAATTACTCACCCCTACTTAACTTGTTCAATTAGTTTTTATTACCTTACGTCCAGATTAATGGTAGTCTACGAATTGTTTGTCAGCGAAACGTCGTCGAATTTTTTCAAATAAAGTGTAGATCAAAGTTAAACTCCGATCTACATCAAGTAAGCCCGACATGGTAAGAAGAGCTACAGTCCCCCGTAGTGTCCAACAGTTGTTCTCCTGTGTTTTTCCAATTCGGAACATCGTTGTAACACAATGAAACTATTGTATATTGATTCTAATTAGATGACATCTTTTGAAATGTAATGAATTTTAGTATTGATTCGGAACTTTACTATTATAACTCAAAGAATTGATTTGATTGATATGGCGAATACATTTTATATCAATTCAACTGTATTGTTTTTTTATTTGATGAATGATACATTTGAATGTAACAAACACTCAATATTGTTTCATATCTGTGCTTCTATAAACGAGCTAATTATATATGTGAAATATGATAATTCATAATCAGTTTTCACAATAGGGACTTAATACTAGGAGGGTTAAGATTAAATCTCTGAGTTCTGAGTACGAGGGCAATGACCCATTCATGGCAAGTTATATAATATTACTAAAATCCTAAAAGGGCCAGCTGGTATGCATAATATGGTTGAGGGCCGAAAAGGCATGTCTATATTAATCTTATTTCTCAAATTTCATTCATGAAATGTGTGAAGTCTAATTAGGTCGATCTCTGAATGAACTAATTTCCCATCTTCCATTCAAAATATCGGTGAGGGCCTGTATCTAAGTGATCTAACATTTAATGAAATTTATTTAAGGATACCGTGAACAACAAAAATAAGGAATTCAATATGAATAATGCAAATGTCGAATAGACATCGTTACCGAATCTGTTATCGATTTTCTAATTTACTCACTTACGATTTAAACGACGAAGAATTGGTTGTGTCATATTGAAACTATTACTACAAATATACAACATAATACAAGGTCCTCATTCATAAAAGAGAGGTTCAAGGCAAGTTCAGGTACTAGATGATCACATGGATATCATTTGACTAATTAGGTATTACAATTTATACCAACGAAAGGTATTTTGTCTTTTATAGGCTGCAGTATGGGCTGTTTCAATTATTTGGTCTTTGACACGAGCTTCCCCAAACCCATTCCCAAAGTTTTAGTTATCACCAATAGGATGTAAACAATATGAGGAGAAAAATCGATTTTATAATTTCTTGGAATGGTCTCTTGTAAGAGAGGCCTTAATACAAAATTGATTCAAAAAGAATCTTTTCAGGAAATTATTCCATTCCAAAAATCTGTAATCTCCAAAACTATAACTAGATACATTCCTATGCCAAAACCAATACCCGATCTCTCATGATCGAAGCTCAATTAATACGAAAATCTCGAGAGAAAATATGTATGTCATTGGTTGTAGTAGACACGAACTTTTCTGTTTGGTACTAACCAGCATCAAATACTCCACAATACATTGACAAATCACAAGATAAAGCTAACCCAACGTTTCAAACAATCTTCCGAAGTTCAAGTGATTTATTACAAAGGATGAGAAATACTTTCCTCTTCTTTACACTAAGAAGCTGCCGTGCGCATAGCTGCCTCACTGCAACTTTAATAAATAAAATAGAGTGCGCAATGCTTCTCTGTCACTTCCAACGCTCCAGAAGTAACTTCAATATGTTCAATTTAGTTAACCATGGACTCAACAAACATGATGACAAAGCAACCTAATACGATTGGATTGGGAATAAAATAAGGTCATATTTGATAGAAAATTTAATAAATTAGCATACCAAACTAAGAAACTATACAGCTGCACTAGACGGTGAACGATATCCTAAAGTTTTCTAAACATTTTTGGAATGAATCCTTCCAGTTAATTCTCAGTGTAATAAATAATTAATTGAGTAAAGTGATTGAAATTCTTTTTCAACATGTCTTTGTTCAGTATTGTCGGTTTAGCTAGGCAATGCAGGTGTTTGGAAAACATACGTTATCTACTTTATATTTCCTATAATTAGTAACCTTCAAGTCTTGTATAATCATAGAAATAAAAGTTGAATGTTTCTGGTAGAAAATCCGGCTACCCATGTTTTACCACAAGCATTTCTTCTTATCAGATGATAATAAAATACTACATCAGTAGTAATAAGAATTCTTGTAGGAAAAAGTAGAAGGTGACCAATAGCCATATTTCATGATATGATAAATATTAAAAGTATAAATTCTTATATAGTGTGA
This sequence comes from Cryptolaemus montrouzieri, assembly GCA_013387265.2. Taxonomy (NCBI): domain Eukaryota; kingdom Metazoa; phylum Arthropoda; class Insecta; order Coleoptera; family Coccinellidae; genus Cryptolaemus; species Cryptolaemus montrouzieri. The sequence continues at coordinate 133,695,782 of JABFTP020000144.1, read as the reverse complement.
TAACTAAAACTATGGGAGTCTCTTTTAGGAGGTAGCTCGCCACGACGACCAAATAATGAAAATGGTAATGCAAATTGTTGAAAAAAAAGGAATATTATTTACAACTCACAAGAAAGCAAATAGATCAGGACAAAAAAAATACAATATGAATATCAATAGAACAGTTTTGTAAGGAATGATATCGAATAATTTACCTTGATAGATTTAAGGACTTCAATTTCCTCTCACTACACTAGATGACACGAAAAACAACATCAAACTTTACTGATCGCTAAAGTGAGTTCATGAGATGATTGAACTGAAAGTAAAAGGTTTTTCATCTTCTCGGCAAACTTTCTTATTCTCATTTTCTGATGCCAAATGTGCATTAGCTTCAGTGTTTTCGATTCCCACGGATCGACGTAGATCTTGAAAATCTTACTAACTCAAGTTTTATTAAGAACCACGACGATTTGTTTTGCTTTGGTACAATTGTCGAAGCGTGAAAATTCTGAACTAATGTACATTTACCGAAAAAGAGATTTTAGGCTTACATGAATTTTATGAGTTGGGAGAAGAAATTATATTTAAAGACTCATTTTATTTATTTTTATATTTCGTAGAATATTTGTGATATTCTTAATGTTTTGAGAGAAAATGTGACATTATAACATATCAGTAGAGAGCGAAAAATATGTTTTATTGCTTCAGTTATAGATCACAAATGACCCCAACATATTGCACTCAGGACAGGAAATTGTTTCTTCAAAATATCTGTTTCCATAATCAAAGTATATTTCATTTTGAAATATTTGTCTATACGTTTTTGACTATATGCTTTCTTTTAATTGAGTTTAGAAAAATGTCGTGAAATTTACGATGTTCCAATATTAAAGTGAGATTTTATAGATAAATATTCAAGTGTTGAACATATCGAATCGCAGTATAATTTCGCCTACTGGATCTCGTAATATGAGATGTAAAATACATATAAAAATTTGTCACCTGATAATAAAGAAATGACACACCAATATATAGAAAGTTTATCATTAATCAAATGATTTACTCAATGATCTATATTAGATTTTAAATAATCAGAATAGAATTAACAAGCCTTGAATTCAATATTCCTCACGTTGATTACGAGAGCCTCATTTGGAGCATGTATTTAGCAACCATAATATCCAATCAGGAAAGCAAATTAGAATTTTATGATAACATGTTCATCAATATTTTGGTACTTCTGGTTTTCGCCGATGGATGAATCCTGTTGGAATGAGAGAAATTCTTGCTAAATATTGAAAACATTTCAGATACACTCTCACTTTATTAATCAGAGATTGCCTATGCTTCTCTGATTCACACGTTACCCCACCGTCATAATTGATAATACGAGCAAAGGTTCATTGGATCCACAAATGGACACTCTGAAATCGTTAAATAACTGGGGAGAATAATTACACTGGAACTTCAGAATGGACGGATGCTAATTTAACTTAATTGGGGGGTTTTCAACCGTGGCTTTCGATTTTCGAACTGATATTGGATGCGTAAGTGATGTAGATATCAACAATTCTGATTGTTATATTGTAGTTTATTCGATTTACTCTATTAGTTTCATCTGAATTGAAATACTTACTTTGTATGCAAGGGCTTCAAGAGAACAAATTTCTCGTTTTCTTTAATTGTTCCAATAATCATATGTAATATTTACAAAAGTAATATATTTGAGTTTTTTCAGATTATTTCATGAGGAACCCACGAATAGAGCAATAGTTGTTACTAGTTCATAGGTTAAAATTGCCTAATAAACTAAACGCCAAATATAATAAATATTCAATCTACTAAAAGCCTAATATACAATATGCCCTTCTATATCAATCTATTTAGAACGCCTCATTTTCACAGGCATTAATATCTAATTGCTCTTCAAGTTATATTGAATCCTGATATATTACCTCACACAATCTTATGATAAGGATGGCTGCTTGGAGTTATAGATACTGGCTTATGTTCAATAAGAATTTTAACACTATTCAATACTTGCGATTCAAAGAGGTACATTCAATTTCGAGATGTCAACTTCTCTCTAATTGAGCTGTTATAGGATAAAATTAGAGAGGTCAAACATATATTCAACAACGAATCGTTTAATCACACTTAGGCATAGAAATTCAATTATATAAAGTTCTTATAATTATTCAAATCAACTATTATCATATAATTCTTCGTGTATATGAAGAAAACGTCAGAAAATTATTCTGCCTGTTGTCAGCAGCCTTAGTGAAATAAGTAAAACAAATAACCGAGAAAGATAAGATTAGTTCCAAGTTCGAGTAGGACCATATCAGAAGTTTCAATTTCAAGATTTCATCAACATTTCATATTACTTGAACTGAAGACCAGTCTCAAAGAGAGTGTTAATTTTTCTTAGAAAATTATGATTTTTCTGCAAGTATTTGAAGGTATAATACATTTCAATGACATAACGACACATAGCAGACGGGGGATTGTCCCCGTACATGGCATTCTTTGATATAGTTCGAACTGAAAATATATATGATATTAGGATTCCGTTAGATACTATTACTAATTTGAAATACACAAATTACTCCATAACAGTCTTTTCAGAAAAAATTGTAGAAATTCCAGCATTCTGTAGAATTTAGTTTAATCCATTTTCAATTGTCAGTGTATACTCAATCCAAACCAATTGGAACTCAACAAACTGAACACCGTGAAATTGTTCAGAAATGTTAATTTATTTGACAGTTGCGTCAGCTGCTTCATGAAATTTAAATTCCTTTGTTTGCGCTTTTACTGACATTCTTTAAGAATTGGTAGTTTTCTTGAAATTTATTCAAAAGTTTGTGGAATAATCTTATACTTCTTCTTTCAAGAAAAGTGAAATTCTAATCCAAATATTGCATGAGTATTATAACATTTCATAAAATACTAGAAACATCAGTTCCTAAGAAGAGTGAAAATTGTTCTTAGAAGATTATGATCATTCAAATACTTAATTCTGAATCACATTTCAATGATCTAACGTCACATAAAAGTCGAACGATTGTTCCTGTACATTATATTTTCGATATAAGTCGAACTGACAATATATATATAATGTATATATATATATATATATATATATATATATATATATATATATATATATATATATATATATATATTGATTATACTGGGAATATGGGTTAAAGTTGACAGATATTATCTTTGGTTATATATAATTTGCAGAAATCTATTTTACGCGTTTCGGCACCATTGCCATCTTCAGAAATCTGTATCTGCACAATTATCTAAAATTAAAATCGAGATATTTTAAAATAAGTACATATACCATACAAAACAAATCTTACATTTAAAAACTTAACCGACGATATCATTCTGTCGTTATCACATTAAGACTGACATCTCTGATGTCTTTCTCGATTGTATATGTCTTTATGCATCACTTCATCTAACATTGCTATCATCTTAAATCTTTCATTAATCTTTGCGAATACTAAGCAAAACAACTACAATTTAATATAGGTTATGTCATAAACAGTCGTCAATTTTATCTTCTTCTTTACTTGGCTCTTGGTAACTTTTATCTACTCTGTCGAGGAATACGGAATGAGCTCAGCTTTCGAGCGTTTTAGCCAGACTCTGTTGTCGGATTTTGTCAATTTCAAATTCAATAATACTTACATCGAAACATTAACTCTGTCTTTAACACGACCATAGTAGCTAAGACCATTTCGGCAGGCTTTCAAATCTTTTTCAGATCGCACCAAATTTTTGAAATGGTTTGATTTCATCAACCAGTTAATATGGCGTTTTGCCACAACTTATCGGGTCGTTTTCGAAGTTTCGAACGTGATTTTCGCCAGTCACACGTGACAGGTTAGTTTGAAGTGTTTCTATAAAAAACAAAAGTAAATCGAGGGTTTGCCTGAGGGCAACGTGGGTACGAGCGTAAAATTGTTTATAACGCAAGATTAGTTGAAGTGAAGTTACGTGGAGGACGGAAATACATGAAATTGTTATTCCCAACTCCCCTGATTCAATCCAATGCTTCATATTTATACTATTCGATCAATGATCAGTTATAAAAGAGACTTCTATCCTCGACACAAGTTGAGGTTCATCCCATCCCGAAATCACCTATCGGGTTACGTCTATTACAGAGATAGTACAGCATAAGTCATAGCCCACGAACTGTAAAGATGATAGTGTATTGCGTCGGTCTATTATATTTAAAAGAAAAAATGTGCCAAGAAACACACAACATTTTAGATGGGTATAATTCCAAAGCCCTTTCAAGAAAGCCGTCGCGTAGTATATAAAATTTAAATCCATAAAGGCATTCCTGACCGAAATTCTCAATAAAAGGGCCGAAGGATTGGTCGAATTTGCATAAATTCCCACCCCTAGACAGAATAGTAGAATATTCTATGATTATCGTTTTTTTCAGAGGCATGTAACATATTTTTCAGAACTAAATAAGAATGAAGTGAATTATATAAACTTCTAACGATTATTCTTAAGAAAAAAGAAAATAATAATATTATTCAGATGATAATACCCGAATATGGCATCCAAGGAGCGTTAATGGTTTCAGGGTGGAAACACAGAGGCAATGTAAAGTCGGAAACGGGTTATAGTGTAACGCCTCCTTTTGAATGTTTCATTGCCTTTTTCCGTGTATGAAAATATGGAAACAATCCAATTCCCGCTGAAATTATCGAGGAAGATGACTATTCCTTCTCAACCGAGGCTTCTTTGAAAAGATTGTTTGTATTAGTGACTGTGAGCTCTGAGTGTAATTGGGTCAAATTTGTAAGTTATTTTGTGATATTGAACATACACACACACACACACACACACACACACACACACACACACACACACACACACACACACTCATATAACTATTATTATATAATATTGACTTAATAATGACTGAAGACGAACCAAAGATTGCCTAAAAAGCCCAAAGAAACATTGTTATAGCATTCATTATGAGTCATATGTTATAAAACATACAACATATAAATTGAAAGGTATCTTTATATTTGAATATGTTGAGATGTTTCAGGGCGACTGATGATGTATATATATTCATAATATTATTTAGGGTGCCAAATGAACTTTTTCGGTCGTCTAGGCGCTCACCGTGCCTGTATTTTTAGGGCGCCTAAGGTAATTCGAGACGATGGATGATGGATCTTTCAGGGAGCTTAGGCGTTTGAGGATTCTAGGAACTCGAGCGCCGGTGGAGTCGGATTGCCCAGGTGTTCGAAGCGCAAGGTCGGTTTTGGGCACTAGGTGTTCGAAGCGTCTGGACGTTCAGGGGGTCTGACCGGTCGAGGCGCAGGGTGGTTCGAAGTGCTTGAGTTTTAGGCACAAGGCAGTGTAGGGCACTTGAGCGTTTATATTAAGGTACTTATGGATACAAGGTGGTTTACATCGTCTGGATATTCGGGCGCAAGGTAGTTCTATACGTTTGAAGGCGTAAGATAGTTCAGGGAGATTATCCGTGAGGTAGTTCGGGCGCGTAGCCGTTTGAGGAAGAGAGGTAGATCTGCCTGCCTAGGCGTTGGATTGCAAGGTAGATCTGCCCGCCTAGATGTTTTGGGTGTGAGGTAGATCTGTTCGCCTAAGCGTTTGACATACAAGGTGGAACTGTCCGCCTAGGCGTTTGATATACAAGGTAGATCTGCTCACCTAGGCGTTTTGGGTGCAAGGTAGATATGTCCGCCTAGGCGTTTGATATAGAAGGTAGATCTGCCCGGCTAGGCGTTTGATATACAAGGTAGATCTGCCTGCCTGCTATATATATATATATATATATATATATATATATATATATATATATATATATATATATATATATATATATATATATATATATATCTAAGTAATGGACAATTGATAAAATACATCGATACTTTAAAACAAAAACTTTCAGTATACTCCATTAGACTACGTGAATATAAAATAAATTCAGATAGAAAATTCCAAAACAAACTATTCAAAAATAATGAGAAACATTTTTACAAATTTATTTCAGGTTCAAATGAAAATATTTCTGGAAACGGAGTTCCTAAAATTGATATTTTAACTGATTATTGGTCTTCAATTTGGGCAGTGCCAAGGCAACACAATTCCAATGCAAGTTGGATTTTAAATGAAAGGTCTCGATTTTCTAAAATAGAATGCATGCAATTTGAAAATTTTTCAAACGAAGATATAACATCAGTTATTAAACACACAAAAATTGCAAATCTCCAGGTGTTGATGGTATTCATAACTTTTGGTTCAAGAAATTCTCTTGCGTTCATGAAAAATTGGCTGAATATTTTTCATTTATAATAAAGAACCCCTCAGCTACTCCTTTATTTTTCACACAAGGAATTACTTATTTAAAACCGAAAAGTGATAATACTATTGATCCGTCTCAATATAGACCAATTACTTGCCTTCCAACAATATATAAAATTCTAACTGCATGTATTACCCAAAAATTTATGCACATTTGGGGAATTATAATATTCTTTCCGAACATCAAACGGGATGTAGAAAAAACACCTTGGTACTAAAGAGCAACTTGTAATTAATTCTGTTGCTTTGAATCAAGCTCAAACTAAGAAGAGAAATATTCATACAGCCTTCATTGATTACCAAAAGGCTTTTGACAGTTCTCCCCATTCATGGCTTCAAGAAATTTTGGAAATTTATAAAATTGATAAGACACTTCGTCATTTTCTTGAATTCGTAATGAAAAATTTGAGAACCAATCTTCATTTAAATATTTCAAAACAATCGTTAAAATCCGAAGTAATTCCAATCAAAAGAGGCATTTTCAAGGTGATTTTTAAGTGCTCTTTGGTTTTGTCTTTGCCTCAATCCATTATCTCATGAATTAAATGCTACTAGTTTCTGCTTCAAAATAAAGAGTTTATTAACTGAATTCAAATTAAGTCACTTAATTTATTTAGATGATATTAAATTATATGCCGGAACCAGATCTCATTTAAAAGTCTACTTGAGATTACTTTCAACTATTCCAATGATATTCATATGAAATTTGGGCTTCCAAAATGTAAAAATCTTTCTATTGAAAAGGAAAGATCACCTCTGATTATATAAAGATTTCCAATATCGAAATCGAGCCAATGCATCAAGGAGATACATATAAATATCTTGGATTTTGTCAAGAGAAGACAATTAACCATAGCAGCACTAAAGAAAATATTAGAAGTTCATATTACAAAAGACTTAGAATTATCATCAAGAGTTATTTAACTAGTAAAAACCTTTTCAGAGCTATCAACTCCTATGCTGTTCCTATTCTTACATCTTCTTTTGGAATTATTAAATGGTCTAAAACTGATCTAAATGAATTACAATGTCAAACGAGGAAAATGCTCTGTAAATATCATAAGCACCACCCAAAGTCAGCTGTTCAGAGAGTTACACTACCTAGACATCTTGGAGGTCGTGGATTAATTGACTTGAATAATCTTCATAGTAAACAGATTTTTCATCTACGTTCCCATTTTCATGATAAACAGAGAACGTCTAAATTACATGATATTGTTGTTGTTTCAGATTATAATCTTACACCTCTGAACTTGACAATGCAAAAGGTAGATTTTGATATATTTGATGATAATTCTAAAAGAGAAAGTTGGATGCAGAAGGAATTACACGGAAAGCACCTAAAGAATTGAAAAATGATTATATTGATGAAATTGCATCGAATAAATGGTTAGTATCTGGAAAATTGTTTGCTGAAACAGAAGGCTTGGCAATTGCGATCCAGGATCAGGTTGTTTTCACAAGGAATTATAGAAAACATATCATCAAACAGAATATAGATGATTCTTGCCGTAGATGTTTCTGTTCTTCAGAAACAGTTTTTCATATATTATCATCTTGCTCAGTCCTTGCTTCAACAGATTATTTAGAAAGACATAATGCCGTCGCTAATATTATTCACTTCAATCTAGCAATTAAACATGACCTAATTCCCAAAAGAAAAAAATTTCAAAAATATGAACCTGAGATTATTTGTGAAAATGACAAATATAAACTTTATTTTGATAAAACAATTATGTGCAACAGAGCTGTAAAACACAATAGACCAGATATCGTTCTTAATGATAAACAGAATCAAATAACATATATAATTGATATTGCTATACCCGACACACATAATATACAAAATAAATACAATGAAAAATTTCTAAATATATGATGCTTGGCGACGAGATTAAAAAATGTGGAAAATGAAGAAAACATTTATTCTACCGATTATTATTTCTACAACAGGCGTTATTCCTAGAATTCTTCACAAAAGTATTGAGATTTTGGGTCTGAAGAAAAATTTGTTCGAACAGTTACAAAAGATAACAGTCATCAAATCTTGTAATATTCTTCGTAGGTTTCTTTCCGAAAATAATAATGAGGTAGAGTCATAGGTTTTCTCTTTAGTTTATACTGCTCAGAATCTCATTTCATATTTTATTTATTTGTTTATATAAATGTAATATAATTCACTGACAATTTTGTCATATTTATATTCAGAGCAGTAATCTATTCGATCGTTCATCACTTCACACAAAGGAAACTATTAATGAGTAACATTCAGTGTTACTTGACTAAGGTCCGTACACTGGATTTTTCCGGGGAGAAAGCCTCTGACACTACTCGTTGGTACATTGATATTATTGTCTGATGATGCTATAGTATGTATATATTCTGGTAGATTGATATATTCTCATAACATTTAACGTTATCCTAATATATAATTACTCCAGGATATGTTTTGATTATAATCATTGCCTGGCAATGGTATCAATTACCGGGTGGTGGATTTATATTTTTCATGAAATCAGTTCGATTGCATGAACAGATATATGGGCAACTCGTCGGGGTAAAACCCCTATATATAAATATATATATATATATATATATATATATATATATATATATATATATATATATATATATATATATATATATATATATATATATATATATATACTATATACTGGTACATTGATATCATTGTCTGATGATGCTATAGTATGTATATATTCTGGTAGATTGATACATTCTCATAACATTTAACGTTATCCTAATATATAATTACTCCAGGATATGTTTTGATTATAATCATTGCCTGGCATATATATATATATATATATATATATATATATATATATATATATATATATATATATATATATATATATATATATATATATATATATATATATATATATATATATATATATATATATATATATATATATATATATATATATATATATATATATATCAATTCGTGGGAGCGAACTCAATAATGTAAATATCACTGGGCCCCCAACGAACCGATTTTGAGATGTTTGTGTAAATATTCTTTCTATGGAAAAGGAAAGATCACCTCTGATTATATAAAGATTTCCAATATCGAAATCGAGCCAATGCATCAAGTAGCTACATATAAATATCTAGGATTTGTTTAAGAGAAGATTACTCATAGCAGCACTAAAGAAAATATTAGAAGTTTTTTCAAAGCTATCGTCTCCTATGCAGTTCCTATTCTAACATCTTCTTTTGGAATTATTTAATGGTCCAAAAGTGATCCAAAAGAATTACAATGTCAGACGAGCGAAATGCTTTGTAAATATCATAAGCACAACCCAATGTCAGCAATTCAAAGAGTTACACTACCAGACATCTTGGAGGTCGTGGACTAACTGATTTGAACAATCTTCATAGTGTACAGATTTTTCTTCTACGTTCCAATTTTCATGATAAACAGAGAACGTCTAAATTACATGATATTATTGTTACTTCAGATTATAACCTATCACCTCTGAACCTCAAAAAGCATAGGGAACTCGTCTGAATATCGTTATATTGTATCCAGAACGATCAATATGGATGAATTTTTTTAAGAAATGAACACCTGCATCAATTTTTCACCAAATTATGTAGAGTACTGCAACAGATTTCAGTTTTCTTTATAAAAAACTAAAAATGCAGCAGATGCGTCGCTAATTTATAATCGTTTCATGTATTCAGTGTTTGAAATCAGTTAGTTGGCACTTTGTTTCTGTTGTAAGCACAAATAAAAGATTCAAGTTTTGTGATTCGACCATGGAAAGACGACATTTGACTAGAGAAGAGATGTTACGAGCCGTTGGCATGCTCCAGGCTGGGAGTTCAGAACAAGAAGTATCCAGAGTTCTGGGAAGTAGCCCAAGTGACATAAACCGTTTATGGTCGCGTTTCAATGAAACAGGTAGCGTAGAAGAACGCCATACAGGTCGTTTCAGGATTACTACAGTCGCCCCAGACCGATTTATGGTTTTACAAGCCAGAAGAGATCGTACTACCACAGCATCTCGATTAGCTCAAGAGTTCTCACGAGTTCATTATGTACAAATTTCCGACCAATTTGTGAGAAATCGACAGCACGAAGGTCAACTCCACTCCAGACGTCCATTAAGAGTTCCATAACTGACCCATGGAAATCGCGCTGCTCGTTTAGCTTGGTGCCATTAACACGTAAGCTGGGATCAAGATAGGTGGACCACAGTTCTCTTCAGTGATGAATCTAGATATAGTTATTATCCTGATTCGGGAAGAATTCGAATATGGAAGGGACCTTGAAAGCAAAACCGTCTCCAGCATGCTCGAGAAGTTGTTAGACAGGGAGGCGGATCCGTGATGTTTTGGGGAGGTATACGCCATGGTGGAAGAACTGATCTCGTTTTCATACAGAACAACCTCACGGGAAATTCTTACGCAAATGAGATTGTTTTACCTGTAATGATACCGTATCTCCAACCAATAGGTCAAAATCGACTCTTCCAACAAGATAATGCCCCTCCTCATAGTGCAAGAGTTGTCTTGAACGTTCTTGAAGAGAATGATATCGGTCTTCTACCGTGGCCATCCTGCTCCCCAGATCTGAATCCCATCGAGCATGCATGGGACACCCTGAAAAGAAATCCCCTGCGTCAAAACGTCTACCATCATGAACAGGAGCTTCGATTAGCAGTTCAGGGGGCTTGAAATGACAGGCCAAAATGTAATAAACAATTCAATATTGAGCATGCCGCGACGATGCCAAAATGTCATTAATAACAGAGGTGGACCTTCTGGGTACTGAAAAATATAAGTGCTTCCATATCGTTTCGAAAATATTAGTTCAGGATTTTTTGTGTTTTACCAAATTTCGTCATTTTCAAATTTCAAATTTTTTCTGGAGAAGTCAAATATTATTTTGTTTTCTTGAGAATATATATATATATATATATATATATATATATATATATATATATATATATATATATATATATATATATATATATATATATATATATATATCCACACAGAAAAGATCAACGAACATAAAATTGGTGTTTCACCAAGATATATAATAACAAGACCTATCATAAGACAATGCATAGTACATACGGGAAGAAGAGATCTGAGTGCAATATTCAGAAGGGCTTGAGAAAGTTCAACAGCTTATAATGATTGAAATTTGGAAAACATTACTGCAAAAGAAGATTGCAGGAACTGAGAAAATTCAGAAGGACTTACATTAATACAAAACTCTTCGAAAGACTTCTTCGAAGAAAACTGATAAAATTCTATGTAAGATAACTTAAGACACACAAACTTCATATGAGGAAGAAGTGTATTTTATTTTCACGATTAACTCCCTTATAAAGAACAATAGATTGAATATTTGACTGAAAATATTTATGGTTTTCCCTCATCTGGAGAGGGCTTTCGACACAACACTGAGAAGAGTAGTGTGAGAGAAAGGAGATATTTATAAACGGAGAAAAAGTAGCAAATGCTTTATAATGTAAAAGAGTACGTGAGAAAGTTTGACGTCTTCTCAAATTTTTCTGTCATCAATATAAAGTACCCATTTGTCTATGAATTAAAGAAAGGATTCTAAGTACCGAATAGGGATATAATTGGAAAACAACACAAGAAACACTCCCCACCCATATTTATGGGTTTCCCTCAGCCGTAAGAAAGTTCGACTTCTTCCTAAATTTTTCTGTGAACAATATAAACTACCTAATTGTCTTTGAATTATAGCAATAAGTGAAAAACAACATGGAAAACACTTCAAGAAAGTAAGAAGTGTTCAGGATTACATTTTCACCATTGATTAGCAAATAGAAAAGAACAAACTTAAGGGTATTATTTAATTATTATAGGTTTTCTCTGATCTGGGGAAGGCTTTCAACAGAGAACTGAGAAGAACACTACGGAAGATTTGGGAGAGTCTTAGGAAAAGAGGACTGTATTATCAACTGGGAACGTGTTTGAGGAAGATTTAAGTCCTGTCCCCACTTATGATGGCAACACTTTGGAAAAGTGCCAGTTCATATCAATTACACGATTGACATTATAATGCCAACACTGAATAGAGAAAACAACACTAATAGAGCAAATTTTAGGGAATGCAAAAGAATTCTTGAAACCAAACTGAGAGGATTAATTGAAAAACAACTCAAGTAACACACCTTTCAAGGATGCTAGAAGTTTTTGAGATTGCATCAACCAGTTATAAGGAAGTGTAGACTAAAAGACAAAAAAAATGAATGGTTTTTCTTGATTTGGAGGAAGCTTTTGGCAGAATGATGAAAATAGTAGTAGGGAGAGTCTAAGAAAAAGAGGAGTGACTTATGAACTGAAGAAATATATCTGAAGCCTATTTACAGCATAGAAAAATCATACAAGGACAGGAAATTCGATATTGGACTCATTTGTAGTAAGAACTCAGGAAAGGTGGAATGTTGATTGAATTATTATTTCTTATTGTTATAGATGTTATCCACAAAGTAATGGAGAAACATCACACATGAGACTAAAGCCTGAAATCAATTGGAATTTGTAAATTATGTGATGGTATGTCCTAAGAACAAATCAAGACTGCACGATAATTCGCAAGTATAGATAACAGAGTTGGAAAAAATGAGATATGATTGGAACCAAAGAAAAATGATGGTCATGAAAAGGAATCACAAACAGGTATATATGGCAATAGTGGAGACAAAACTGAATCGTGAGAGAATATAAGAGGATAGTAAATGCTTCTAAGCTGTATTTTCTATAGCAAACTAATTTATGAGAAACAGGAAGATGAGTAATAGAACAAAAATATTTCAATTGAAGAAGGCATTAATTAGATCTGTTATCGCATGCGGTAGTGAAAGCTGTCTTCTGAGTTTGGCACAGAAGAGCAAACTACAGGTTATCCAAATGAAGTACCTGCAAAGAGTAAAGTGAGTGACACAAACAAGAGATTGACTGAAAAAGGAAGATATAAGAAATGAACTGGTAGTAGAATCTTTTTTGGAATGTATCAAAAGGCATCCGTTGATACGGTTGAACATTTGGTGAGAATGAGAAGGGGGACCAGTAAAACGCATACAGATAACATACGTCTGGGTGAGTGGAGAACTGAAGGAGATCGAATGACGAATGACATTCTACAATTATAGAAGAAAGGCACAAATTGGAATGGAATCAATTTCAATTTATATGAAAAAGTTTTGTTTAGGGCAATCACATAAGGTGAAATTTCTATGTATTCAGTAGTGTTTCTTTACTTCATTACTAATATCTTGCCTTTGTCTTTTATATACTCTCAAGAAATTTTAATTTGAGATGAGTTTCTATTTTCTATTTAACAATATACTTGAAATGTAATGCTTCAATTTTGCTGTTTAGACTCATATTTGTTGTTCATTATAATTCATGAATCTTATTCGATTCTTATCCGTTCTTATTGGAATCAGAACAGTTAAGTGAAAATTAAATATTTGAAACCAAGGATTGTATATATCGATCCTTCTGAAAAATATGTTGAATATATATCTTTGGCACAAATAATTTGGGATATTGTGAACTAATATCTGAGTTCATTGTGGTTGAATTTTTATGCCTGAAGAGTGATTGAACAATTTGATTTTTAGAATTAATGTTTGAATTTTTACTCTTATGTTTGCTCAAGAAGGAAACAAGAAAGAATGTCAAAACTATCGAGGGGTTACTTTACATAGAGTTGTTGCGATAGTTTATGAGAGAGTGCTAGAAGGGAAACTGTTACAGAAAGGGGAACAACAACTGGCTGACACACAGAGCGGGTTTCGGAAGGGGTACAGTATCCAGGATCATATTTTCAGCCTTAAACACATCACCGAGAAAATATTTATTCAGGATCTCGAGGCGTAGATAGCGTTTATAAATCTCGAGAAAGCCTTCGATAGGATATTGACACATCGAGTTTGGGAAATTTTGGCACGAAGACAAATAGGACACAATCTTCTTAGGGCACTAAAAAGCTTATATGCAGTATGCAGGAACGTGGTAAGACTAAGGGGGATAGAATCTGAAGAGTTTGTCACCGAAGAAGGCTTGAGACGTATTGAGTCCCCTTCTGTATATAGTGGTCATGGATGAAATTATCAAAGAGGCGAGAACTAAAGTTAGAAAACTCCACTTGGGTTTCAATAATCTTTATCCACTTGAAACCACTGAGTGCGCCTTTGCCTATGATTTGGCGATTTTTGCCAGAAATGAAAATGACCTCCAGTACAATATGGATGTTTGGAATAACTGCCTTACGAAAAGATCCCTAAAATTCAACGAAGGAAATACGAAAATCATAGTTAACATAGGTAACACTGAACAACAAAATCATAGAGAGAGTAGAAAGTTTCAAATATTTGGGGTGTATAGTGGAGGAAAAGGGTAAACAGGATTTGGAAATCGGAAGAAAGATTCAGAGTGCTGCGGAAGTTTATGGAATATTCAGCAAATGTTTTCTAAGAAACAGAAGGATCGGGAGAAAATCGAATTTGAAAAATTATTAGTCAATATACGCGCAGTTTCTTACTATTGGTTCTGAATCTTGGACATTGAGTAGAAGGGAGAAAAGTAAAATTGTTTCGATGGAGAAGAAGTATCTGAGAGGTGTGGTTGGAGTGACAAAGATAGATAGACTAAGATATCAAGATATAAGGCAACAGCTAGAAGTAGACAGTATTGTGAATATAATTGGCCGAAAGCATCTAAGGTGGTTTGGACATATATGCAGAATGGATATTTCACCACAGGTAAAATCTATTTGGGATACAGGAACGGTGAAAGCCAGCTTTCACTACCGCATGCGATAACAGATCTAATTAATGCCTTCTTCAATTGAAATCCTTTTGTTCTATTACTCATTTTCCTGTTTCTGATAAATTAGTTTGCTATTGAAAAATTCAGCTCAGAAGCATTTCCTATCCTCTTATATTCTCTCACGATTCAGTTTTGTCTCAACTATCGCCATATATACCTGTTTGTGATTCCTTTCCATGAACATCATTTTTCTTTTGTTCAAATCATATCTCATTTTTTTCCAGAACCATTAAGTATAAATGTGAGTGAATCTATGAGGCTTACCGTATAGATAGAGTTGGATATGAAAAGGCGTTCAGTATATTTGGTTTTTAGTATATTAGACGTTTAGTACAGTAGTCGTTTAGTACATCAGGCGTTTAGTTTATTAGTCGTTTAGTTTATTAGTGGTTTTTGTATATTAGGCGTTTTTGTATATTAGGCGTTCTAGTATAATAGGCGTTTTAGTATATTAGGCGTTTAAGTATATTAGGCGTTTTTGTATAAAAGCCTTTTTTGTATATTAGGCGTTTTTGTATATTCGGCTTTCTTCTATATTGGACGTTTTTGAATATTAGGAGTTTTTGTGCATTAGGCGTTTTTGTATAGTAGGCGGTTAGTCTATTAGGCATTTTTGTATATTAGGCGATTTTGTATATGAGGCGATCTTAAAGGGCTCACTAGTCTATATTACTAAAGCAGTAAGCCTTATTTCGAGGAAAGTGGAGGGGACGGTTGGAGTTTGAACCGGGCGGGAAGAAAGGGTCGGCGCGGACGAGCAGGGTCCGTCGGCCCCCGCGAATATTTTTTTTCTGGCAGAGAAACGTCCGAGGAGGATTCGAGCGAAATTCGGAGTCCCTAGCTCGAACGACGGAGGCGTGACGATTTTTCGAAAAATTTCGCCGAAACGTCGCCCCGGGCGAACGGAACGTCGAAACGGCGAGATTTCTTCGGAATCGATAACTCGGATCTTTCGGAGGGCGATCGGAGAGGTCGATCGGGCGAAAATTCCGGCAAAAAGTTCCGAAAAAGCGAAAATAAAATACGTCTCCGAAATCTCCGGGATGGAGGGGATAATTTCTATGGACTTTTGCAGCTATACATAATATTTATATCGCCTTCGATCGCTACGAAAGCCGGACGACGAAAAAGCCTCGAGTTTCGCATTTCGCGCCGCCATAGTTAGATTCTCATAAAACCACGGGAAAACGGAAAAATATTTCATCGAACGGAGGGCTATCGGCCGACTTTCGCAAATTTTCGCTCTACTTTCCATATTCCAAAAATCTCCGCCGGCCAGAAATTCGCGAAATAAACAAACTTCGAGCTGTCAAAATACGGGTTTTTGTTTTAACCATCCTACTTAAACGGGGTCACCGGGAGAAAGGATTCGACCTTCGAACGATTCCTACATATCTCGAGATCGGGTCCCCGAAGACAAAACGTCATTTCACGGCTTAATTTTCGAATTTGGGGCGGTTTTTGAGACCTACATTTTCGAAGAGTAGAATGGAAACACGGGGGCGGAGCCAATCACCCTCCCTTACTCTCCTTAAACCGCCGTTTCTCAATCTGACAAGGCAAAGAAGAAGAGGTTTTAAAGAGGACCGTACCCGGAAACATAGGTGAAAAGAGTAGACGGGATATAAACGAACACTTATATCCCCTTTATTCTCTCACTAAACGATCGAATATCCGTCCCGTACGACGGATATCGTCGTGTACGGCGGTCTTTGAAACGTTGAACATCGGTTTCATCGTACCAAGGCCGATAACAAGAAGAGAAGAAGAAGAATTATTTATATTGTGAGATTGTTAAAATTAAACAAAACCTCAAATATTCATTCCAAGGTAGTGAACGTAATTTATCAAATATTAAATGCATCGTAATGTATATTTTTTTGCAGCATAATGAAGAATCCACATATTTCATGTTTACATTCTGTGTTCTAACTTATGTATTCCAATGAATGAAAACAATGATAGATAAGGTATTTTATACTCTATTTTATGTTTTCCTCTATTGAATTTTTGTTTCAGTTTATAAACGATGAAGTATGTTAATTATCTTAATGAAAATGTAAATGGAATTTAATGTATTTGAAGTAAAGTTGTTCAAGTTAAAATGTATGAAAGTGACTTTTAAAGTGAGTTTTTACTTTGTGTGCATATAAGTAGTTTCTTTCTTATTGAAATATTTATTGTTAGATTTCAGTTCACTTGATAACAAGAAAGAATTAATTGGATCCACTGTAAACAGGTTAGAAAATTCAATGAAAAATGAGCAAAGACAATATTAAGCTATAACAAGAAAGTTTCAAGTAAATATAAATGTAATATATCCCTGTTCTCTGATAATAATCTTAACCTAGATATTTTTGTGTAAGTAAACCAGTCTGATTAATAATAGTTATTAGCAGGCGAGCAGATCTACCTTGTATATGAAACAACTAGGGGGACAGATCTACCTTGTATATCAAACGCCTAGCCGGGCAGATCTACCTTGTATATCAAACGCCTAGCCAGGCAGATCTACCTTGTATATCAAACGCCTAGACGGGCAGATCTACCTTGCACCCAAAACGCCTAGGCGGGCAGATCTACCTTGTATACCAAACGCCTAGGCGGGCAGATCTACCTTGTATATTAAACGCCTAGACGGGCAGATCTACCTTGCACCTAAAACGCCTAGGTGGGCAGATCTACCTTGTATATCAAACGCCTATGCGGGCAGATCTACCTTGCACCCAAAACGCCTAGGCGGGCAGATCTACCTTTTATACCAAACGCCTAGGCGGACAGATCTACCTTGTATACCAAACGCCTAGGCGGGCAGATCTACCTTGTATATTAAACGCCTAGGCGAAAAGATCTACCTTGTATATCAAACGCCTAAGCGAGCAGATCTACCTTGCAGTGTAAACGCCTAGACAGGCAGTTGTACCTCTCATCCCCAATCGCCTACGCGCCCCGAAATACCTCGCGCATAAACTCCCTGAACTATCTTACGCCTTCAAACGTTCAGAACTATCTTGCGTCCGAACATCCAGATGACACAAACCACCTTGTATCCGTAAGTACCTTTTTTTTGGAAATTTTTTTTTTTCACAGGAACAGATAGACAGTTGAAAAAAAAAATTTCGAAAAAAAAAAAAAAAATCATATAAATTCATTACATCCAAAAATTGCATTCACAACCGAAATAGAAAGCAATAATTCGATAAATTTCTTAGACGTAACAATTTCGAATCAAAATGGAAAACATGTTTTCGCAATTTACCATAAGCCGTCACATACAGATATTATAATACATAACTCGTCGTGTCATCCATATCAACATAAAATGTCAGCATTCAATAGTTTTATTCATAGATTGATTAACATCCCGCTATCACCAGAAAATTTCAACAAAGAACTAACTTTGAATAAACAAATAGCCAAAATAATGGTTACAATCCCAAACCAATAAATAATATTTTAAATAAAAACAAAGTAGAATCGCATTGAATGAAGTTTACCCTGTCGATAAATTGAAACAAAAAATCAACACCTTAACCTACGTTGGCATTACAAGTGAGAAACTGAAATCATTCTTAAGTAGCAATAATTTCAACATAGCTTTCCAAACTAATAATAATTTAGGCAAATATATAAAAAATAATAAAACCAAACCAGGTAAAAACAATAAATCAGGTGTTTATAGATTGAATTGCAATGACTGTGATAATTTCTACATTGGTAGAACACATAGAAATTTTAATATTAGAATATCGGAACATAAACGCACTTTTTCAAATGAAAAATCAGATTCAAATTACGCGAATCATCTCTTAGAAAATAATCATTCTTTCGACCCACAGTTTGAAATTTGGCATACAGATAATAAATATTGGAAGGTCGATCTTTGGGAAACTTTAGAAATAAATAAATACAAACACTCAGGTAGACTCATCAATGAACAAGTCGATTTAAGCCCTTCACCTCTATTGAATCTTTTCGGGAGCAATCTATTCCTTAATTTTATTGGATATACCTGTCATAAATAACCACTTAGGAGGAGGCGACCAATAAGCTTTTAATTACTCAAGAACATTTATAGTTATATTCTCATTTACATTTTTCTGCATAATCATTCGTCTGAAGAAGCTACGGTGTAGTGAAACGCGTTACGAATCGCAATTATTAAGTAAAATTCCTTAAAACACAGTACTTGTTTTTTATTATTGATAATGGAATTTTACCAAGTAAAAGCCTCCCAAATTCAAATATCATCTTTACAGTTCGTGGGCTATGAATGCATCGATAATAAGTTACTTATGCTGAACTATCTCTGTAAGTGATGTAACTCGATAGGTAATTTCCGGATGGAATGTACCTCAACTTGTATCGAGGATAGAAGTCTCTTTTATAACTGATCATTGATCGAATAGTATAAATACAAAGCAATGGATTGAATCAGGGGAGTTGGGAATAACAATTTCATGTATTTCCGTCCTCCGCGTTAATTTACTCTAACTAACTTTGCGTTATAAACAATTTTTCGCTCGTACCCACGTTGCCCTCAGGCAAACCCTCGATTTACTTTTGTTTTTTATTGAAACACTTCAAACTAACCTGTCACGTGTGAATGGCGAAAATCACGTTCGAAACTTTGAAAACGACCCGATAAGTTGTGGCAAAACGCCATATTAACTGGTTGAAGAAATCAAAGCATTTCAAGAATTCGGTGTGATCTGGAAATGATTTGGAAGCCTGCCGAAATGGTCTTAGCTACTAAGGTCCTGTTAAAGACAGAGTTACCGTTTCGATGTTAGCATTATTGAATTCAAAATTGACAAATTCCGACAACGGAGTCTGGGTGAAATACTCGAAATCTGAGCCCATTTCGTATTCCTAGATAGAGTAGGTAAAAGTTACCAAGAGCCAAGTAAAAGTCGAAGAAAGAAGAAGATCAAATTGACGTCTGTTTATGACATAACCTATATAAAATTGAAGTTTTGCTTTGTATTCGCAAAGATTAATGAAAGATTGAAGATGTTAGCAATGTAAAATGAAGTGACGCATAAAGACATATACAATCGAGAAAGACATCTAAGATAAGTGAAATAAACATACTTGAAGACAGGTACCATTGATATATTGCTATAAGTAATTTCTTGGACGTAAAGATAACTAAGCCCTGTTCAATTTTGAAAGTTGTCAAAACCGAGGGAAAGAATTGTAAGTGTTAAATATGAACTACAAAGAGATACTCGAACGTTTGACAAAGGCAAAATTCAAAACTGGGCTTCACATCAATTTAATCATCAAAGTTCTGAACAACCTCAATCTTCAAAATAATGGCTAACTGAGATGAAGTGATGCAGGAAAATACCATCGAGAAAGACATCAGAGGTAATACAATTTACATAGTTTAATGTGGTTTCCATTAATTTCATGTTGCTGCAGGTCATTTGTTGGACACAAAGAGCACTGAACGCTATTCGATCTGGAATTTCTTTAGACCTTTCTTCCTGGAGCAGTTATTTTGAATCTAAAATGTTTGAAGAAATTTTTATAGTAGAGCAAATTTCAAAATGGGACCCAAAAAGTTAATGAGTTCATAGTAATAGGAATTCTAGATACTTAAGTAAATGATATGCTGATAACGGAAAGTTTCTGTGTTTCGATCTGTTTTTTTTTTATATATTCTTACCGTTTTGTATTGATACCTCGGTCTGATTGTCTCTATATTTATATCCTCTTCTGATTATTTTTGGTTTTTACTCCTATTCTGACTGTTTTGTGTTTAGATTGATGTATCTTTGCCATTTTTGTTCGGATGTAGTTTGTCTATACACACAGTGTTTGTCTCAATTCAAGTTCAAATCTATTAATGTCGATTTTTTGAGTGACTTGTCATGAATACTCTAACTTGTATATCGATGACTAATACAGAATATATTAATTAATTATATCAAGAATTAAAGAACTATGTGATAATAGATATCTTATTTTGAAAGTTCTGAATATATAGACTTTGTTAGAATTTCCTTAATTATTTAGTGTACATGATATGAAAGGTGAATATGGAACTGATGAAAAGTTAAAAATTTATTTCAAATTGATATTGAAATATACAGAAAAATATTTTGTGACAGAATTCACATAATAATTTTGCTCTATGTTCTGGAAATCCCAAATTTCATTTTCTGGTCTCGTACCATAGGTTTCTCTGTTTTTGAACTCTTAAAGAGCTGCCAAAATTCAGAACAAAATTAAAATTTTATTTTGAAAGGAGAAGTATAATTCTGAGAAAAATTTAACGTTCTTTCTTTCTTGTATCAGTGTCGGAGAGATAATTCTTGAATCTGTAATTGATGGATACAATAATTAACTCTCAACATTAGCATAGTTCTTATACAGAAAAAAGGCACAACATTAACTGTGGAAAATATAGGGAATCACATTATTGAGAGTGATTACTTTTTGAAAAAATTCAAAAACCCAGCAGAGAGAAATAATGGAAAAACATCTTTGTGAACATCATTCTTCATCAGTAATAGAGCAAATGTTCAGGATCGCATTTTATATATATATATATATATATATATATATATATATATATATATATATATATATATATATATATATATATATATATATATATATATATATATAGGGTGTTTCCGAATAAGATGTCATAAATGAAGGATGCGAATCCCTGAATGATTTGAGCACGAAAGTTCGAAGAACCAATGGTCAATAAATGCTTCGTGGCCGAGATACAGGGTGTTAAAGTTGAGAAAATTTTTCGATTTTCTCTCGATAAAACCTAGACTTCTCAAGATTTCGGGCTCAAATTTTCCACATAAGCTACTAAACACAATCTGAATCACCAAGGCCAAATTTTGAAACAGTATACAGGGTGATACTTTTTCATGGGCCATGTTCCATTTTACCCTCGAACTTTTTTGGTACGCCACTGGCACTAACAAAAAATAAAATCGAATAGATCATTCAATTTGAAATTTTTTTTGACTCCAGCATTTTGATCGTAACTATCACAGTTTCTGAGATATTAATTATTGAAAATAATCCAATAGTTTTCCCAGATCGAAGCCATGGAGATATTATCTTAATAACTGATGCAATTTTTCAGAATTGAGCTAAAATTTACATCAGATATCTCCTTATTGTATGTTTATAACAAAATGAGGCAGAAATTCCTGACAGTATACAGGGTGTTATTTTTTTACGTGCATTTTCCCCTTTTTGCCCCCTGAACTTTTTTGTGGTGCGCTACTGGTATATTCTGAAAACAGAATCAAACAGATTATTCAAAGTGAAAACTTTTCTGTTCTTTGTATTTTTCCGTATCTACCACCATTTTCGAGATATTAATCAAGAAAAGTAATCGTATAGTCCCTTCCGTATTGAAAGCTTGAAGATATTTTTCATGTTATTTCGGCAATTTGTGAAGACCTTGAGCTCGAATTTCAAACGAAGTTCACATTTTAAGATCTGCACCACTAGATTGGTTGGATTTATGAGAAAGTATAAAGGGTGATATCATTTCCTGATCATTGAATTCGAATTCAAAATGTGTTTTATTGAGTGTATAAATCGGAAGAAAATGAATAAACAACATAAATAATC